>CAJVGC010000582.1:38235186-38360186 GCA_910822075.1 Senecio squalidus | reverse complement strand
CCCTGAAGATTACTAAGTTGATGATCCAGCTGTCACTGCAATGATTGAAGAGCTGTCAAACTGGATTGATGAAACTGCATTAGATGGTGGTGATCTGGATCAATATGGATTTCCCATTGACACTACTGTTGCATCAATTCAAATGATGAAGGTGCTTCTGGATCAAGAATTAATAAGGTGACTCAAGAAGAATTGAGGTCTGAAAGAGAAGAGCTTATGAATATGAAGGGAGGTATTCTGCCACCTATAGTTGGTTTGAGGTTTGGTCATTATACTAGAGATATTGTGATAAAAAGAAAGAGTAGAATTGGTACAATGACTCAATCCTCTAAGAAGCTTATGCAAATTTCAGTGGAAAATGCCAGAAGACTGTCAATTGAATATGGTAAATCATGGTCAATATGCTCATGGATATGACTATGAAAAGTTCATCCATGAATGTGCTAAAATAGACTTTGCCAACTTTGGGAAGAAATTCAAAGCTAAGAGGAAAAGGATGACAATGTACATTGCTCCTATGAAGAAAGTCAAGGTTGTGCATCAAAAGGCCAAGATTCTCAGATGGTGGGATAGTGCTGAGTAGAGAAGATGGTGAAGATGAGAGGATCTACAAAAATGCTTATCTGAGAGAGTTCTCAAATGAAGGCATTCTGACTATCTTTCATCTTCCTCTTGAAAAAGTTCAACCTGGTGATAATGAAAGGAGGATGGCACTTGAGGTTGTAGCTTTGGAAGTTGATAAGATCAGAAGGGGTACTGGAGATAGAAGATAGTGATTGATGTGTGTGTATTGAAGATGGGAATGAAGCTAAACCTAGCAAGATGAAGATTTTGGAAGCATCATCCAAGGGGGAGATTGTTGGAGCATAAAAGGATTGATGGCTGAAGCTTCCAAAGACTTTTATCAAGTGTTTTGTATTGATAATTTAGTTCGGGCGAACATTGTTCATCACCCGAACTAAATATCCGTTAAAACTTTCATGAAGACTTTAGGTCGGGTGAACTAAATCTTCACCAGAGTTAAGTTCAAGTTCACCCGAACTAAAGTTAAATGAAGTTTTATTTATTAGTTTACCCTAAGTGTTTTTAAATAATCATAAGTGTTGGGTAGGGAAATCGACTGAATGAAGCTATGGAGTCCGAAATGTGTGTTTGAATAAAGATGATTTTAGTTCGTGGATGGTCCGAACTAAAATCATGAATAATCCTAAGTGAAATTTTTAGGAAGGGGAACATGTTAGTTCAGATACTCCAAACTGACTGAAGTTCCTTCGAACTGAAATCAAACTGAAATTAAGCTGAAGACTTTAAATCAGAATTGAAGTGAACTCCCCGAGTTGAAATTAATGTGATGACATTTTGTATTATTTAATTCGTAGTGTTTAGATTTTGTCTATAAATAGTGTGATAGGTTGTTAGAGTTCGTTGTCTTTGAACCTGGACTCAATTTGAGTACCGTTGAGCTTGTCAATGTCAGATGTAATCCAAAAGCAGTTCACACTATCAATGAAATCTTAAACAGTTACACATATTGTTATATCAGTTCAATTTCAATTTCAATTTCATGATTCTGCTTTTGATTCAACTCAGGTCATTAGATTCTGCATCATGACCTGTTTCATTTCGATTCACTGAGTGTAGAGAGGAGAATTCAGGACCTGTCAATTGGTATCAGAGCCAGAGAAATCAATTGATTAAATTTAATTGAGTATGGTTCATCAATTTGACTTTATTCAAAAATTAGGTCAAACTATCAGTGAATGTTAGGATCGAAGGAGTCCGAAGTAAAATTGAAGAGCTGTATTGAAGGATCTATGAAAATTTCAAGGTGTTCATGGTGGATCTGGTGTTACACATATCAGTTCAAAGATTGTTGGTGAATGGAGCGAAAACAAGAGTTATCAATTTGAGAAAGAGGTGTGATGGAAGTAGAACGGAGCTCAGCCTCATGTCATCAATTTGAGAAAAAGGTGTGACGTTCTGCTTCCGATCTAAAATAAGAATGACAAATCAAAGTTTTCAACTGATAGTGAAGACAATTGAAACTGATAGTGATCATTCAGATATACAAATGATGAAGGAACGAAGATTACAAGTTGATCCGGGAGTGATTAAGAACGAAATGTTTGAATAACATGTTTCTTAAAACCTGGATGAACTTGTAGTTAAGCTCTTAATTCGGAGGTATACTGATGATCTACATGCACAAATCAGTTGGAAGACTTGATGAGTCTGGTTGAAATTTCTGTAAGCAAGGTGGAGCTCGTTTGAAACTAATTTAATGGCAAGTCACTTTCTTGCTGGAAAAGGCCAACAAAAATCAATGAGAAATACGAGATTGACCGATGATGGGAAGAAAAGTGATTTTTGTAGCTGGTTAGATGCTCACCATGGAGTTTCTGATTCTGAAGCACTTAAAAACTGTTGATTCTGCAGCTATTCCTCCTGAATTTGTTCATAATACAAGAAAGATGAATTTGAGGAAGCCAAACATGGAAAAGTGTAAGTTATGAAGATTGAAGACTCATAGCATCATCCAAGGGGGAGATTGTTGGGTAGAGAAATTGACTGGATGAAGCTATGGAGTCTGAAATGTGTGTTTGCATAAAGATGATTTTAGTTCGTGGAGGGTCCGAACTGAAATCATGAATAATCCGAAGTGAAATTTTCCGGTCGGGGAACATGTTAGTTTAGATACTCCTGACTGAAGTTCTTCCGAACTGAAACCAAACTGAAGAATAACTTAAGTCAACTCAAGTCAACGTTGAAGATATTAACTCGGAGGCTGAAGACTTTAATTCAAAATTGAAGTGATCTCCCCGAGTTGAAATTAAGGTGATGACATGTTGTATTATTTAATTCGTAGTGTTTAGATTTTGTCTATAAATAGTGTGATAGGTTGTCTTTGAACCCGGACTCAGTTTGAGTACCGTTAAGCTTGTCAATGTCAGATGTAACAGCTCGATCCAAAACCAGTTCACACTATGAATGAAATCTTAAACAGTTATACATATTGTTCTATCAGTTCAATTTCAATTTAAATTTCATGATTCTAATTTTGATTCAACTCAGGTCACGAGATTCCGCGTCATGACCTGTTTCATTTCGATACACTCAGTGTAGAGAGGAGAATTCAGGACCTGTCAATAAGGGTCGGTGTAACGTAATAGATAGATAGTTTAGCCTATATATAGTGGTGAGATGAGTTCAGATGAAAAATTTTGAGTGAGAAATATTTGTAACAAACTTTTTCTCCATTTAAGGCTTTTGAATGAAAACTTCCAATACTGGATTTATTGTGTTTCACTTTTCTTATTACGTTAACTCATTCATTAACTTGTGATTCCGCTACTTGTTAGTGATTCTAGACATAGAGTGTTTGCTTTGAAGATTGATGAGACCTGACGCCTAGTAAAAAGAATTTCGTCCTCGAAATTACTACTGAGTACTGCTGCCGGAAAAGAGATGGGGATACTTCCGCTGCATCTCGTCCTCACGCCCCCAAGTAAACTCAGCTCCAATATGTGAATTCCAACGAACCTTCACAATAGGATTCCCACTCCGCCGCAAACGCTTGACCTCGCGGTCGACAATCTCAACCGACTCCTCAATAACATGAAGTTGATCATCCAAACACAACCTCAACAAGGAAATAACCAAAGACTCGGTAGCAAGTCACTTCTTGAGATGCGATACATGAAAAATGTTGTGCACATGCTCAACTCAGGTGGCAACTCAAGACGATACGCCACTAGGGTCAACACGAGCCAAAACTCTAAAAGGATCAGTAAAACGTGGACTCGGCTTTCTGCGCTTCTCAAAGCGAAACACACCCTTCCAAGGAGAAACTTCCAACAAAACCATATCACCAACCTCGAACTCAAGAGGCCTCCGACGCATATCAACATACTTCTAATGTCGGTCTCTAGCAGCAAGTAGACGATCCTTGATCCTATGGATCTTATCAGTAGTGTGACAACCCACAAAAATCCAGGTTCACACCAACTCGACTTTTTTTTTTAAACGTTCTACAAAAGTAATATATGTTTCAATTATGTACGACCGGTGGGTCACCCCATGCATAAATAACGCTTAATAACTACGTCTAAAACATATATGGATACAGGAATTAGGTATACGGGATTTACTTTACGTAAAAATATACATTTTTACATCCATATTTGTAGTCCAACATGAAAGGCATAAAACTCTAACTTTGCATTCACCACCTTTTCATGAATTGTTGCATGCATATATTATAAGTTACCAAACCTGCAAAAATCACCCACTAGACATCAAAACATGCCTAAACACCCTAGACTTTGCAAAAACTACAAAAAGTCCCCTCTCCCATGGGATTCTCTTGAATTTGATGGTCACATGGGTAAATAGAAGTCTACTATTGAACAAAATTACCCATGCCAATTAATGACATCAAACTAGGGTTGAAACATGAACAACCCAGGGTTAAATCCTAACCCAAACTCCACTCTATAAATAGAGAGTTCTTGCATTCATTCTTACTTGCTCAAAACTCAAAACCACCTCCCTAACTCTCTCTAGAAATCGGTCAAGGAAGAAGCAATAAGAAATCACCACACACATTCCATACATCAAAACCCTACTCTCATACTTTAATCATAAGGAAGAAAACATAAAGCCTTGAATTCTGTAGGTCCCAGTGTTCCGATCATAAGGATTAAACTAACTAATCACGAGGCGGAATCTCGTAATTAGTTATCACACAAGTTATAATCGATAAAGCAATAATAATAACACAAACGTGATTACCGAATTCTAAATACTTTGATTTATAAACTCTGTTACAATCAACAAGTATTCTCTCTGGATTCTACCAAAACCAACAACCCTAAACTGACCTAAACACCTCTATTTATAGAGTAACATGTTCGGCCAGTTTGGGCTTTACTGGGCCTCACGAACATGCAAGTTCGTGAGCAGCCCATTAAACTCTAAGTCTATACAAAGTCAATTCGGTAATAATTAACAAAGAAAATAGAACATTTAGTCATCTAGTATTTGCACCAACAAACTCCCCCTTGACTAATGCTTCTATTCTTTGTACAAAATATCGCTGTTAGTATTAACCTGCAAATTCAAATAACCATCGACAATCCTCTGGTAATCTCTACCAATGTCTCCCCAGCCTTCCAGTGTAAAAATGTGCTTGCTCTTCAGCATCTTCAAATCATTTTCTGTCAGATTGGCTAGTTGTGTTGCATCTATTACTCTTAAAATTTCCGTCATACCATCTTCAACTTCGTCATCCTACTTAAGCACCACAGCTTCACCTGTTGTAGTATCCACTGCCCACATATACATATCTCTGAGAATGTCTCGACCAAAATTCTTCATTGGAATCTTGGTCATGCTTGCAATCGGTGGGTATATTATTCTTGTCGCAGCCTTTCCGGTTCTAGGATTAATCTTTCTTTTATGAATCATGAATCTTCTAGTTGCCGGCTTTAATTCATTAAATTCCCCTGATCTTCCTTCTTGCTTGACTATGCGTTCAATCCAATTCGCCCACTCGTCTTTTACGCGATTAATAAGCGGAAGCTTTGATAGACAGATAAGCTCAGACTTTGGGAATGAATTGAAATTCTCTCGTTTTCTGCTCAAATATTATACACCGTCAAATCGCTTGATAACAAACACTTGCAGTTCTGAGTCAAACATCCAGCTAATAATACCGAGATGCGGTTTCCGTTCTGAATCTTTAGTAAAGAACTTCCGAATCAGTGGTGCTTGCTTTTTCAGATTGAGTGACCGAAACCATCCTTTGCGTTCCTCGAGGCTTGGTTTGGCACTGCTTTCAGTTGCATTCACTGGTTCCTCAAATACATGTTCATCTCCTTCAACTTGATCTCCACTGACTCTATCTTCAAGTAACCAGATATCGTCATTGTTATCCCCAAACTCTTGTGGTTGATCATCTCCTTGTTTCTGTTGTTGCTGCTGCTCCCCCTGTTCTGTAGACTGATAAACTATCATGGCTCGAGAAATTGAGTCAAGCTGCTCTCTTGATCTTTCGGCGCTGGGATCATCCTGATCGTCTCTTCTTGGAAGTCTAATAGTATGATCTCTGCAGGTTTCCTCCCCCTGAGCAGATAGGCGCTTCGAGAGTTCCCGAAATTGATCGTCAAGGGTGGAAATGCGAGTTGACTTCTCAGCATCGGAGTGTTGGAGAGCTGCAACCTGGGATGATAACTGCAAAACAAGGAAATATAAATCATGAAGATTAGGAGTGTCAGTAGTATGAACAGGCTCCGTAGCCTGTTTCTTGCGAGGGCGCTCAATAGCAGAGGACGACTCCGACTCGTCATCACCGGGGAAAGGCCGTTTCCCTTTACTGGGCTCATGAACATCGACTGGTTGGAATTAAGAAGTGACAGCTGCAGTGTCGATGTTGAGCTCTTCAGTAGTTGCGTCATTGACCTCAGTCTGATTAGCAGCAACTTCAGTAGCAGGAGCAGCTGTAGATGGAGAGGCAACAACTGTGGAAGTGGCTATGACCTCTGTGGCAAATGTCCGAGGACTCTCATGAATGACAGAAAGAGGTGGACTCGGAAGAGGAGTTCCCTGAAAGTTGTCGATCTCCTTGTATGTGTCATCACTGGAAGTGGAGTCCAAAGAGATAGGAATCGGAGCCCTGCGCCTTGGGCGAGAAGATTCCCCGCAAGATGCATGAGGAGCGGTTGAAGAAGCATAATTTGCAGTTCGTGGCTCCCCAGAGAGAGCATCATCATCCTCATCAATATCTGGATCAACAAAATTAACATCAACGATCGCCCCGAATAGAGGGGTGTCTTAGGCTTGAGCCTCCCCCGCAGCTCGGGGGTGAATCCTGAGGCATGTATGGAATAACTTAGGTCCACCAACCTGGCCCACCCTCGTAGTGGAACTGTGAAGAGGAAGGTCAGGGATGAAGTGCCGGAGAATAATCATGATAAACCGCGGGTATAGCATAAGAGGCTTCGGGTGGAGAAGATCATTTTGCAGCATTTGAAACACATATTCCGCCACCGGATAAGGTTTATTGAGAACAAGGCTAAGTAGCATGGACAGGAGCTGAGAATAAATAGTATCATGACCAGTCTTCGTATTTTTGAACGCAGAGAAGAACACATGAACTAGATATCGCCATTGGCCGTAGAATTTGCCCTTGGGAAATATGTTGGTGGGAAAAGGCCCTGCGTATCCCAATAGAGTCAATTTGCGAGCAAGAAATCGGTTGACGAATGAGGGGCCCGAACTTTCCTGGGAGGTGCGGCCGAGATGAAAGATCTCTCGGAGAGTAGTGCTACTGAAGGTTATTTCACGATCGTTGACCACAGTACGTAAACCATCCTTGGGCGTATTAGTAACCGGATGAATTGTCTTTTATCGAGCAATCTGTAAAGTGTGTAGAAATGAAACACGTTAGATATAATAACCATGAACATGCAAGTACGCCGAATATGAAATTTGGCGAACATGCATGTTCGTTTAACAAACAAACGACACATGAACGTGTGACGAACATGCATGTTCGTGGTGGCCCACGAGCTTGCATGTTCGTGGGGTGAAACGTCTTCGTGACGAACATGGTGTTCAAAATGATCACGAACAAGTATGTTCGTCGAGGACTATGAACATGGGACGAACAAGTATGGTATTCAAGGACTATGAACATGGTGACGAACATGTATGTTCGTCGAGGATCACGAACATGGTGACGAACATGTATGTTCGTCGAGGGCCATGAGCATGGTGACGAACAAGTATGTTCGTCAAGGACTATGAACATGGTGACGAACATGTATGTTCGTCGAGGATCACGAACATGTTGACGAACATGTATGTTCGTTGAGGGCCACGATCATAGTGACGAACAAGTATGTTCGTCGAGGGCCACAAACCTGATGACGAACAAGTATGTTCGTCGAGGGCCACGAGTAAATTTCTAAGGCATGAGAAGTCTGGGCAGTTAAGAAAACTAACATGATCATACGAACAAGAACAAGCATTAACACTAACGAACATGATTATCATGGCAAATTATGGTGATGTTGGACGAACATGACATGAATACGAATCAAATTTATCAAAAGTTCGTGGTTTTAATCCAGATTATGAACACTAACACATACGAAAGTAATGATTCAAGCAACATATAGCAGTTTATGAACGAACATGTAAGATAATGGATGAAGTTTAACGAACATAAAGAACTTACGTGAGAGGAGGAACGAACGATTGATGACCTTCGTGAGAGAGAAAAATAGTAAAACCTTAGCTCCGAGTAAAAAAGTGAAAAGTGAAAATTGAATTCACTTTTTGAGGTTTATATAGGCCAATAATGGGCCTGTGGGCCTTTGGGACTGGGCCAAAGATGTTGGGCCCAATGGACTGTTTCAGTGATTTTAACCAACGTTTTTTTGAATAAGGAAAATTTAAAAAGAAAAAATGAAAAGTAAAAATTGAACTAATCGTGAAAACGGTAGTATACATAGGTATGAAATATATAATTCGATCAGATTGCTTATCGGGGTTCCAAAGATAACTTAATTTAAACCCATGTTTGTGTAGTTGTCCAATTTAACCGTTCAGTCTTATAGCCGTAAGATAGTGTTTTAATTACATGTAAGTTGTTTTAAATTTAAGCTGGAAAGCACCCAATTAAATCAGACATTCGACAAAAATCGGAGTGCACTCAAGATATATGTGAAGTATTTTAAGTTACGAGTGGTATGGATTGGTTACCAACCTAGAAAAAGGCAGCATATGAAACTGGCGAAGGGATAGCTCATATTAAATATTAAAACATTTGTTCTTGTATAACGAATTGGTTGTAGTTAGTGCAAATCATTGACTAACTTCGATTAAGGTTTATAAGATTAAATATTCTACTGACTTTCTATGAAATCCTATAGCAAGCTTTCTACCAACCGATCCCAAACCGTTTAGGCCTTAGGTGGTTAGGTGAACAAGGGCACCCCAGAGGTATACTGACTCAGATTTCAAAGGCCGCTTATATGAATTCAAAAACTTATTAACACACCAATTAACTATAATTCAATAAGAGCATTTCCCATCTGTAAGCGCAACATATGACTCGTAACAAAAATCTAATCTCAACCTTTATTGTGGCAAACAAATTTAAGTCGTATAATGTAGGAATTATGGGGTATTAAAACGGGCAAACCACACTACTGAGAGCGACTAAAAGACGAAGGGCCACAAGACACTGGAATTTAAACTTAAATACCTTGGAGAATTATTAGTGCTCACTGAAGTACAAAAACCCGATCTAAGACTGAAAGTCAGAAGCAAAAGTTATCTTCATCTCGAATTCGGGACTTCATTTATTTATTTATTTAATTTTTTTTTTAAGTAAACGTTGGTTAATCTAAGTTGCGTAGTACAATTCGATGAATAAGGGATTCAAAACGAGATTTGTCAAAGGCTTTAGTGAACAGATCGGCCAGATTATTTTCGGAAGAAAATCGAATGATATCAATAAATTTCTTTTCAGCATAGTCTCTAATGAAGTGGTGCTTAAAGTCTATGTGGCGGGTCTTGCTATGCTTAACAGGATTTTTAATAACAGAAACAGCAGCCTCAATATCTATATTAATAGGAGTAGAGGTAAAGGATAAACCGTAATCCAGCATCTGTTGTTGAATCCAGAGAACCTGTGACACACAGCTACCTGCAGCGATGTATTCTGCTTCACATGATGAGATGGAAACAATTGTCTGTTTCTTGCATTGCAAAGGCACGAGGCGTCCTCCCAGAAATTGACAACCACCGGAGGTTGACTTTCGATCGATATTGCATCCACCCAAGTCCGAGTCGGTGAATGCTTCGAGAAAGAGGTCGCTTCCTTTGGGATACCAGAGACCCAGCCGCTGTCGGCCTTTTAGGTAGCGAAGAATCCTCTTTACAGCAGAATGATGAGACATCTTAGGACAAGCTTGAAACCTGGCACATAAACATACAACAAACATTATATCAGGACGAGATGCAGTAAGATACATTAGAGAGCCTATAATGCCGCAATAAACAGTTGGATCCACGTCAGGATCATTTTGTGCGTTTGGTTCCAGATTGTGCTACTGAGCAATGGGAGTAGCAATAGACTTGGCGTCGGTCGTGTTGAATTTCTTGAGCATTTCGGTGACGTAGTTTGATTGATGGACAAACATACCGTCGGGTAGTTGCACCACTTGTAACCCTAAAAAGAGCTTGAGTTCTCCCATGGCGCTTATCTCGAATTTGTCTTTCATGAGTTTTTCAAAATCCTTACACATTAGATTATCAGTGGAGCCAAAAATGATATCGTCCACGTAGACTTGAACCACTAATTTAGCCTTGGGCGAATTTTTGATGAAAAGAGTGCTATCGATACGACCTCTCTTGAAACTGGATTCTAAGAGAAAAGTAGATAATGTTCCGTACCACAGATGAGGGGCTTGATGAAGACCGTATAAAGCTTTGTTAAGCTTGTATACCCTATCAAGGTATTGTGGATCTTCGAAGCTGGGGGGTTGCTGAACAAGAAGGCTCTTTTAACATCAAGTTGATAAATCGTAAGTCCCATGTGAGAAGCAAAAGCCAAGAAAAAGCGAACAGCCTCGAGTCGAGCGACTGGGGCGAAAACATCCTGAAAATCCAATCCTTCTTCTTGATAAAAGCCTTGAACCACTAATCGGGCTTTGTTTCGAGTGATAATTCCACGGTCATCACGTTTGCACCGGAAAACCCATTTAGTGCCTATAGCGTAGGCGTCGTCGGGTAGAATCACGAGTACCCAGACACCTAGTTTTTCAAATTGAGCTAATTCCTCTTGACAGGCGTATACCCAATTTGCGTCTTTGAGAGCCATATAGATATTTTCAGGAACCTCTTGTGAAACGAAGCAGAAGTAGCGACAGTTGTTGAAATCCTCGGAAGTTGTAGCAAATACATACATTCCTTGAAGATCCTCTAGTTGCGAGCGAGTTTGAACGTTTGCGTTTGGATCGCCAAGAATATTTCCAAGTGGGTGATACTGATGAATCTGAGACTCTTGAGGAATATTAGTGATGTGATCGTTTGGATCTCCCAAACTTTGGTCGTCTACGTGCGGTTCTGCCGCATCGTCTTGAGCGTCTTCAACGAGTGGTTCTGCCATATCGTCTTGATCATCGGGCCATATCGTCTTGATCATCGGCTTGAGCGTCAGGTTCAGCAGGTTCAGCAACAGTTTCTTGAATAACTTGTGGACGAGGAAAGACTGAATCTTCATCACCGGAAGAGAAACTCGGGTTCTCTGTTGTCCCTGTAGCTGTCACACTAGGAGAAAGGTTAAACGATTGTCCCTGTAGCTATCATAGTCAAAGCAATTGCTGGACCGTTTTGTTTTTCAAAAGTATAACTGGTTATTTCCAAATTGAAAGCAATTTCCATTGTACGTGTGTGTTTCAGATTAGCTCTTTTATTAGCACAACCCTCAACATATCCAAGAAAGTATCCCTGGACTGCTTTAGGTGCGAATTTAGTGGTGTAATTTGTTTTCAAAACGGTGCAGGGAGCCCCAAAGGGTTCCAGACCAACAAGATTTGGCTTACGACTATTAAGTAATTCATAGCTTGTTTTATCAAACCGTTTCACCGTCAACACTCGACTAAGGACGTAACAGGCTGTATTCACGGCCTCTCCCCAAAACTCTCAGCGACTCCATTTTGTTGCGGTTCATATGGAGCGCTGTGTTGTTGAACTATCCCATTGGCAAGACAATAGAAGGTGATTGTGGAATTCTTGAATTCAATCCCGTTATCGCTTCGTAAACGTTTGACATTGGCTTTGTATATATTCTTGATCATGTCAAAGAAGTTGATTAGCGTGCTGATGTGCGAAATCTAGTTTTCCCTTTTTGCTTTCGCTAGACCCCAACACCGGGCAGTGTACCCTTTCGTTTGTAGTATAGTTTGGGCAAGTTCGGGTTCGAACTCAGAGACTTTTAATTGGGATATTTCAATTTTCGTTTATGAAACAGATATAAGTGACAAAGTGGGGGTTTTCTAAATTAACTAAAAGTGACAAGTATCGTTTTGTGATAAATCAAGATATGGGAAAAACACTCGTTTGGATTGGTTTCTAGTTATCCGATTGTCACTTTGGGTTGTTTGGTTGAATTAACTTCTAATGTTATAACACGATTCCTTTCGAATATCGAGCTAACTTTAGACATCTAAAACGAAACACCGTTCCTTTCGAATACGGTAGAAACCTTAAACATCTAAGACATTAAGCAACAAGTTTTTATACTCGACTTAATCTTATAAAACTTCCTTTCGAATAGTTTCTTAGCTAAAATCAAATTCAGTTTATCAAATCATTATATTACCAGTTCCTTTCGAATACTAATAATTTTAGATTAATTATAGACCGATTAACCTTTTCGTAAAACGTCTAATAAGTTATTATAAGTTCCTTTCGAATACCTACAAAATGTGTTTGTCACTAACACCTTACTTACGTTTTATATAAAATGACTTTGATATTGATATGAACCTAATTACAACTAACATTCAAGTTTTAATCTAAATGTTTGATTACTCGTTAAGATTCCTTTCGAATATCCTAAACCTCAAATCAACTATAGACCGGTAGATTATTTCGTTCAATTCATCAATCAAGTTCTAAAGCTCTTTTCAATTACTAAAGTTCTTAATCAAATCATGAATATAAGTTATCTAACAATATTAAGAATTTAAACCCGAATGGTTCTTCGATTAAGCGAACATAAACATTCAACCTCAAACAAATATCCCAAAAACTCCAATCATCTAATCTAGTTTCCAATCCAAACAAGTATTATTTAACTACTCACTCATAATAGAAATTAAAGACAAATTATAAAAGAAAATGATATTCATACCAGGTATTTGATGAAATGTCTCGATAAAATATCCAAAGAGAAATGAAATACGATCAATGATTCTTCCAAAATAAACTAAAAATTACAACGATTATCCTTTTTCCTAATGATTGATTATGATTATTTTGTGAAAGATTGATGTAATGGATGGTGTGTCAAGCTCCCAAGATAGTGAAAAAGATGCCCTAAGAAGTCCCAAAATCGTCCCCTTTAAGCTACTAGCAAAGGACCTTTCACTGCCACACTTAATTAGCAATCAAAACGATAATATACCTGCTGAAGGATCTGAATGCGGCGCATGGAGTTTCTATTGCGGCGCATTTGAAGGTCAGTAGGTCCATTTTGTAGATTTTTTCGTTGCGGTCGTTTTGGCGCCGACCGGAGGTCTTTTCGAGTCCGTATGCTCCCGATACATCCGTTTTACTATGAGCTGCATTTTGGTCCCGAATTGATCCTTTTTCATCCCAAACATATTAAAACACCTAAAACATAAACTTTACACAAAAATAAGTAATACGAGGCTATCCATTACGTTTTGACACAAAAACATAACAAATATCGCGAAAGAATACGCGTATAATCGAGCGATATCACGTGCCAGCTGTTTCACTCTTAACAACCAAAAAGTAAACCCAAGAGTAGCGAGTGTAGTCATCGGTGATCACTAGACAGTAATAATTGCCTCCGAAACTTCTTTGTGCAATGGGGCCGAAAAGATCAGTGTGCATCAGCTCAAAAGGTGTCTCAATTGTGTTAATAACCTTGGACTTGTGATGTTGCTTGTGTTGTTTTCCGAGTTTGCATGGAACACATTTATCCTCATACTCAAAACGTTTGAGTGGAACTCCGTTGACTATCCATTTCTTTGTTATCTCATTCATTTTCCGAAAGTGGAGATGAGCCATTTTCCTGTGCTAAATCACGGCTTCTTCGCTCGTTGACTTTGACAATAAGCATGTTGAATCCGTGGAAATGTCAGTGTTGTTCATGTCCATAATGTATGTATTTTTGGTGCGTGGTGCGCGCATTAGTATCAGGTCCTCGGGAATTTCAATTCCTGATTTGAGAATCAAAACTTCCTTCTTGGTAAAATAGACAGGATTGTCATTGTCACAGATTTGAGAAACACTCAGCAAGTTGTGTTCCAATTGTCTGACATAGAACACATCCTTCAGTGTAATTTTGCCATTTGTAACTTATCCAATTCCAGTTATTTCTCCTCCTTTGTCTCCAGCAAAGTTAACTCTTCCTTTCTTTCCTGATTCTAAGTTATTGAGCAAATTTCGTTCTCCCGTCATGTGCCTGGAACAGCCACTGTCAACGTACCAGTTATTGACCAATCGGTGACCCGGTTCCTTCACATAAAGTAAGATGATTAGTTCTCATGGGGAACCCAAGCCATAACAGACCTGGATTGACCTTTCTCAGTTACATAGGTGACCCTTTTGTACACTCCTTTGGGATTGTGTGAAACTGGAGATGTGTGTCGAGTAGAATAATGACTGTTAGGGTGATATGTAACCCTATGACTCATTTGTGGGGACACTACAGTTCGATATGTGGAGTTGTAAGTACGTTGATTGAAGTTTTGATAGTGAGGTGCATGATAAGGTTGTGGGGGACTGTTATAATGATTGTCATTATGATATCGTGGAGGACTGTGATAGCGTTGTTCATACGAATGTTGGCGATAAGATGGAACAAAAGGTTGTTGTGGCCGCTGGTGAGGACGTTGAGTGAAGTTTCCCGTACCTGGTTTATTGTACCCGTAGTTATGATAATTCGTTTTTGTGCGTTCATGTTGTGGGTTTCGCAAAATCTGGACAGGTTTTGTGGGAATTGATTTAGCCTTTTGTGGGGAAACTGGTTTGACAGGAGGTTCTTTTGATTCCTTGTGTTTATTTGTGCAGATGGAGGCCACGTGTCCACGTTCACGACATTTGAAGCAGTTCAATGTTTCCATTTGATTTGATTTAGTTGGTTCAGAATCTGAGGGTTAAGTTTTGGTTGAAGTATAAGTGTTACTAGAAACAAACGTTTCATGCAAAGGTTTGGGTGTAGACGTCGAATTCTGACTCTTGTCAGATGATTGGTTCTGAGGTTTCTCAGGTTTTGGGTCCTTTGAAGTTGAGGATTCACATTCATCGGGTTGTGGTGGTTCGGATTGAAAGAAACTGAAATTATTGTTGTATGGTGGTGGTGTTTCATTATATCCTAAACCTGCAGAGTTCCCGTTGGTGCGTTGACGACTTAAGATGGAGTTCAGGGTACTTGAAGAGGTGCGGAACTGTTCGATCTTCCTTTCCTGTTCAGTTAATCTTATTTCACAGTTATTTAACTCTTGGACTTTTGCAGCAAAACTCTTCTTTTCGTTTGCAAGGCATTCATATAACATGTCAATTTTTAGTGTTAAAATGCCCACATTTGATAAAAGTTCCATTCTAGTTTTCTCGTTTTGATTAAGTTTCTTTGCGTAATCATCTTTTAAAAATTTTTGTGTTGACACGTCACGTTCAAGTTGAGTTTGCTGTGATTCCAAAGTAGATACTGACTTAGTCAATTTATCGTTTTGAAGAGTTAAAATAGTGAGAGATTTACACAGCTCCTTCACGGATTGAAGGTCAAGAAGTACCTTTGACTTTTCAGTTTGGAGATCAGCCATTTTTGCAATAAAGTTGTCGTTGGATAGATCCACCGTATAGCTGCAGAGCGTTGCTTTGTCTTCATTGTCTTCAACATCCAGATCGTCTTCTGCATTTGAACTTGATTCACTGTCAGAACCGGAGTCACTTGCGATGCTGCTTGCTTCACTGCGTATTTCTTCGATGAATGCCATGAGTGCTTAAGCATTGCAAATTTTCCAATCATATGTGTGATCATCATGTTGGACTATCATTGCCTGTGAGGCTAACCTAAGTTGTGGTTGAGAAGGAGGGGATCCAGTTTTGTCTTGATTTGAAGTACGTTCCACTTTAGGCTGTTGACATTCTCTGACAAAGTGACTGTGTCCTTGACAGTTGTAGGAACGTACCTTTGACTTACCGAAACCTGCTTTTCCTGTTCTTGGACTACGTCCTTTCTTGCCATAAATTTCTTGATTCTGTTAGTAATCATAGCGGTTTGCCATTGCAAGTCCGTTTCTTCCAGGTCATCTTGATCGACTTGACTGAAATCCTCATCCCATAGCCCTGGATCAGCAATTTTTCCTTGGACTTGATTACCATAAGCAGTCAAAAAGCAAGATAAAATTTCTAGACTTTCTTCTACTGATTTAACACTCATAGGCATTTTCTGATGTGTGGTAGGAACATTAGGTGTTGCTGTAGTTGTTCGGGTGCCTGAATGTATGTCACTAGTCGTCTGATCCTTATCGGAGAAAAAAGCAGTTGCGTTTCCAGAAGAATTTGACTCTGAGGTTTGTCCATAGGGTGTCTGATCTGCAATCATGTTTGTGGTTAAACGTGTCAATTCATAACCTCTGAATCGTTCTAGCACCTTTTCCAAAGTTAATTCATCACCACTGCTCTTATTAAGTTCATCTTTTACCAGGTTTACGTAAACTTCCCAACGCTTAGGCAGAGCGTCTAAAAATCCCTCAACTTTTTCATTATCTACATTTATTTTATGTCTGGTAAGTTCTGTAAGGAGATTGTAGTATCTGGTGACAGTATCTTCAAAAGTTTCATTGATTCCTGATCTGAATGTTTCAAATTGTCTTTTGAGAATGTTTCCTCTACTCTTTTTCTGAGCAGCATTTCCAGCATATTGAGTTTCAATAGCATTCCATAGGTCATTTGCAGTTTTTCTATGGTTTTTGGAAACGTGTGACATTTCAGCCGGCAAAGCCATCTTCTGACTTGCCAATGCTCTGTTCTCAGCATCATATTCTCGTCTAAGCTCAGGTGTGAGTTTAGAGACTGGGATTTTAGCAGTCACACCGTTTGTGGTTACGCGTGGATGTTCATATACCTCTTGAATACACAACCACATTTGTACGTCATTGTAACGACAAAAGGATTCAAATTTATCAGTCCATTCGTAATATTGTGAAGCGTTAAGTAACTTGGGAGGGGTATTAGTTGATTGTCTTGAATCCATGTTCACGAAGATGATGACTCGGCGAAGATGGTGTTCGGCGAAGATGTTGCTCAATGAAGATGATGTTCGGCGAAGATGGTGTTCGGCGAAGTTATTGCTCAGTGAAGATGATGTTCGGCGAAGATGGTGATCGGCAAAGATGGTGCTCATTGAAGATGATGTTTGGCGAAGATGTTCACAAACTTAATCGACGAAGATGTCCACGAAGATGATCCACGAAGATGATCCACGAAGTTTTTCTACGAAGATAATCCACGAAGATGCTCCACGAAGATAATCCACGAAGATGATTACCAAAGATAATCCACGAAGATGCTCCACGAAGTTAATCCACGAGGTAATCCACGAAGATGGTCCACCACGTAATCCACGAACAATCTTAAACCCTAATAGCAAAATACTCAACCGTCAAAAAAAGTTACACAAGCCCTAATTTTGAAGAACTGCCGCCGAAGATGGAAGAACCCTAATTTGCAAATCGATTAAAACCAAAATTTAATCCTGAACCAAATCTCGATAGAGAGCAAACAATGTGTTTCCTCTGATACCAATTGTAGGCCCCAGTGTTCCGATCAAAAGGATTAAACTAACTAGACACGAGGCGGAATCTCGTAATTAGTTATCATACAAGTTATAATCGATAAAGCAATAATAATAACACAAACGTGATTACCGAATTCTAAATACTTTGATTAATAAACTCTGTTACAATCAACAAGTATTCTCTCCGAATTCTACCAAAACCAACAACCCTAAACTGACCTAAACACCCCTATTTATAGAGTAACATGTTCGGCCAGTTTGGGCTTTACAGGGCCTCACGAACATGCAAGTTCGTGAGCAGCCCATTAAACTCTAAGTCTAACACATTCATTTACTCTAAGGTATTTTCTAAAAACTCTCTTCATACATCATATTTACATACTCATTTGTCATAAAACTTATGCATTTTATACAAAAACTTGGCATAAACAAAGAAAAGTTGAGTTATTTTGTTAACCGGAAACTTACACCAACATGTTGACACTTTTTAACCATCTTAATCAAATATTTTGGATAAACCATTTTAAGCATAAGATACTTAAAAGTTTTCTGAAGATTTCGACATAAAAATCGTAATTTTTGGATATGTTTAAGTATTTTAAAAGTATTTTACGCAACAATATACGTTTCAGCTACGCCCGCTGTCTACACGAACTGTTTTGAGAAATCTGGGAAAACGACCATTAAAACATAATAGGAGACCTTAGCCATGTTAAAGATAACTCAAACTCGGTCGTTTCGATATAAGATACATTAAAAACGGATAAAAATTGAGTGAGATATGCTAACTTAAAGTTAGCATAGACTTTGAGAAAAACCCTAAAAATTACTCTGACCTTTTACTGAATAACGAACACCAAGAATTAATTACAAATATGAGACCAAGGATATTTGAAAGGTAACTCAAACACGGTCATTTCGATATAAGATTCATAAGAATCGGTCAAGAAACGAGCAAGTTATGACTTTTTAAAGTTTCTATAAACCTTAAAGCACATGTTGAGTTTTTCTATATAAATTGGCGATAGAGTGCTCCTCAAGATATCGCCATGGAAGGGGGTAGTCCGCTTCGGAAAGCGCGGAAAATTAAGCCCAAGGTACACCCGTCCATTCGAAGTCATAGAGCGTACCGGTCCAGTTGCTTATCGTCTCCAACTCCCCCAGGCTCTTTCCAACGTTCATAATGTCTTCCATGTCTCACATTTGAAAAAGTGTCTATCTGATGAGACCATCGCCATCCCTCTTGACGAGGTCAAGATCGATAACAAACTCAATTTCATTGAAGAACCGCTTGAGGTTGTTGACCGAGAGGTCAAACAACTCAGGCAAAGTCGTGTTCCTATTGTCAAGGTTCGGTGGAATTCCCGACGTGGTCACGAATTCACGTGGGAACGTGAGGACCAAATCCGTCAGAAGTATCCACATCTATTCGAGAACACCTCTTCATGATGGGACGAAATTTCTTTCCCCGGGGAGAATGTGACAAACGTCAAATTTCAGGTGCATTTTACACTCTATGTCTCTCATATTGTCAGTCGTTGTCTTTAACTGTACATTTACCTGAAACGCGTCAGTGTCAGAATCACTCCTGGAATCAAATTATATAAGTCCTAATACCAAGAAAAAACCTAATGAGCTTTCCTAATTTCATAACGTATCATAATTAAGAACTTTTAGTTAACGAAAAGGTCCAACAAAACAAAACGCAAAAACGAAAAATCACAAAAATATTTGCAAAAATAATCCATGACGACGCACACACCCCTTGTGCGGCGTCCTGGAGGTGCCTGTCCGAAATTATTTTGAATTTTTGCATGTCTCATTTTTGTAAACAAACCAACCAATCAAAAACGGGATTTGACCTCCCATTTACTGCAAAACTCAGTCCCAAAGCAACCATTGTTACTTTTCTTTATTTTCTTTTCATTTCTTCATTTACATTAAATAAAAAAACATACACACACTAAATTCTCTCAAGAACAATCCTTTTTCCCAGCCAAAAACAGCCACTATATCCATCAAAATCAACCACAAAAATCGTTTAAACAACAAAGCAAACAAGGAGGATCAAAGCTATTTCGATTTCAAAGCTTTTTACCGATTTTTGGAGCTCAAATTCGTGTAGAACACCATCCATCCATTTTCATCCGGTAGAAATCACTCTCTTATCTTTATTTATTGTTTTAATAACTTGCATGTAAGATCTAAAGCATAAAAACAAGTTTTTATAAAGATTTGTGACATTTTATGGACAAAAACGATTTTTAACCGAAATAACATTTAGATCTATAGTTTTATGGTTAAAAATGGTTTAGAAACTGTAAAAATGATGTTTTATTAAGTATTCACTGTTTGCATGTCAAGATCTATGTTTGGATTAACCGTTTTTGCAAGAAAACCACGAAATGACAAAACTGACCGGACCTGTGCGCCGTCCCTAAGAGCCAGGACGACGCAGCGGGGCATTTTTGCCTTATGTGCGTCGTTCCTAAGGTCGAGGACGACGCACAGAGCTGCCAGTCTTCCTGAAATGTTGTCGTTTGGACGTTTTAAACTTGTGTACACCGCTGACTTTTCGAGACTTAACATTTAGGACTGAGATTGGTAAAAATAACTATAGTAGTGACTTTTGTTGGACTATTAAGACTAAAATGAACTTGTTAACTTAGATTATGTTATATATGTGTTTTGTGAGCGGAAGTGACTTTGGATTTTTGGATATGAAATTTAGGCGCGGAAGCGCTGCCCAAATTTCGTTAGAAAATCCAAACCACTTCAGCGACCAAATTACTTGTAACATGACGATAATAAACGTTAACTTTGGACTTTCGGACTAAAACATAACGTTAATCGTTTCGGACTATTTTTTGACAATTGGACCTTGACACTTAAGTTTAGCTAAAATTTATCTATTACATATTATATATAACAACATAATGTAATAATAACACTTGAACAATCTTGGTATTCTTAGGCGTTCCGTGATTCTCGGCTCTCATTTCCGACCGTTTTCCGAGTTCTTTATCTTCGTAACCCCTGAGTTACACCCTTCTACTTTTGCATTTTAAGTACTCTTTTTGGGGGAAACATGAGATCAAAAATTGTTATGAATTATGTCTTTTATGTACAATGACTTTTATGAACTATGACTTTATTGGACTATTTGACATTGGTCTTACTTATATGCGTAAAACTATTTTTTTGACGCCTTATGTGGCACCTTGGACATTTGACATTTTGACATAAAATATGATTGTTTGATTGTACTTGGACAAACCCTTGATGAGAATATAAACGCCGTAAGAGCCTACTATCAGTTTTTAGACAAAAAGTACACAAGTGCCCCGTTTTTAGTTCAGTTCATTACACACTATTAGCAATAGTCGTGGGTAATTATGGGTATCGATACTTAGGAGAGGTCACTCCTTACTTGTGGTTAGCTACCTAAGTACATATTAATAAGTTCAGATAAACTTCGTAGATAGTGCGAGGTTGGGGCGGATCAGACCAGTTAATCGGTTTAGTGTGAACTCTTACGTTATATTATGCCAAGTGGTCTTTACAATTCAAAAATCATATGTTACAATTATTTACGCATATACATACGTACTTTGTGCAACTTGACTTTTCTAAATGTTGATCTAATGGATTAGGATCTTCATTAAAAGTGTGTATATATATTTTAAGCGCTTTTACCCGCTAGCTTTCTTTTAAGAAAACTCTATACTTATATATACTTTTGTCGGAACTTTTGCCGGAACTTTTGTCGGAACTTTTGTCAAAAATTTATAAACTGTAACTCACTCACTACGTTTTGTAGTTTGACACTTTATCTCATGTTTCAGGAAACTAAGCGTAAGTCATGAAGTGCATTGCTCAGGCGGGTCAAGTTGGTTATGTGAAGTGTAATTCGGGAGAACACCTTTGTCATTTGGGAATTTTTATTAAAACACTTGTTATGTATTTGTTGTCTTAAACTTTATGAATCTTGGTTGTATCTTTTGAACATTGGTGCCTTTTTCAAACTTTAATTTAAATGACTTGAACCGTTGACTTTTAGTATAACTCGTGAAATGATTATCTTGCTCTCGCACCTCGTGTTTCCGCTTTAGCGGGGTGTGACACATGCCTGGCCACAATTGCATAAATATACAATCTATCCAGCTTCTCTACCCGGTAATCCTCTCTGATCGGAAGAAAATGTGCTGATTTCGTCATCCGATCCACAATAACCCAAATGGTGTCATAATCACCGGAAGATCTAGGAAGTTTCGTAACAAAATCACTCGTGATCCTTTCCCACTTCCACTGTGGGATCTCAGTCTGCTGAAGAAGTCCAAATGGCTTCTGATCCTGAGCCTTAACCTTGGAACACGTCAAACATCTACTACAAAATCAGCAATCGCCCACTTTAGGCTAGGCCACCAATAAAAATCCTTCGGGTCATGATACATCGTATCCACACCGGGATGAACAACATAATTGGATTTATGAACCTCATCCAAAATCAACTGTCTAAGATTAACGGGAACCCAAATACGATCCAAGAACAACAAAACCCTGTCATCCTTCGGCTCCAACTGGCGTGCTAACCCAAATATCCCTCGTCCTTAAGACGATCATCGGTAAGAGTCTCCTACTGAGCACGTATAATCTGAGCTTCCAAGCCCTACTTGATAGAAATGGCCATGGAACAAACTCTCACCGGCTTTACCGTCTCCTTACGACTCAACGCGTCAACAACAACGTTCGCTTTACCCGGATGGTAGGGAATCTCACAGTCGTAGTTGTTAAGCAACTCAACCCATCGTCGCTGCCTCATATTCAACATCTTTTGATCAAAGATACGTTGTAAGGACTTATGATCAGTAAACGCAGTACATTTCTCCCCATAAAGACAATGACGCCAAATCTCCAAAGCAAATACCATAGCCCCTAACTCTAAATCACGTGTCGTATAATTATGCTCGTGAATCTTTAACTGACGAAAAGCATAAGCAATCGCCTTACCGTTTTCCTTCAACACATACCCGAGTCCCTTATGCGACGCATCGCAATAAACCACAAAATTCTCGGTACCCTCGGGAAGACTCAATATAGGAGCATCACACGAACGTTGCTTCAGCAACTGAAAAGCCTCATCCTGCTCAGGACCCCAAATAAAATCCTCGTTCTTCTGCGTCAATTTCATCATCGGCGAGGCTGTCTTGGAGAAATTCTCAATAAAACGACGATAGTGGCCTGCCAAACCCAATAACAAACAGATCTCAGTAGGTGACTTTGGAGCAACCCAATCTCTGACGGCCTCAATCCTGGCATGATAAATACCCTTCCCACTAACAACGTGGTCAAGAAACTGAAGCTCGGGCAACCAGAACTCGCACTTAGAAAAGTTCGCGTAAAGCTGCTCCTTCCTGAGCAAGTCCAAAACCGATCGTAGGTGCTCTTCGTTCTCCTCACGGCTACGGCGGAAATCAGAATGTCATCAATAAAAACGATCACAAATCTATCAAGGTACGGACGATATATGCGGTTAATCAAGTCCATAAAAGTTGTAGGGGCATTTGTAAGACCGAATGGCATAACAAGGAACTCAAAATGACCGTATCGCGTCCTGAAAGCTGTCTTTTTTCCAATATCATCCTCCTGAACTCTCAACTGGAGATAACTGGATCGTAAGTAAATCTTAGGAAATAAGCAAGAACCCTGAAGCTGGTCGAATAAATCATTAATATGCGATAAAGGATAACGCTTCTTCACAATTAGCTTTTTCAGCTCTCTGTAGTCAATACACAATCTCATGGAACCGTCTTTCTTCTTCACGAAGATAAAAGGTGCGCCCCAAGGATAGAAACTAGGTCTGATGAAACCCTTGTCTACCAACTCCTAAATCTGTCTCGAAAGCTCAACCATCTCCGAATGCGCCAAACGATAAGGAGCCTCTGCCACAGGCGCTACTCCCAAAATCAAATCAATAGAAAACTCAACCTGTCTACTAGGAGGTAGACCTGGTAACCCCTCTGGAAAAATGTCTCCATAATTACAAAACACCGGTTGATCCTTGATATCGCTCATTTATACGAGTATTTCATAGCGATATTTGTTATGTTTAGAGCCTAAAACGTAATGGATAGGCCCGTATTGCTTATATTTCGTGTAAAGTTTGTTTTATAGGTTTCTAGTTATGTTTGGAGTTAAAGGATGAATTCGGGACCAAAAATGCAGCTTATAGTAAAACGGATGTATCGGGAGCATACGGACTCGAAAAGACCTCCGGTCAGCGCCAAAACGACCGCAACAAAAAAATCTACAAACTGGAGCTACTGATCACGAGTTGCGGCGCAAGACGTGCTGCTGGCAGTTACAACTTTGTTTCTTTAATCCTAATTAAGTGGGAACCCAAGGGTTAGTGGAGAGAATACTTATGAACGATTTTCTGGACATAAATATCATCATTATCATCATATTATCAGTCTTGGAGTATGAATTAGGAAGGAGAATCGAAACAATTGTTACAATCGTTATTTCAAGTTGAACAAATCGTTATTTGAATTTCTACTTTGTTAATTGGGAGTTACTTGGAACCTAATTTCTGGATTTTGGTATTGAATCTTTTATCATTTTTATTGCAATTCGAATTATGTCTTTTACATATTTGATATTGTTTGTTACAATTATGCGTAGCTAATTCCTTTGTACGTTTGCTTGGATTATGTGATCGTTTATGTGTTAGATTTTGGGTGTGAAAATCGATTGATGTGTAGAGGTTAATTGGGGATCCGTTTGGGTTGTTATTTTGATTATATTGTTTGAAATTGTTTATACTTTTATTTGGTAAACTAAAAACGGGTATTCGAGAGGAATCCGTAATTTTTACTAAAATAAGAACGAATTAATCGACCGGTCTTTAGTTGATTAAAAGTTAGCGGTATTCGAGAGGAATCGTTAACAACAATTTAGACAAGTAAGTAACAACACAAACGCTAATTAATAAATTAAGAGAGATCGGTTTATTAGTTAGTAAGCTATTCGAGAGGAAGCTTATAGGTTAATTCTTACACATCGGCTTGGAACTTTATGCACAATTACTTGAGGTGTTAACTATATTCGAGAGGAATAGTTGCATGGTTAGATAATTGGAGAAATCCGGTATTCGAGAGGAACTTAGGATTTTATATTAGAAGTTTTTCGACATTTTCACACTTAAGAGATAACACATATTCGTAAGTGGTCCAAGCAAGCGTCTTTTTATCCATATTTGATTTCTAAAGTATTTTTATCGTTAATATAAGCAAGTCTTTTTAAGACTAAAACCCAATTGTTACTTGTTACATGTTATTACAAAAACTAAAATTCTCAATTATAAATAGTCCCTGTGTTCGAACCCGATATTTACCAATACTATTTTACAACCGATAAGGGTACACTGCCCGTGTAGTAATCTAGTAAAAGTTAATTTTCGGAAAACTAGATTTTTCACATCAATCCTCGATCTTCGCCACATAATCTTTCTTCACAAGATGCGCAAGAAAAGGTGAATAATCCTTCTTGATGTACTCCCGAACCTTCAAGCAAGAGATGATCTTAAGGATTTTCCCCGCCTTATTACTCCCAACAATAAACGGATCTTCGTGCGATAGAGGAATGCGGATGAACTTCTCAAAGCATACGATCTTTGGAGGTGAGCTGACAACCAATCCATCCCAATGACGATGTCGAAACTACCCCATGGAAACGGAATGAAGTTGATAGGAAAAGTATGATCGCCAAAGCATATACTACAGTCACGAATAATCTCAGAGGCATGTAAAAGATCACCATCCGCTAAATCTACCTCATAAGCAGGCACTAAAGGTCTAGAGGCACGGGGAATCAAAGGCCTAAACTCATCTGATACAAAACTCCTTCTAGAGGGGTAGACCCTCCGATACTCTGTAACAGACTCTCCTTAAGCTGTGATAAGATGTCGGTTATTGATGCAACCATATGCTCGGCGAATAACTGACCAAAGTCGGGAGTCGAACCGCTCGGACTAGCACCAGTAGGACGACCACGCCCTGGCGATTTCCTTGCAGATAGGATCCTTATTAGGTTCCATCGTTTAAAAACGTAAAAAGAAAAGTGTGCAACTCAAAACTAGGCCAAAAAAAAAATTAAATAGGTGAGGCAATTAGCGCACACATAGTCAATCAGAGAAATTGTTTTAAAGCCTACGGTCATAGTCTAGGTGATTCACGTAGTAAGTCACCTAGTTAGCTATAACCATTGGCTCTGATACCAATATCTGTCACACCCCGCTAAAGTGGAAACACGAGGTGTACAGTTTATGATATCGGGAGTCAAGGTTACAACAAACAACTATAACAAAACAACGTCATATAAAATTAATTGTGCCTAAAGTTTAAAAATACATAATAATCATCTCAAATACATAACCAAATCAAAATACACGGATCTTCTAGGAACTACATCAAATCAAAATAAGTTCCAAATAGGCAATCAAACGATCCGCATAACAAGCATGGCATGACTAAAGGCAATCCACAACCTCAAACTCCTGAAAATCGTTAAAAATACGTCAACAAAAATGTAGATGAATTATTCTCAAATTTAGGTAAAAAGTGACTCATTTTAAATATAAAAATTGTAAAAAATTTCCAAACATATCTTGTGTTACGAACATATTGCGACGTATATTGCTTAGATAACATACACCCGATCCCGACCACAATAAATAACTCCAATCGTAAGGCGGGTCAAACCAAAGGCCCAAATAATAAACATACGACCATAACATCCATTCGTAGGGACATCCTACCGAACGATGAGGGTTTGTTCAAACCCAGATAGATCTATATATATGCAACCGAGGCTCAAAGAATTAACCAGTGTAAGCAGGGGGTGGCTAACAAGGCCTAATGACTACATAATCTACGGCAATTCTGATCCACTAGGTAAACACGATTTTAAAAATAAACATTTCTAAACACCCTTTCCACCACAAAATAAAATAGTAAAAAGGGCTACGAATAACTCATTGTACTCAACAATAGCAGTTTCGAGATGACAAACCAGGATAGATCACTCCAACGCCTAAGTTCCCTAGAATAACGAGATCACATAACTACCTCTATAAGTCTAGTACGATCTAGCCTTATAAATTAACGTTATATTACATTATATATTTAAAGAGTCCGAAAGAATAACATTTCGAGTCGTTACCGACAAATAGGAGGTAACGATAGAAGATTGAATATTGAGAACCGAAGTTTAGTCAAAATTTACCAAAATCAACGTTATAGATAGTTGATTGATGTGACAACCGTCCAAAATTCAGGTGATTTCTTCAGTTACTATATCGGTTCAAATCATTAGTTACTCTTTTATCGTGTTCACTTTGCTCTAGTTCGTAATTGTTGAGTCTGTACTTTGTCGGAACTAGTGTCGGAATAACTCCCGGAATCAATTATATAAGTCCTAATACCAAGAAAACACCTAATGAACTTTCCTAAGTTCATAACGTATCATAATTAAGAACTTTCAGTTAACAAAAAGGTCCAACGAAGCAATAACGTAAAAACAAAAATCAGATAAAATCTGAAAAACAGCACGGTGCGCAGCACCTAGTGCTTGGTGTGCAGCACCCGTTCCCAGATTTCAAAGTATTTACATTTTTGGTCCTTGCCTCATTTTTGTAACAAACCACCCAATCAAACTCGGGTTTTGACACTCATTTATTGCCAACATACTGCCCCAAGACTCCTCCCATTATTACTCTACCCTTTTCTTTGCATTTCTCTTTTTCTTTAATCAAAAACACACACAAAACACCTACACACTCATTTTCTCTCTACCTTCTCTCTAACATCTCTCTAAAACACCATTAAATCCAGAAGTTTACAGCCACAAATCCACCATAAATCAACCATCAAAAACGTTTAAACATCAAAACAAGCAAGAAGGTGCAAGTCTATTTCGGTTTCAAGCTTTTTCCTACCGATTTTGGAGCTCTAAATCCGTCTAAAACATCATCCATTCATTTTCATCCGGTAGAAATCTTTCTCCTACCTTTATTTACTGTTTTTACTAATTGCATGTAAGATCTAAACCATAAAAATGAGTTTTTGTTAAGATTTATAACTCTTTTTATACAAAAACGATTTTTAACTAAATAATACTTAGATCTATGTTTTTGTGGTTAAAAGTTGTTTAGAAACTGTAAAAACATCATATTATGAAGTATCTACTGCTTGC
This sequence comes from Senecio squalidus, assembly GCA_910822075.1. Classification (NCBI taxonomy): domain Eukaryota; kingdom Viridiplantae; phylum Streptophyta; class Magnoliopsida; order Asterales; family Asteraceae; genus Senecio; species Senecio squalidus. The sequence continues at coordinate 38,332,363 of CAJVGC010000582.1, read as the reverse complement.
ATGTCGAAATCTTTGAGTAACAAAACGTTTTTGGCAAGAAAAACACAAAACATGAAAAGAACAGCACGGAGGTGCGCAGCACCCCCTGGTAGGTGCCGCGCACCGGGCTGCTGACTTTCCCGAAAATCGCCGTTTTGGCCGTTTAAAACTTATGTACACGTTCTGGATTTTTAGTGAATAATATTTGAAACTGAGGTGACTAAAATAATAACAATGGTGACTTGTATTGAGCTCTTTGGACTTGTTTATATAAGAATATGTGTTTATACGTGTTTTGTGAGCGGAATTGACTTTAGGTTTTGGACACGAAATTTGGGCGCGGAAGCGCTGCCCAAATTTCGTTAGAAAACTTAAACCACTTCAGTAACCAAAACATGTCCATCACATAAATAAATAACATCAACTTTGAAACTTTCGGACAAAATAACGTTAACCGCTTCGGACCAATTTTTTTGGAACAATATTGACCTTAACACTTAATTCTAAACAAAAGTTACATAATCTCTTATATAAAGTAACCTAATAAGATATTAACTTTTGGACAATCTTGGTATCCTTAGGCATTCCGTGATTCCCGGCTCCTTTTCCGACCGATTCCGAGTTCATTTTCTCCGCAAACCGTGAGTTACAACCCCACTTGTTTTACTTTTGTACTTTAAACATTATTTGGGGGAAACATAAGATCACATGTTTTGTAACTTTTAACACTTTTTGCGAATTATTGAAAAAATTGGAAACTTGGTACTTTAGATACTTTAATGAAACTTTTGAAACCTTATTGAAACTTTGGAAACTTGTACGAAACTTAAAACTCTTTGAAACTTTGAAACTATGGAAACTTGTACGAAACTTGAAACTTGGAAACTATTATGCGTATATGTGTTGATGCCTTAGCGGGTTAACTAAATTTAGGATACTTGTTAGCGACCAATCCTTGATGAATATATAAGCCCGTAAGAACTTACTGCTACTTTTGGAAACTTTGTTCAATTGCCCGTTTTGGTTCGAAACTTTATACACTATTAGCAATAGCCGTTAATCATATGGGTATCGATACTTAGGAGCGGTCACTCCTTACTCAGGGTTAGCGACCCAAGTACATATTACTAAGTTCAGATGTACACTCAATTAAACATTTTTGGGCTAGTTCAGGACGACACAATCGGTTTAGTGTATACTTACTACTTATATTATGTCAAGTGATTGATACGAGGAACTATTTAGTTAAACACATACTCCCTACGCATATACCGTTTTAGCGCCTGGATTCCGCTACAACTTTATTTATACGAGTTTATTTAATTATTTTACTCGCGTACGTACAAACTTTTACTATTTACATATGTGTTCAAACGTCGCTCCGTTCCTTTTACTTATGACGTCACTGTTTCTTGTACTTTCTATTTTTGGAAACCTTATCAAAACTCTAAACTGTAACTCACTCACTACTTTATGTAGTTGACACTTTATCTTATGTTTCAGGAAATTAATATAAGTGTATGGAATGCATGGCAAGGAAGGGTCATTATGGTTACGTGAGGCGCTCATTGGGAAAACACCTTTCTATTTTGGGAATTTTATTTGAAACTTGTATTTGTACTTTAAGTTAAATCATGAACTACTTGGTTGTTTTTGAATGTTGAAACTTGAACAAATTTTATTTTAATCGAAATGACTTGAATCGTTTATATTTGCTTATGGCCGTGTAATGATATTCCAGCTCTCACATTCCGTGTTTCCGCTTTAGCGGGGTGTGACAGACTTGGTATCAGAGCACAGGTTATAGTGAAAACGGTTTTAGAAATTTCCAAAAAGTTTTTGAAACCAAACTATAACCAAGGCTTTTCTGAAAATCATTATGGGTTCAAACTTTAGAAAATTAATTTCGCAATTGCATGATGGTTTTTAACTACGCATGGCCTGATCACCCCTGCCTAGTTCAAAATGACTTATGCAAGAACGGAACCTAATTACTAATGTTAAACGGTTTTGAGTCGAAAAATTCCCGGTCTTACTATTCCCAACCTCACGTGATCGACCCTTACCTGCATTCCTTACTTACTTTCCTTTAGCATTATCTTGTTCTTATACTTACGAAACTTTTTACGTCGCAGATCCGTCATGTCTCAATCGTCACGTTCGCGATCCCCCTCACGATCTCAGTCCCGATCCCAGCACCGAGCTGCGTCGTCACATGAGCTATCTGAGGGCCATACCGCCTCGGAAAGTCTCCGACACCAGACCACGGACCCCACGGAGGATACCTCCATGGCTGTGTCCAGCAGCATCGGGTCAAGCCCGAGGTCGGTTTTACCACCTCCACCGGCTCCCGTTGCCGCGCTCCCACAGCGCCGTGGACCGCGTGTCGTTATGACGGCACGTAAGCAGGTAGTTCTCCCGGGCCGGCTACCCGATAGGATGGCGGCACAGTAGGACGGCCCGTCCCGCCCTGCACCACCCCATTTTCCATTCGGGCACCCACCTCCCGAGGCTCCACCCACCTCGATGAGAGACCATTACTCGTGAGAGCGACAGCTCGAGCGAGAGGAGATGCAGCGGGCTCGAGACGCTGAGGCAGCCAGGCAGAGGATGCCGCCTACCCCACAGCTACCCCCTCCTGTCGCTTTCCTGCACCTCCACCGCGAGGTAAGGGGACTTTCAGAGGAAGCCCAGCACCCAGGGCAGCTCCTTTGCGAGGTCTCCGACGCCGCGCAGAGGTTTTCGGAACAAGCGTTGCATCACCTTTCTGTGGTTCAGGCCACGGCCTGCGGTGCAACGCTTGGTAGGAGTTTGCTTGGTCATGGGGACTTTGTTGGCGGTTATTGCTGCCAGGATGTTCTTCGAGAAACGCCATTAGTTCATTTTCCTTATTCTGTACTGTAGGCCGAGTTGCAATTTTCACATGTACACAACTTCGCGCCATTTTCCTCATTTCCTTATTTGTATTGTACTGTACTTCTTCCATTTTGAACCTTGTACTCAACTTTTATATTAATGAATGAAGTTCCATTTATTATTATCTATTACTACCTTGTCTTGTGAATCTTGTACTATGTTGAACCATTTTCTTACGTATGAATCCGTATCGTGTGAATCTCTTGGAACCTTGTCATGCGTGTGCTATATATTCTTTTACCTTACTCTTGAGTGATTGTTAACTTGTTCATTGAACTATATTCTTATCGTACTCTAATCGTGCGGTTCTAAACTGAATCTGTTGTCTGTTGTAGAAACATGGCACCCCGTACCAACGCCGCAATCATCGCTGAGCAAGTGGCCGAACAGTTGCAAGCAGCGATGCCCAACATGATCGCCCAGATCACTGCGGGAATCAATGCTAACGTCAACAATCACCAGCAGCAACAGCAACAACAGCAGCAACAATAGCAGCAGCAACAGAACCACCAGAACCAGAACCAACACCCAAACCCACCAGCCTGCACCTACAAGAGCTTCATGGTCTGCAAGCCTAAGGAGTTCCATGGCACATCTGGTGCCGTAGGACTGGTTTCATGGTTTGAGAGCATCGAGTCGGTGCTGCACATCAGTGGATGTGCTGAAGCTATGAAAGTACAATACGCTTCCTGCGTATTGCACGGGAAATCACTGACTTGGTGGAACAATGTGGTCCGCAATAGGGGACGTGAGACCGCCTATGCTCTCACCTGGGAACAATTCAAGAACCTCCTGATTGAGGAGTACTGCCCCAAAGGGGAAATCAAAAAGCTCGAGGCTGAGCTCTGGGATCATCAGATGGTCGGAAACGACATCGAAGGGTACACTGCCCGATTCCACGAGTTGGCCCGACTGGTCCCAAGGTTAGTAACTCCCGAGGAAAGCAAGATCGACCTGTACATTTCCCGTCTTGTTCCTGAAATCAGGGGAATGGTTCTCACCAAGGAACCCAGACCCTTCAAAGTGCCATCATCCTAGCTCACCGCCTCACGAGCGACCTACTCACCGCTCCTACCTCATCCAAGAAGGAGTCGGGTGAGAAAAGGAAGTCTGACCAGACTCCAAGGCGGAGCGATAGGAACAAGAAGAAGAAGACCACCCACAACCTTGCCATAGCAGCCGTAGCACCGCCACCGCCACCTCCACCAGCTGGGAATAGATACACGGGGACGAACCCCAAGTGCAACAAGTGCAATTTCCACCATCACGGTAACTGTCCCGTGTGTCTGAGATGCCAGAAGGAAGGGCACTTTGCTAAGTACTGCACGGAAAAGTTGGCAGCTCCAGGTCCGAAGCCGGTGTGCTTCGAGTGCGGAAGTGACCAGCACCTCCAGAATGCTTGCCCAAGACTCCGAAACGCCCAACCTAACCAAGGCGGGCGAGGTCGAGGACGTGCATTCTCACTCACAGCTGAAGAGGCTCGGCAGGACCCGAACGCGGTGAACGGTACGTTCCCTGTTAATAATCATTATGCATCCGTTTTGTTCGATTCTGGTGCCGAAAGAAGCTTTGTGTCCTTAGAATTTAGACCCCTTATTAACTTAGGATCTAAGATTCTTAAGGATAGCTTCACCATAGAGTACGCTAACGGTCAGGAGTTCGAAGCTAAGGATATAATCATAGGATGTTCCATATGCCTGTCCGATAAAACTTTCCCTATTGATTTAATCCTTATCGAGCTGAAAAGCTTTGATGTCATCGTCGGAATGGACTGGCTCTCTCGTTTCCGAGCCGAGATCGTCTGTTTTGACAAACTCATCCTCATTCCTCTTTCTGACACTGAAACCTTAGTTGTTCAAGGAGACAAACCCGGATGATCACTCCGTCTCGTGTCGCCATAAAAATGCGTAAGTACCTCGAGAAGGACTGTGACGCATTTCTTGCTCATGTTGTTGAACGTAAACCCAAGGAGATCCGTATTCAAGATATCCCCGTAGTCAAGGATCACCCTGAAGTCTTTCCCGAAGATTTGCCAGGGCTACCTCCGCATCGACAAGTGGAATTCCGGATAGACCTCATTCCTGGTGCAGCACCGGTCGCTAGGACACCGTACCGTCTAGCCCCACCGGAGATGCAAGAGCTGTCTAAACAGCTTCAGGAACTCTTGGATCATGTTGTTATTTGTCCTAGCTCGTCCCCCTGGGGAGCCCCTATACTCTTCGTTAAAAAGAAAGACGGATCCTTTCGTATGTGCATCTGTCACACCCCGCTTGGAAGCGGAAACGCGAGATGTTCCAGTTATAATATCAAAGTCAAGATTACAACAATATAACCGATAAACAAAACATCAAATTAAATTGATCATGCCAAATGTTACAAAATACATCAATAAGTCAAGGCGATGAGACGCCAAGTACGAATACAATTCCAAAAGAAATAAGCAAACGGATCGTCATGGAAATTACAATAAACAATATAACTTCAAATTTCCCAAAAGCAAGCGATCCGAAAATAAACTATGGCATGATCAACGGAAATCCTCAATTTCCTGCAAAGCGTTAAAACGACATCAACAACATGTTGGTGAATTATTCGCAAATTTAAAGTAAAAGTTGACCCATCGACAAGTGTCAATAAACATTATAATTTCAAATACCATATCTTTTCAAACCATATCTTGTTTTTCAACCCTAGTGAGGATACCATGCTTAGATTAGTTATACATCGAACCTTGCCAGTCCTAAAGACGCAATTCCTAAGGCAGTGTCAACCAAAGGCAACCAGTTTAATCAAGTACGGTCATAACATCCACACATAGATACCTACTGAGGGATGAGGGTCAGGCGATATAACCCATATAGCTATATATATGTAACCGTTGGGCATAAAGCTTAACGACTGTATAAGACACCCAATCTAAGGCAGACCTATTCTACTAGGTAAACAAGGTAATCAATAACATTCCGCATACGCAGACAGTTTTAAAATACGCTTTACAGCCCAAAATATTTAAGACAAGGGCTACGAATAACTCACATATAAGCTTCAGCAAACAAATATCGGGTACACCAACACAGAGTTACAACTCCACCGCCTAAGTGCCTTAAAACAATAAACAACATAGTCTCAGTATCTCTATAAGTCTAGGTCCGGTTTAGCCTTGTCGGTTAAGATTAAGTTAAATAAGATAATCCAATTATTAATAAATTTAAATGAGGTGACGTATTTAGAGGGCGATGTTCCGCGTCAAACAGGACCGTCCGGAGAGATATCGGCATTCCACGTCATAATCGTCAACTGGAAAAGGATGATAATCCGAATCGAAAATGATTACTAGGAGTATCGATTAATAGAATATTGTTATCAAGTTTCAATAGATCGACCAAGGTCAACGGAAACAATGTTGACTTGGTCAAAGTCAAACGTAGGGGATGTTGACTTTATAAAAGTCAAAGTCATAGATGTTGACTTATGAAAGTCAAATGTCAATTATGTTGACTTATAAAAGTCAAAATCAATTTAAAAGTCCAATTTGTCACTTTGGATAATTTGAAGTCTTACTTTTCAAAATATAAGAGTAATATAATCTTCAAAACCATTTCACCAAGAGTTTGTCGTAAAAACGCCATTTGATAATTTTAGATTACGAACGCGTTATGAAACGAAGGTTTATTTGTTGAAAGAGGTTAAAACATCCGTTTTAAGTAATATTATGGCTTTTATAAATATGTTAGCATCTTTGAGTCCAAAGACGATGTTATAATGTAATACATTACTTTTATGCACAAGTTTACTCATATTAGTGTTTTATAGTCGTAAAAGACGTGAAATGAATTTCGGCAGCGCTTCCGCAACGTATTTTATTAGTCCAAATTTTATACACTTTCCCGCTTAACAACAATTGCATTTTTAAACCTTTCTCATAATACATAATATGATATAAGTTAGATACGTTACTTATGGTTAAATTCACATTTTAACGTCTTTTAGTCCAAAGTTGTCCAAATCCGAAATCATAACATGTGTTGGTCTAATATTTATTCCTAACCATTTTTCAAGGCTAAAACCGAACATATGATAAACGAGAAATTTGGAAGAAAGTCAATTCTTACCGATAGCAACCGCAATTTAGCAAGTTAGAACCCGAGACAAAATCCTTTGATGGTGTGGTGATGAGATTTCTAACTCCAAAACACAATACACCATCCGTTAATACCAGTTCTTACGACAACAAGCTTACGGTTACGTTTAATAGTGAAACAAAACGAAAATGAGTGATCTGTTCCCCAGTTGCGGCGCAACTGGGAGAGTTGCGGCGCAACTCATGTGCAGATTCCCACCGAAAATGTTTTTCGTGTTTAGTAAATCGGCTTTTGATGGTAGATTTGGACATGCAAGTCATAATATGTTCAAAAACACTTTCAAATAACCATTTTGTAAAGCTTTTATCATCATTTAATCAAGATCCATACACATTTTTATAAAAACTTGATTTTTCATACATATTTTACCATCAACTTTTATAAAAACTCATTTTCTTTAGTTAGATGTTACATGCAATGAATAAAAGTTATAAAATACAGAAAGTTTAAGTTATTTTACCCCAAATAAAGTGAAGATTTGAAGATCAAGCTAGATGTGATGGAGATCTTGGTGTGAGACGGTGATTTCGACCCGAAAACGTTATAACCCAAGTAACCCTCCAAGTGGATGCTCAAACCTTGCTCTCCATTATGAAATTAGTCATTTTTAGTGATGATAATTGTGGGTTATATTCTGGATTTACAGCCACAAGAAGAAAAAGGGAGAAGAAATGTGTTTGTGTTTGTGTGTGTGTTCTCCAAAGAAGAGAGAGAGAGAAGTGTAAGATATGTGTGTGAATTATGAAATGAAATGGGGATGAATCAAGGGGTGTTAGTCACTTGTTTCTGGACTCAAAAAGCCTTTGGGCAAGTAGAAACCCGGAATCAATTGTTTAGGCCCACAAGTGAGAAATTGCAAAAGTTTGAAAAACCCAAGTTGCTGATCTGCACTCTCTTGCGGCGCAAGAGAATGAGTTGCGGAGCAACTCAGTCTGCCAACAGCAAAATTTCATTTTTCGTTATAAGTTATGGTTACGCACGTTCGTTGTTTAGAGTTCTCGATTGTTTTACATATGAACTTAGACAAGTTCATTATAGGTATTATTGGTATTGTAATTCATTATATGATTCAATTTAAATTCCAAAATGGAAATACATACTTCTCGGTAAAAACATAAACACGAGCAAAGCACGATTTCTTAAGAATAGGGATACGTTAACCGACAAATTTGGCATAAACCTCCTAACTTATTTCCATGAGCATACTAACTACAAGGCACTTAGATAAAAATCAACTTACGTCTCAAGGGACGAATCAAAATAATCACATAAAACCCGATTCTCAATAATAAACCGTGAGTAAAACAAGGCGAAATACAAGGGTCAAAACAATTGCGAATAATATTAAATAATAACGGTAACATAAGTACTTCAAATTGACGGGACGTCACAGCCTCCCCCAGTTAAAAGAATTTCGTCCTCGAAATTATTTAAAGAGCATCGTTAGAAGAAAATAGATGGGGCGGTAACTATCGTAGTATGAAAACTCGGCTAGCAGAAAATGTTGATTCCAACTTCCGCCAGAGTGTAAAACGCACGCGCGTCACGATCAGAAGTGGCAGAAAATCTCGTCAATATGCAATCTAAACGGTTTCTCTATTCGGTAATCTTCTCGAATAGGCAGGAAATGTGCTGTCTTAGTCAGCCGATCCAAGATAATCCAAATAATATATAATCCTCGGTGAGAGCTCCCTGATCTAACAACAGTCTCTCCAGCGGTAACGGTATGCAGATATTCTTCTCGAATCATATAACCTCTGCACGGTGCGTCGACAACCAACCCATGCTAATAATAACGTCGAATCTACCTAAGGCGATCGGGATCAAGTCGATAGGAAAAGGATGGTCATCGGAACTAACACAATAGGTAGAAGGTACTTCGTAACCGGGCAAATATCAAAATCTTAAACGCAGCCGATGTGAAACTCTTCGAAAGATGGAATAAAATTGGAGATCAGTAGAATTGAGAGATATTGACTTGAAAACTGTTAACAATAGGAATTACGTTCCGGTCTTGCATAATTTATTCAAAACTAGGCGTAGTTGGCCAAATTACGCGTAGTTCATAATGAACCATGCAATTGCGGAATTAATCCACTAAGGTCTAAAAGTTCATGAAATAATTTTTTTGAAGAATCTGGAATACAGTTTGGTATAACACCAATGATTACTAAGTCGAATCAAAATGACAGATTAAAATCTGGGGTTGAACCCCGCGTAATCGCACTCGTAGGACAACCTCGTCTCGTCGACTTCTTTGTAGATAGGAGCTCCCTTCGGTTCCAACGCAACAGAGGCGTAAAAAGGAAAATGGAAATACAAGGAAGTGAAAAGAAAAGTGTGCAACCCAACGATAATAAGACTAAGCATCAAATATCAAATAGGATAACTGCATGTTGAACTTAGATAGGAGAAGTATGTGTACCGGCTGGAGCTAACTCGGGGCAGTTGGCCTTAAGATGCTCTGGAGATCCACATTCATAACATTTTCCCTTCATGGTCTTACAATACCTCCCTGTGTGACCAAGTTTCTTACATTTATCGCATTTCCAACAAGCCAACTCCCTAGCGTGGTGACTACCACACTGATCACACTGTGGAGGCCCACCTCTGACATTCGGAGCCACTACTGCATATGCTTGCACATCTTGAGGAGTATCCTGCCTCCTAGGTCTCTTCTGCAAATCCCCATAACGGTCTTCACCACCCCCGTTTCCCTTCGGAGTTTAGCTTAACAATCATCGGGGGTAACTCACCATCCCGAACCGCATTCTGAGTCAAAGTAATCGCAATTTCCACCGCGCTCTGAAAGGTGCTCGGTTTGCTGGATAGTACACTCTTACGAATTGCTGGGGGTAATCCGTGAGTGTAGCGACCTATACGCTTAAGCTCCGGTCGGACCAAGTGCGGCACTAGCTGGGACAGAGCGTGAAAACGCGAAGTGTACCCTTGGATGTCTGACCCAACCATGGTCAAGTTCCATAACTCATCTTCCAACTTTTGAATCTCAGATACAGGAACATACTCAATAATCATCAACTCCTTTAGTTGCTCCCAAGTCATCTTGCTGATCTCAGCTCGGCCTCGCACATTCACAATTGAATTCCACCACGTCAGAGCCGTTCCTTGAAATACGAACGCAGCAAAACGGACTTTATCTTTGTCCACACAGTCAATAGCATCGAAAATAGATTCCATCTTTTCCATCCACTGGAGCGTTCCAGTCGCTCCCTCATTGCCTCTGTACTCTGGGGCCTTACAGCTCATAAAAGTCTTCAACGTGCACCCAGCGCGTCGAGCTGAGCCCTCTGCTCTACCTGATCCAGTAATCACGACTTCGGGTCCTTCATTATTAGTAACCGGCTCAGGACCCTCATTGTTGACAACCGGCTCGGGATTTCCAGAACCCGAACCACCACCAGTTCCTTGGGCTGTGCCCTCCCTCAGTTGAGCTATAAGCTCGGGCATCATTGCCGCTATCTGTTGAGCAATCATCTGTGCCATGTCAGGATTTGTATCATTCTCCACATTGTTCCTTCTCGCATTGGACGCATTAGCTCTCGCGTTCGAAGCATTATTTCTCGCGTTCGAATTCGCGGTATTCGCTCTCGCATTCGCAGTAGCACGTCGGGCGGAACTTCGTGTCGCAACTCTCCTCGTAGGCTCCATCGTCCTAAAATAAAAGAGGAAAAGACTCGATCAGCAAATGTGTGCAACACAAAAACAAGGCCAAACGCCAAAACACAACGCGAAATTAACACGTATGAAAAATAGTGCACACATTGCAATCAGAGTAAAAATCGATTCAAAAGCCTATGGTCATAGTCCAAGTGATTTACTCAGTTTAAATCACCCGGTTCGCTATAACCTTTGGCTCTGATACCAACTTCTGTCACACCCCGCTTGGAAGCGGAAACGCGAGATGTTCCAGTTATAATATCAAAGTCAAGATTACAACAATATAACCGATAAACAAAACATCAAATTAAATTGATCATGCCAAATGTTACAAAATACATCAATAAGTCAAGGCGATGAGACGCCAAGTACGAATACAATTCCAAAAGAAATAAGCAAACGGATCGTCATGGAAATTACAATAAACAATATAACTTCAAATTTCCCAAAAGCAAGCGATCCGAAAATAAACTATGGCATGATCAACGGAAATCCTCAATTTCCTGCAAAGCGTTAAAACGACATCAACAACATGTTGGTGAATTATTCGCAAATTTAAAGTAAAAGTTGACCCATCGACAAGTGTCAATAAACATTATAATTTCAAATACCATATCTTTTCAAACCATATCTTGTTTTTCAACCCTAGTGAGGATACCATGCTTAGATTAGTTATACATCGAACCTTGCCAGTCCTAAAGACGCAATTCCTAAGGCAGTGTCAACCAAAGGCAACCAGTTTAATCAAGTACGGTCATAACATCCACACATAGATACCTACTGAGGGATGAGGGTCAGGCGATATAACCCATATAGCTATATATATGTAACCGTTGGGCATAAAGCTTAACGACTGTATAAGACACCCAATCTAAGGCAGACCTATTCTACTAGGTAAACAAGGTAATCAATAACATTCCGCATACGCAGACAGTTTTAAAATACGCTTTACAGCCCAAAATATTTAAGACAAGGGCTACGAATAACTCACAGATAAGCTTCAGCAAACAAATATCGGGTACACCAACACAGAGTTACAACTCCACCGCCTAAGTGCCTTAAAACAATAAACAACATAGTCTCAGTATCTCTATAAGTCTAGGTCCGGTTTAGCCTTGTCGGTTAAGATTAAGTTAAATAAGATAATCCAATTATTAATAAATTTAAATGAGGTGACGTATTTAGAGGGCGATGTTCCGCGTCAAACAGGACCGTCCGGAGAGATATCGGCATTCCACGTCATAATCGTCAACTGGAAAAGGATGATAATCCGAATCGAAAATGATTACTAGGAGTATCGATTAATAGAATATTGTTATCAAGTTTCAATAGATCGACCAAGGTCAACGGAAACAATGTTGACTTGGTCAAAGTCAAACGTAGGGGATGTTGACTTTATAAAAGTCAAAGTCACAGATGTTGACTTATGAAAGTCAAATGTCAATTATGTTGACTTATAAAAGTCAAAATCAATTTAAAAGTCCAATTTGTCACTTTGGATAATTTGAAGTCTTACTTTTCAAAATATAAGAGTAATATAATCTTCAAAACCATTTCACCAAGAGTTTGTCGTAAAAACGCCATTTGATAATTTTAGATTACGAACGCGTTATGAAACGAAGGTTTATTTGTTGAAAGAGGTTAAAACATCCGTTTTAAGTAATATTATGGCTTTTATAAATATGTTAGCGTCTTTGAGTCCAAAGACGATGTTATAATGTAATACATTACTTTTATGCACAAGTTTACTCATATTAGTGTTTTATAGTCGTAAAAGACGTGAAATGAATTTCGGCAGCGCTTCCGCAACATATTTTATTAGTCCAAATTTTATACACTTTCCCGCTTAACAACAATTGCATTTTTAAACCTTTCTCATAATACATAATATGATATAAGTTAGATACGTTACTTATGGTTAAATTCACATTTTAACGTCTTTTAGTCCAAAGTTGTCCAAATCCGAAATCATAACATGTGTTGGTCTAATATTTATTCCTAACCATTTTTCAAGGCTAAAACCGAACATATGATAAACGAGAAATTTGGAAGAAAGTCAATTCTTACCGATAGCAACCGCAATTTAGCAAGTTAGAACCCGAGACAAAATCCTTTGATGGTGTGGTGATGAGATTTCTAACTCCAAAACACAATACACCATCCGTTAATACCAGTTCTTACAACAACAAGCTTACGGTTACGTTTAATAGTGAAACAAAACGAAAATGAGTGATCTGTTCCCCAGTTGCGGCGCAACTGGGAGAGTTGCGGCGCAACTCATGTGCAGATTCCCACCGAAAATGTTTTTCGTGTTTAGTAAATCGGCTTTTGATGGTAGATTTGGACATGCAAGTCATAATATGTTCAAAAACACTTTCAAATAACCATTTTGTAAAGCTTTTATCATCATTTAATCAAGATCCATACACATTTTTATAAAAACTTGATTTTTCATACATATTTTACCATCAACTTTTATAAAAACTCATTTTCTTTAGTTAGATGTTACATGCAATGAATAAAAGTTATAAAATACAGAAAGTTTAAGTTATTTTACCCCAAATAAAGTGAAGATTTGAAGATCAAGCTAGATGTGATGAAGATCTTGGTGTGAGACGGTGATTTCGACCCGAAAACGTTATAACCCAAGTAACCCTCCAAGTGGATGCTCAAACCTTGCTCTCCATTATGAAATTAGTCATTTTTAGTGATGATAATTGTGGGTTATATTCTGGATTTACAGCCACAAGAAGAAAAAGGGAGAAGAAATGTGTTTGTGTTTGTGTGTGTGTTCTCCAAAGAAGAGAGAGAGAGAAGTGTAAGATATGTGTGTGAATTATGAAATGAAATGGGGATGAATCAAGGGGTGTTAGTCACTTGTTTCTGGACTCAAAAAGCCTTTGGGCAAGTAGAAACCCGGAATCAATTGTTTAGGCCCACAAGTGAGAAATTGCAAAAGTTTGAAAAACCCAAGTTGCTGATCTGCACTCTCTTGCGGCGCAAGAGAATGAGTTGCGGAGCAACTCAGTCTGCCAACAGCAAAATTTCATTTTTCGTTATAAGTTATGGTTACGCACGTTCGTTGTTTAGAGTTCTCGATTGTTTTACATATGAACTTAGACAAGTTCATTATAGGTATTATTGGTATTGTAATTCATTATATGATTCAATTTAAATTCCAAAATGGAAATACATACTTCTCGGTAAAAACATAAACACGAGCAAAGCACGATTTCTTAAGAATAGGGATACGTTAACCGACAAATTTGGCATAAACCTCCTAACTTATTTCCATGAGCATACTAACTATAAGGCACTTAGATAAAAATCAACTTACGTCTCAAGGGACGAATCAAAATAATCACATAAAACCCGATTCTCAATAATAAACCGTGAGTAAAACAAGGCGAAATACAAGGGTCAAAACAATTGCGAATAATATTAAATAATAACGGTAACATAAGTACTTCAAATTGACGGGACGTCACAGCATCGACTACCGCGAACTGAACAAGCTGACCGTCAAGAACCGATACCCACTCCCGAGGATCGATGACCTTTTCGACCAGTTGCAGGGTGCAACTTATTTCTCGAAAATCGACCTCCGTTCGGGTTATCATCAGGTTCGTGTCAGTGAGATCGACATTCCAAAAACCGCCTTTCGTACCCGTTACGGTCATTACGAATTCCTGGTCATGCCTTTCGGTCTAACCAACGCACCAGCAGTGTTCATGGACTTAATGAACCGAGTGTGTAGACCTTACCTGGACAAATTCGTGATCGTGTTCATTGATGATATTCTTATCTACTCGAGAAACAAGGAGGATCACGCGAAACACTTGAAACTCATCTTAGAACTCCTCCGAGAATGGAAACTGTACGCCAAATTCTCTAAGTGTGAATTCTGGCTCCGGGAAGTGCATTTCCTTGGTCATGTGGTCAACCAAGAAGGGATCCATGTAGATCCGGCTAAGATAGAAGCGATCGAGAAATGGCAAGCCCCGACGACTCCTACGGAAATTCGTCAATTCCTAGGGTTGGCCGGCTACTATCGAAGGTTCATCGAGAATTTCTCGAAGATCGCTAAGCCACTCACCGAGCTCACTCAGAAGGATAAGGATTTTGTTTGGGGTATGAAGCAAGAGGAATCCTTCCAGAAACTCAAGCACCAGCTTTGTCACGCACCGATTTTGTCCTTACCAGAGGGTACGGATAACTTCGTTGTATTCTGCGATGCATCCCATCAAGGACTTGGGTGCGTCCTTATGCAGAAGGACAAAGTCATCGCCTACGCTTCAAGACAACTCAAGATTCACGAACAGAACTACACTACTCACGACCTAGAGCTGGGAGCAGTCGTCTTTGCACTAAAGATTTGGAGACATTAATTGTATGGGACTAAGTGCACGGTTTTCACGGATCACAAGAGTCTTCAACACATCCTAGACCAGAAGATGCTCAACATGAGACAGAGGAGATGGATCGAACTGCTGAGTGACTACGATTGCGAGATCAAGTACCACCCGGGTAAAGCAAACGTAGTAGCAGACGCCCTTAGTCGGAAGGAAAGGGTGAGACCATCTCGAGTTAGAGCATTAGGTATCCAGATTCAGACTAACCTTCAAACGCAAATCGCCGAGGTTCAGCGAGAAGCGTTGAAGCCCGAGAACCTAAAGGGAGAAACTTTGCACAATCATGAGAAGGAGTTCGAACGCAAATCCGACGGAATTCACTACTTCAAGGGCCGAGCATGGATTCCAAGGTCCGAGGAACTCCGAAAGCTAATCCTAGATGAGGGCCACCGTTCCCGATACTCCATTCACCCAGGATCCGACAAGTTGTACAAGGATCTTAGGGAGTATTATTGGTGGCCGGGCATGAAGAAGGATATCGCCTTGTACGTAGCCAAGTGTCTCACTTGCTCCAAGGTCAAGGCGGAATATCAGAAACCTTCAGGACTTCTGCAGCAACCGGAGATTCCTATGTGGAAGTGGGAACAAATCTCCATGGACTTCATTACGAAGTTACCCCGGACGGCAAAGGGTAACGACACAATTTGGGTAATTGTGGACCGTTTGACAAAGTCTGCTCACTTTCTGCCGGTGCGAGAAACCCACTCAATGGAGAAGTTCGCACAGATCTACATCAACGAGATCATCTCTCGCCACGGGACACCTCTCTCCATCATTTCTGACAGAGATAGTCGGTTCACGTCTCGCTTTTGGAACGCGCTTCAAAAATCTCTCGGGACGCGACTAGATCTTAGCACAGCTTACCACCCTCAGACCGACGGTCAAAGAGAAAGGACGATCCAAAGGCTTGAGGATATGCTTAGAGCATGCGTAGTTGACTTTGGAGGAAGCTGGGATACTCATCTTCCATTGGTCGAGTTTTCGTACAACAACAGCTACCACGCTAGCATTAAGTGTGCTCCATTCGAGGCCTTATATGGACGTAAGTACCGATCGCCGCTTTGTTGGCTTGAAGCCGGCGATCGACAGCTCACAAGGCTCGACATTGTTCAAGAAACCATCGACAAGATCACCACCATTAGGGAGCGACTGAAGACGTCCCATACTCGGCAGAAGAGCTACGCCGATAACTGAAGAAAACCCCTCGAGTTCCAGGTCAGCGATCGTGTACTTCTCAAAGTATCGCCATGGAAAGGGGTAGTTCGCTTCGGGAAACGCGGCAAGCTAAGCCCCAGGTACACCGGACCGTTTGAAGCCATCGAGCGTATTGGTCCAGTAGCTTATCGACTCCAACTCCCGCCAGTTCTTTCCAATGTTCTTAACGTGTTCCACGTCTCGCACTTGAAAAAGTGCCTATCCGATGAGACCATCGTCATTCCGCTCGACGAGGTCAAGATCGACAACAAGCTCAATTTCATCGAGGAACCGCTTGAAGTTGTAGACCGAGAGGTCAAGCAACTCAGACAAAGCCGTGTTCCTATTGTCAAGGTTCGTTGGAACTCCCGACGTGGTCACGAATTCACATGGGAACGTGAAGACCAGATACGTCAAAAGTATCCTCACTTGTTCAAAGACACTTCTACCTGATGTGACGAGTCAAATTTCGGGACGAAATTTCTTTCAACCCGGGGATGATGTGACAACCGTCCAAAATTCAGGTGATTTCTTCAGTTACTATATCGGTTCAAATCATTAGTTACTCTTTTATCGTGTTCACTTTGCTCTAGTTCGTAATTGTTGAGTCTGTACTTTGTCGGAACTAGTGTCGGAATAACTCCCAGAATCAATTATATAAGTCCTAATACCAAGAAAACACCTAATGAACTTTCCTAAGTTCATAACGTATCATAATTAAGAACTTTCAGTTAACAAAAAGGTCCAACGAAGCAATAACGTAAAAACAAAAATCAGATAAAATCTGAAAAACAGCACGGTGCGCAGCACCTAGTGCTTGGTGCGCAGCACCTGTTGCCAGATTTCAAAATATTTACATTTTTGGTCCTTGCCTCGTTTTTGTAACAAACCACCCAATCAAACTCGGGTTTTGACACTCATTTACTGCCAACATACTGCCCCAAGACTCCTCCCATTATTACTCTACCCTTTTCTTTTCATTTCTCTTTTTCTTTAATCAAAAACACACACACAAAACACCTACACACTCATTTTCTCTCTACCTTCTCTCTAACATCTCTCTAAAACACCATTAAATCCAGAAGTTTACAGCCACAAATCCACCATAAATCAACCATCAAAAACGTTTAAACATCAAAACAAGCAAGAAGGTGCAAGTCTATTTCGGTTTCAAGCTTTTTCCTACCGATTTTGGAGCTCTAAATCCGTCTAAAACATCATCCATTCATTTTCATCCGGTAGAAATCTTTCTCCTACCTTTATTTACTGTTTTTACTAATTGCATGTAAGATCTAAACCATAAAAATGAGTTTTTGTTAAGATTTATAACTCTTTTTATACAAAAACGATTTTTAACTAAATAATACTTAGATCTATGTTTTTGTGGTTAAAAGTTGTTTAGAAACTGTAAAAACATCATATTATGAAGTATCTACTGCTTGCATGTCGAAATCTTTGAGTAACAAAACGTTTTTGGCAAGAAAAACACAAAACGGGAAAAGAACAGCACGGAGGTGCGCAGCACCCCCTTGTAGGTGTCGCGCACCGGGCTGCTGACTTTCCCGAAAATCGCCGTTTTGGCCGTTTAAAACTTATGTACACGTTCTGGAATTTTAGTGAATAATATTTGAAACTGAGGTGACTAAAATAATAACAATGGTGACTTGTATTGAGCTCTTTGGACTTGTTTATATAAGAATATGTGTTTATACGTGTTTTGTGAGCGGAATTGACTTTACGTTTTGGACACTAAATTTGGGCGCGGAAGCGCTACCCAAATTTCGTTAGAAAACTTAAACCACTTCAGTAACCTAAACATGTCTATCATAATAATAACTTTAACTTTGAACTTTCGGACTAAATATAACGTTAACCGCTTCGGACCGATTTTTGAAACAATATTGACCTTAACACTTAATTCTAAACAAAAGTTACATAATCTCTTATATAAAGTAACCTAATAAGATATTAACTTTTGAACAATCTTGGTATCCTTAGGCATTCAGTGATTCCCGGCTCCTTTTCCGACCGATTCCGAGTTCACTTTCTCCGCAAACCGTGAGTTACAACCCCACTTGTTTTACTTTTGTACTTTTAACATTATTTGGGGGAAACATAAAATCACATGTTTTGTAACTTTTAACACTTTTTGCGAATTATTGAAACAATTGGAAACTTGGTACTTTTGATACTTTAATGAAACTTTTGAAACCTTATTGAAACTTTGGAAACTTGTACGAAACTTGAAACTCTTTGGGAACTTTGAAACTATGGAAACTTGTACGAAACTTGAAACTTGGAAACTATTATGCGTATATGTGTTGATGCCTTAGCGGGTTAACTAAATTTAGGATACTTGTTAGGGACCAATCCTTGATGAATATATAAGCCCGTAAGAACTTACTGCTACTTTTGGAAACTTTGTTCAATTGCCCGTTTTGGTTCGAAACTTTATACACTATTAGCAATAGCCGTTAGTCATATGGGTATCGATACTTAGGAGCGGTCACTCCTTACTCAGGGTTAGCGACCCAAGTACATATTACTAAGTTCAGATGTGCACTCAATTAAACATTTTTGGGCTAGTTCAGGACCACACAATCGGTTTAGTGTATACTTACTACTTATATTATGCCGAGTGATTGATACGAGGAACTATTTAGTTAAACACATACTCCCTACGCATATACCTTTTTAGCGCCTGGATTCCGCTACAACTTTATTTATACGAGTTTATTTAATTATTTTACTCGCGTACGTACAAACTTTTACTATTTACATATGTGTTCAAACGTCGCTCCGTTCCTTTTACTTATGACGTCACTGTTTCTTGTACTTTCTATTTTTGGAAACCTTATCGAAACTCTAAACTGTAACTCACTCACTACTTTATGTAGTCGACACTTTATCTTATGTTTCAGGAAATTAATGTAAGTGTATGGAATGCATGGCAAGGAAGGGTCATTATGGTTACGTGAGGCGCTCATTGGGAAAAGACCTTTCTATTTTGGGAATTTTATTTGAAACTTGTATTTGTACTTTAAGTTAAATCATGAACTACTTGGTTGTTTTTGAATGTTGAAACTTGAACAAATTTTATTTTAATCGAAATGACTTGAATCGTTTATATTTGCTTATGACCGTGTAATGATATTCCAGCTCTCACATTCCGTGTTTCCGCTTTAGCGGGGTGTGACAATTTTGGTCAAAGTCGATGATTATAATTAGGAGTAAAAGTCAACTAAAAAGTCAACATTTGAAAAGTTGATATATATATATATATATATATATATATATATATATATATATATATATATATATATATATATATATATATATATATATATATATATATATATATATATATATACTAGTCTAGTACCCGCGCGATGCGGCGGCGGCGATGAAGTTGATTTCGTAAAATGGTTTTGCGGCTACAGTTTTCAGTAGTTTCTAATCTGTCTCGTGATTCATATGTTAAGTATAACACTTTCTAGTTTAATATCTTTCTACAGTTTATTATCTTGTAAACCCGTGTAGTTTATGCTATACAAATGTGATGTTTTTACTGTTAATAAAGGCTATATATATATATATATATATATATATATATATATATATATATATATATATATATATATATATATATATATATATATATATCTTTGTGTTAATACATGCGGTATAATGTGTTGTTTTTTATGTAAAAAAACGTGATTTATTTCGTTTAATACATGTTGATCATCATGATTTGCAACCGGTCTTCATAACATATTTGAGAACCACACCCTTCTCGTCAAATTAAATCAATACATATTTGAGAAGGTTTTATATTAATTCTTGATCCAAACATTATATTGAACCACATCCTTTTCGTTTAATTCTTCATACATATTTAGTTGTTGTTAAGTTTAAATAAATTATGATTATATTGAAATTGTAAAAGTATTAAAAATAAAAAACAAATTTGTGTTATATTCGCAAAGAAAAGTTTATTTTCATTTATGTGTTTTGCCTACCAAACTTAAGAATTGAAGTCATTGCTTATTTCACATATCAAATCTTTGTTGTACCAAACAAGGAAAATTTTCAAATTTCTCATGTCATTTTCATTTCTCTATACCAAACATGCCCTAAGTTCTTTTTAAAATAAATAAGTTAATAAGCCATCAAAATAGGTTCCAAAAGAAACACCCCTAATTATATTTTTATGCACCCAACAAAGCTTAACCAGTTTATAACACAATTTTTCAGAGTAGTACAAATAAAAAAAATTCTCAAACCAACGGGATTGCCTAATGCAAAATCGTTGCAACTTGCAAGAAAGCTAAACAAGCTACTTCTCATTTGATTGGTGAACTGTTTTTTTTCTTTTTTTTCATTCATTCCTTGATAATCCACAACACTACTATTTGATCCAATTTCTGCAGACAAATCAAACAATGAAAGAAACAAATAAAACAACAAGTGGTTAAATTATCATTCAAAAGTAATCATGTTGAGATGACTTAAGTCGATGCAGAACGTCCGTATTTCCATGGGTCCAAGTTCAACCACTAACTTTTCAGGAATAACAACACCTCCCCTTACAATCTTTGCTTCAGACGAATTTTCAACTTTCCAGTTTAGTTTCTTCTTCTCCATCTCATCTTTTTCTTGATTACCCGATAAATTCATCTCCGTCACCTTGCTTATCTGGAATAAAAGATGTTATAACAAATCAAATCGAAATTAATCTCTCCAAATATGTCACTCATAAATACCTTTCTATTTGGGAACACCTTCTTCAGCTCCACACTTGCCATTACCGAATAATCTTTGTCCTCCCCCACCTTTAAAACCATATAACAAAACTCTTTTTAGTATCATTTTATAATCTATAGGCATTAGTTACATGTTAAAAAGTTGAGCAGTCTGTTCAAACCTCGTAAAGATGAGCTAAACGAACAAGTACTTTTCCACTTTCAAGCTCCTACAATGATCAAATACACCCAATTCTTAACACGGTGCCTTCTAAAATCTCGGAATAGCCCCAATGAACAAACAAGACGACGGAATTTTCTTTTGAAATAAGATTTTGTGTATAGAAACAAAGCTATTTAAAATGTTCCAAGGGCATGGTTGTCTGAAGTTAAAACCAACCAAAAACCGAGTTCATGTTAATCATAGCCTGAGTTTTGACAAGCAAATGAAGCAGTTTATGAGGATATCGTTGTAAATACTTATTTTCCTAATAATTTCAGGACCTTTACTTGGCAGTTCCAAGGATTTTCAAACAAAAGAATAATGTTCAAAACTGTCAAGACTCATGGTAATTACTGACTATATACCTGTAGAGTATGTGTTGTTTGGCAAGCTATAGGATTCATCAATCACTGATAAGGATGAGACATGCGAGTTTTTCCAATCATCTCCATCCTGCAACAGTTATATATACATAAAGATACACATGTAGACACCCAAGCGTTATATATTTCTTACACCACAGAAAATCAACTTACTTGTTCTGCAAATGCAAGAATTAGTGGAGAATAAATTTCTTGACCGAATGTGCGACGCGACTTGGCTCCATCTCCTACGAGATCAATTCTAATATATAAGTTTCCTTGCACCTGTAAAACATAACATCACACATGAATATACATCCCATAACTAACGGCAAAACGGGAAAAGACTGCATATTTGACTTCCTTTTTATCCCTTGTCTTATTTAAAGACATATCTCAATGAAGCAGCATGCTTACATGTAATTTTACATTAACATCAACATTAGTATCAAGTAGTTTCGAAGATTAGACATTAAAAAATAAAAAATAAATAGATGTATAGTAAACTCTCATAAATTTGATATAACCCTAAAAAGATCAAACAAAGATCAAAACATCACAACCTTTGTGGTGGTAAAGGCAGTTGAACTACAAGCGCCGATGATCCAAACCAACATCCAAACAAAAACCAGATCTAAAATAAAAACCAACAAACCAACCTTTAATCTCCTTAAATGTATCAAGAAATTTAACCTAAGTTTCATTTAAAAAGAAATTTGATAGACAAAACCCAACATAATGAAATGCAGACCACGAGATCTATAAAGCAACAAATTTCAAAAGCCAACACCTAGAAATCTGAAATCAACAACCGGGCCAGATTTAAAAACAATAAACAAGCCAGATTTAAAAACAATAAACAAGCGATAAAACCACTGACCAGCATGCAATACGATAGAGAAATCAGAAAACCCTGAGATCTAAAACAAGATCGAGATCCATTTCTGAAATAACTATCAAACACTACCAAGCCACCAAGATCTCAGAACCACAAATCCGTCAAGATCCAAACCATCGAGATCCAAACCAAACAAAATAGTGTTGGTGGTTCAAGTCGGTGGTTCAAGTCGAAGTGAGGGTCAAAAGAGTAAGAGTAGGTGAAAGAGAGCCGAGAGATTTTTTCAGCAGCATAGATCTAACCGAGATAAAACAACAAACCACTATCCAGAAAAATTACCTTTATCTAACCGAAAACCCTTAGATCTAACCGAGATACAACTAATAACCCGTACGAACGATAAGATAACCATAGATCCAACTGAAACAGCCATAGGGGCTGCGATTTATAGAGAAAAAGTGAGGGTTTTAGATAGATAGAGAGGTGTGTAGCTGTGTTTTTTCAGAGCTTGACGATTCCGGCAGCGGTGTAGAGGAGGTTTTGCGGTGTGTTTGTTTTTAGAGAGAGGGTTTAAGGAAAGAGGATAAGAACACTCTGTTGTGTGAATTTTTAGAGAGAAACTTTTGAGAGAGAGAGATTGAGAGTGTGTTTTTAGAGAGAGAGAGAGATAAGAAAAATTGTGGCGTGTTTTTTTTTTTTTTTTTTTCTGGGGTTAGCTTGTATGTTAGAATCTAGTTTGTGTATTAGTTTGTTGTATTTTGTGTTGTGTTTATTGTATTATATGAATTGTATGTTGTATTGTGTGCTATTTAATTTGTATCTTTAAATCTCTTAAAACAAAAACTCTTAAAAGTCAACTACTTAAACTCTTAAAAGTCAACAAATGCCATATGCATTATAATGTAGTAGAGATAGAGATATATATATATATATATATATATATATATATATATATATATATATATATATATTTAAATTATACTTAAATACTTCAGATATGTTAAGGTTGAAAACAATTTTATATAAGTTTAAGGAAAGTTATAATTTTTTATTATAATTTATGATTACGGTCGCATCTTTTAGTCAAAGGTGTACATTTGTCAAAATCTTATAAGTTTAACAATCATCATATTAATAAATATTATATTTGTGATTGCGAATACGTCTTTGAGTCCAAAAACGTCTATTTATCAATATATACTATTTTACGTATAATAATATACATATATGTTTAAAATATTCAAAGTTCCGTTTCTGCAGACACTGCGGCACACTAATACATAACTGTGATGCAGTTAATATACTGCACAGCTGGAAAACGTACTGACGCGTTCACTGCGGAAAATCACCATTGCGGCGCAGTGGGCTTATTCCGCATCCCGCTGCGGCGCAGTCATCATGTATTGCGGCGTAGTGGTGCCAAAACTAACTTTTAGACTTTTCTTTTAAACGTTTTAAGTATCGTTAATTTTATAGCAAGTCTTAGTAATAAATAGTAATATGTCCAGAATATTATATTATGTAATATACATTATATATAATTTTATATATATATATATATATATATATATATATATATATATATATATATATATATATATATATATATATATATATATATATATATATATATATATATATATATATATATATATATAATATTAAATATGAATATTTTAATATACTTACTAGAGTCAAAATGACATATTATAACTAATTTAGTTTAAAAAAATAGTCCAAAGAGTCCAATAAGTCCAAAATACTTATATTTGACCGTTTTATGTTTATTTTCCCTATTTTCACATTTTTACGTTATTTTTTCTAATAATTTATAATATGAAAATATAATGTATATTTAGTCAAAAAATTTCGTTTTCATCTATATTTATCTATTTTATATATGTTACTTAAACAAATTTAATGATAAATAAGGAAACGCATAACGAAATCTATATAACTTAGAAAGTACCGAAGACCTCCTGCAAAAATCAACAAAACGTCGGAAGCTCACACGATTCCAAGAAGAAGTGAAGATATGAAACTCTAGCAACGAAATCCGGGTAATATGCTCCAAAAGTGGTGACGGTGAGGATCCCACTCCAAACACACAAAAC
The DNA here is from genome assembly GCA_910822075.1 of Senecio squalidus. NCBI lineage: Eukaryota > Viridiplantae > Streptophyta > Magnoliopsida > Asterales > Asteraceae > Senecio > Senecio squalidus. The sequence goes on along the minus strand of CAJVGC010000582.1, from coordinate 38,307,763 downwards.
ACACACATATTAATATTGGAGCTTAGAGAAGGAAAATAAGAGTAAACCTTGAGATATTTTACTTACCAAGCTCAAGGAGAAGAAATCTTCGGTAAGCTAAAATCTGAGGTGCACAAGTGATGGTGGAGGGTGAAACCACACAAAGAAACATATGTTATAAATCTCTAATATAATCATAGGAAAAGAGGAAGAAATTAGATGATGAAGATTGAAACTTACCAATAAAATGAACAAAGGAAGATGTAGGATGATGAAAGTGATGAAGAAACTTATTCTATCTTGAAAAACCACTTGAAATATGGAATTCTAGGCTCTCATTTTTCTGGAAATATTGGAGACAGAGAGAAAAATGGATGGTAGAAATGAGATGAATGAATGAAAAGAGAAAAAGATGTAAAGATTGAAAATTGGAATGAAAGAGAGTTGGAATAAGGTTTTAGATCTTGAATATGGTACAAACCATCCATTTAGGGAAGATTCCAGACCAAAATCCCGTGAAAAGAGCATTGTGGATCTCAAAAATGGTGAAAATGATGGATTTAGCTTTCCAGCCCCCGGCCCGAAGCCTGCGCTGTGTCGCAGTCCGGAACCACTGCGTCGCAGAGCCCACTGCAACGACGACGGCAACTGCGACACAGTTTGACTATTTGTTATATTTTCGTTAAAGGACCAACTTTGTAATATTATTAAGGTTAATTCTCATCCAAATAACCGAAGGTATAAACACCCTAACTTATCTTAAGAGAGTACTATCTAAAAGGCAACTTAGGTAACTAAAACGCTTCCATCACGAAGGACGAAGCAAAAAAAAATAAGAGACAAAACAAATAAAGCGTGATAAAAACATAAAGAAATACAATGGGTCAAAACAATACCGACAAAATAAAGACAGGTGGCAAACGACCAATACCTCAAAAATACGGAATGACACACTATATACGTAGGAACATCACATGGAATGGTAGAACTATCTTTGTGGTAGTTCGTTCAATTATTATCTATCATATGTGGAAACAACTATGTCAAGTGGTGAAACTATCTCTGGTATTTCGCTCGACGATCATCTATAATGCATGAAACTTTATTACTTAAAAACTAAAATTGTTTATTTATTTACACTTGTCAAAATATTACTTGTAGTTATTCTATTATGTTTGAACTATATTTTTGATGAACAAATAAAATATGTTATAAAATAAAAACCTACAGAATTCACTCAACCTTTGGGTTGACTTTTTCTACTATTGTTTTCAGGTAAGGACATGCTTAGAAGCTAGTGAGCTGACTGGATTCTAGATAACTTTAAGTTGAATTAATTATTTGTTGAACATTAACTTATTTCCATTTACTTTGGATTACTTTTGAGTATGTTTTTTTTTATTTCCCAGAGTTGAGGGATTAATATTGGGTATTTTATTTAAGTTGATTATTGTTGCTTGTGTGTGGCGACGTTGTGACAACTTTGTTTACTTATTTAATGCATTTAGTTGAACTTATATATATATATATATATATATATATATATATATATATATATATATATATATATATATATATATATATATATATATATATATATATATATATATATATATATATATATATATATATATCAATGTGTAATGACGGTCGTCAATTGATCACACCTTACGTTTCCGTCAAAGGTGAGGTGAGACAGATTGGTATCAGATCCATTGGTTATACAGAATTAGGAAAATGGATTGATCTAGAGTATAGCCTAAGTGTCCGCATATAGTTAAAATCGCAGGAAATTATTTGTGTTTATATTTTTCCCCATACATTTTGATTTTATTTGATACGTTCCCGAAGGAGGACCCTTTCCGAACGATTTCTTCAACTACAGAATATACGACGAATGAATGTCGATTCCCTTAGTGATGCTAAGAGTACAGGTGGATTTGTTAGAAACTTGACTTACTCGACCCCCTACTATTTGTGAAGACACTAATCTTGAGGTCGCACGTGAGTTTTGAGAAAAACAAAAGGAGCTGCTCGATAATTTTGCTCTCTCGTAGCTACTCGTTCGTGGGATAAATGAACTTCTTGAAGAATTGCGCGACTCTTCATTTTAATTTTTTTTTCCAAATACTATTTTATCGAATTTTAAATTCTTCGACTTCATGCGTGGTGGAAAATATAATTTATAACTCGAGATTCTCGTATTTGATAATATTAGTGTTGGACTCTTATTCGTTATTTCATTATTTAATATCAGTTTGGTGTTGGTCGTTGAGGTTGTGGACATGGGGAATAGGTGTGTGTATGGAACGACGCAATTATAATTATGGGTGGCAACATAATTATAACTGTATCTAGTCATATGTGTACTCACATGACCATGTTGGTGATGATTAATGTAAACACAAAATAAACTCAACTAGGCTCATAATCTATTGTCGTGCGTACAACGTTCTTTGTTGCGATCAATTGACTTATCAATAAACTCATTCCTTACACAAACACTTACAAATATTTCTTCTATTTTATAGAAAATGTCTCCAAAGAAATCAACCTCGTGCATAATTCAACCGCAACAAAAACAGCAATGGGAATCACAATAACCAAAACAATCCTAACATAACCGAGGTTATCTCTCAGCAACTAGCGGGACTTGTCCCCACTATTGTTGCTCAGGTGACTGCTGCAATACACCAAGGAAACCCTAATGCAAACAATCTTAATAATGGTTGTGGAGTTGATAATGACAATAACATTAACAACATTAGAAGTGGAAACAATAATGGATGCACATACAAGGAGTTTCTAGCGTGTAAGCCAAGAGAGTTTGATGGTAAAGGAGGTGCAATAGTCCTCACAAGATGGATAGAGAAGATGGAAGCAGTCTTGGATATTAGTAACTGTGCAGATCACAATAAGATTCTATTTGCATCGAACTCCCTCGTAGACAAGGCTTTTACATGGTTGAATATTCAAGTTTAAGGAAGGGGTAAGGTGGCTGCGATGAGTATGACGTGGCGAGAATTTAGAGCACTATTGCTGAAAGAATTATGTCCAAGAAACAAGATGAAAAAACTTGAGACTAAGGTTTGGGAACACTCTATGGTAGGAGCGGCTCATTCTGAATACACTGACCGTTTCTATAAACTAGCAAAGTGGGTTCCACACCTAGTTACCCCTGAAAGCAAGAGGATTGACATATATATATATATATATATATATATATATATATATATATATATATATATATATATATATATATATATATATATATATATATATATATATATATATATATATATATATATATATATACGGACCGATACCCCAAATTCATGGAATTGTAGCAACAAATGATTCTCCTACTATCCAAAGCGTAATACTGAGAAACGAAAGTAGTTTGTTGGGTCAAGCAAGCAAGAAATATTTTAGTGAGATAACAATGTGCAACTCCAAGGTGTTCAACATGCGACTATCATCATTTCCCAGAAATACCATGTTGCGCTTATACAAACTGTAACCGAATGGGACATCTTACTAGAGATTGTCGAGCTGGAGCTACGCTGATGAATCCGAAAAAAGCTAATAAACCTGGGCATGCTTTGAATGTGGAGGTTTGGACCACTACCGCTATGCATGCCCCCAATTGAACAACATTCTGAGAACCAACGAAAATCACACCAGCCTACCGATAATAACTAGTGAGAGTCAAAACCGAGGAAGAGTTTATGTCTTGGGGGAAAATGAAGTTTGACGAGATTTCGAAACATGACGAGTACGTATTCTCATAGCCATACATTTCGGGACGAAAATCTCTTAAGTGTAGAATATTGTAACAACCGTCATAAAACCGACCTTTTCTAAACTAACTTTTGAGCAATAGTGTGTTAAAATTTTTCAAAATGATGAAATTTTATGATTTCCTAAACTTTTTCTTTTTAGAAGGTTGGATTAATGAACTTTCTATTTTGGGCTGATTGGATTTTTAGGCTGCGTGATTTTACAAAACGTGGTTAAACTGAAATAAATGCGATTTTTATACTCAAATCGTAAATATACTATTTTAGACTTTCGTTTATGTGAACGAAAAAATTTCTATTAGTTCATGTATATACTTTACGTGATCAAATTTTCTTTACTTTCTAACATCAATCGGATGATTTCTGATGCCCAAGTAAGATCCAAAACCAAAAGTTTTGAAAAGATGCATTTGTTTCTTACATGTTTTTATGAGTTTCCATAAAAAGGAAGTTTCCAAAAATAGTTAGTTTCTATAAATAGATATATCTATTTATAGTTAGTTTCAATAATTAGTCAGTTTCCAAAAATGGAAGATTTTCAGTAATAGTAAGTTCCCAAAAATGGAAGGTTTTCATAAATAGAAATGTCTATTTATAGTAAGTGTAAAACCGTTTGTTAAAATATGTTTGGTTGAGCTTTACTTTCTCCTGATTGTTTAAAACATATAAACAGTTAAGAGTGGGGCAATAAACTCACCTCTGGTATGGCAAAAGACACTACTCAAGTAGTGTAGATGTGTGTCTAAGATAGTAGGTCACAAGCTAGTCCTGTTTATACGATGAGCTTCCCTAAATGTAAAGTAAGGAATTGTGAGTACGTTTCCATTTGAAAGATTTAATCCCGTTTAGTGTTTGTTTAAAAGTGTTCAATTTACCGTTTCATAATACTCGTTAGCATTGGATACAACTATAGATTTAGACAAGAACGTTAAAACTCAGCAAGTACCCCTTGATATTAAAACAATCATATCTCGAGTTTGAAAATGATTTGGACGATGAATTTTTTTTATTCAGAAAGTAGACTCAAAGGGCTACATCGATGAATCCGGATTTGACCACATTGAGTTAATTATGAAAAAGTTATGATCGATACAAAACAGGTGATAGAATCTGCCCGAAACAGCAACTTATCTAGTCTGAATTTAAAAAAAAAGGTTTAATGAAACCAATGGAAAATTTGATTGAGTGAAGCATATATAACAAAGTCGAGAACTGATTAAGGGTATAATGAATTTGTTTAATCTCATTTTAAGGTTTTCTAAATTGTTACACCAAAACACATCTTTGATCCTGTAAGTCGTTAGAAAAACTCAGATGGACCAATGTTTACTTAAATTCAGTTTCAGAGAGTTTGACGAAAAATTAGACGACATATCTTATATATCCGAAAACTAGACTCCGAGAGCTACGATTTGTGTTTAGACCACAGATTCAAATTCCAAGTTCATTGAAAGTAATTAACCGATTAAAACAGACTAAGATTCGTTTCAGCAAGTTTTTACACTAGGGTTTTATGTGACGATCCGGTTATTAAACTTGTATGTGCTGTTATGTTAAAATGGATTACAAGGTGTCCAAAAAACATAATTCACCACCACAATTAAACATGAAAATAACCACAACGACAATTAATGAAAAGATCAAATTAGGGTTTCAAATATACCTCGAAACGATTAGAATTGAACTTGATTCGAGACTTTAATCCACGATTAAGGACGATCAAAGTCACCTAATGACCAAGGTGAAGCTGCTGAAATCGATCTATGAATCCAAAAGACCAGAAACCATAACAAAACGCATGATCACAATCTCAAACGTGAATAACAATGATAGTATTGTATAAATCGATTTAGGAACTAAACCAAGTGTAGTTACCTTTAAAGAATCTTGTTCAAGGACTGAATGCCAAGGTGTTGGATGGCGATTAGGGTTTCCCAATGCAAAATCTTGATTCTGAAACATAGGCACAACACATATGCGTATAGGAAAGGTTGTTAGGGTTCGGCTTAGATACAATTGAACACCCAACACCACAAAGATCATACCTGGATGGTGAAAGTGGCAGAATGAGAGCCCAACCAGGAGAGGGTTACACGACACACAATGGATCAAGACTTCTTTGATCGGCTGCCAACCAAGAACAACATCCACACCATTTTAGGGTTTCGGTTTAGAAGGAAAACACCAACGGAAACATAATACTTACTCTGGTTGAAAAATGTGATGATGATGATAGACCCAGATGCTGCAAAAGAGTGAAGATGATGGCTGAATATAGGGGGAGATCGACTTAAATGAAGAAAGTGGAGTGACGGAAAATGAATGAAAGAAAGATTAGGGTTTTCTTGATTAAGTGCTTATATATGCATGGAGAGTGGACAAGTAACTAGGATTAGGTTAAAATCTGAGTATTAGGGACTCTAGGTTCGAGCCACTACATTCCAGATCTAACCCACATGGCTCAATACTCGAACTAAACACGAACAAGACTGACCGAAAAGATGGGAGACCCCCGTTGCGTCGCACTGGTAGTCAGGTGCGGCGCAGTCAAGGCATGCACAACACCAATTTTACGTACAAGGAAAGGGGTGATACTCGGACGCATAGATGCTATAATAGACGTAACTAGAGACTATAATTTACGTATAAATGTTATAAGTATAGAAAACAGGCACTTTTAATTAGTCTACTAAAGTACACGTGACAACATGAAACGATAACATAAAACACGAGATTAATCGCTAAGTCGTTTAGAATCTCATCTATCGGGGAACTATTTACTTGTGCACCTAAAGCATAACACAATATCACACACATAACATAACATAACACTCAACAACAGTATAAGGTAACTTTAAAAAAAAATTTAAATAAGCAGTGGTAACGAACTACAGGCATACTAAACTAACCGCGGACTGAAGGAGGTGACGGTTGTCACATTGTGATCAAGTTTTTGTGAATTAAAAGGAATTTAAGGTTGAATGAATGTGAATCTATCATCAGAGATAGCTTTGATGATGAATTTGAAGTTTACATGAAATGGAGTTTACAAGTTCAACAACTTATTGTAGAACAAAATGTTTTCAAAAAACATGTTCTTCAAAGCACAATAGACATATATTCAGTTTACTTATTTAGAGGATATACAGAAGATAGAAGGTTGATTTGGATGATGAAATTGTGTATTGATACTGCTGTTAGTGATGATATTGAATGAGATTATGGGGAAATTGTTGTTCGTGATAGTTTTGAATGAGGTTATGGTTAAGATGAAAGTGTAATGCTAATGGTTATGATAGAGGTGATGCAGATGGTTCTGTTGGTGGTATGTATGTGCTTTACAATTCATGTTATTTTGGAGACCGACAAGTTTTTGAAGATTCATTGGTTTCTATTTATCATGAGGAATCTGTCACCAAGCTCAACGTTCATTCTATAAGCAAACAACATTCAAAGTTTTCTACAAGGTAATGAACCTTTCATGTCTGAATAAATTTTGTGAAATTATTTACTTTGGATGAACAAGTTTCTAAATCTGAGGTAAATTACTGAAGATAAGGTTGCTTAGTTAAGTCAAAGATGAAGATGAAGATGAAGACACGGTAACTTAGTTAAGTCAAAGATAAAGATGAAAACTAAGTAACTTGGTTAAATCAAATCTGAAGACAGAGACAAAGTAACTTGGAATTGATAGATGATCATAAGAGTTTAACTCTAAAGTTCAAGCTTGTACATCCGAGTTAAAGTGAAGTTCATCGGAGTTAAAGTTAAATTGAAGACTTAGTGAGTTAGTTCATCCGAATAGTTTTTAAATAAACATTAGGATGAGTATTTTGTAAATTATAGTGTATTTGTAAGATCAATAAATAGAATGATAGGTGAGTTGAGTGATGTGGTTCGTGAACTTCTGTTCATGAGTGCCATGTGAGCATAATTGTTAGATATTTTGTAACGACTTTTCCCGTCAAAATCATTCTAAGCAAACTCTTAAATAATTAACAAACTTTTAATTCACTTTAGAGCTTAGATTCAATCAAATCGAGATATTTTACATCTCAATTTGAATAAACAATTTATGGATTGAGTATGTCGATCTATAATGTCTGATTTTTAAAATCCTCTCAATTATACTTATAAAAAAAGAAGAAAGAGTTTAATGTTTTCAATAATATTTACTAATAACTAATTTTAAGATAGAATCAAAAATCTCGTTAACGTTAATGGATATGAGTTTTTTGTTGAAATTTAGGTATTAGAGAGATGTAAAATTTTTAATTATTTACTACTTGACGGAAAAGAAATCGATTCAAATCTTATAATTTCTGAAAATAAAAGGTTAAAATGATTTAATAATTTATTTATTTTAATTGTTTGAAAATATAAGGTTTTAAATGAAATAATGCATGACTAATTGATCGAAAGAAATGGATAATCAGTTAAAATTTATAATTAAACAATTAATTTATCTAATAACTTATTTTGGTTAATTGGTTAAAAATTAGCAAAACTATTCAATATATTAGAAAGAAAAAACTTAACAATTGATTTGATAAATATTGCAATAAATGTTTCATATTCTTCAATAAAAGTTTGCTCCCCTCTTAAAATTTAATTTATATGAAAAAGTTATAAATTAGAAAAAAGAACAAAAAGAAAACAAGTCCTTTTATATTTCTATTATCATATACTTATTGATGAATTAAAGTAAAACAAAAAGTCAATTACTTTTGTCCGATTATTATAAAACATAACATAACAATATATTAGCTTTAGAGTCAAACTTAATGAAATGAAAACAAGAATAAATCTTGGTAAAATAACGAAAAATAGCAAAATGTTTTTACCAAAGCTAAAGGACATATTTACATTTATTAGTAAATTTTATAGTCTTTGATATCTAATTAAAAATATGTTTTGGTAATTATTGAAAGAAAATTTATATTCAAAATTTGTGTTGATAATAAGTGGTTACTATTTAATTCTATAAAGAATTTTTAGTTAAATGATGAAGATTTTATATTTAGAAAAAATATATAGTTGAATTGATAAAATTCATAAAAATAAAAGGGTAAATTGATTTTAAAAATTATTTGAAAAAAAGTTGGGTAAATTTAAGGTTAAAGTTGAAAATTAAATATTTTTAAAAGTTAAAACACGTAATCAAAAGGTGAAGGAGGGAGTAATGATTTGTTGAAAAGAAATAGATAAAGTGTTCCCATTTGTTAAAATTAAAGGGTTAAATTGATTTAATAAATTGTTTAATTTAGTTTGTGATTAAGTATAGGCTAAACGGAGGGAAATGATTAGTTGAAAATTAGATTCTTGCTAAATGATGGTTATTGGGTATTGGTTTAGTGTATATAATATTCATTTATTAAACTTTATAATTTCCATATTTATTGAAAATGTGTGTCATTAACGTCTATTAAATGCATTTTATAAATATATAAGAAAATTTGAAGTTTAATTAATGGTAGAAGGCACTATTTAACAAAATACTGAAAATAAATAGATAAGTTAAAATATTTGTTAAAAAATTGGTTAAATTGATTTAAAAAATTATTTAGTTTAGTTTGTGAATAAATAAGGACTAAACGGGGTAGTAATGATTAGTTGAAAAGAAACATTTAAAGTGTTCTAATTTGTTAAATATAAAGAGTATGTTAAATTATTTTAATAATTATCTAATACTACATAGAAAGTATTTTAGGTCCTTTTTTTTAATTTTGAAATCTTAAGAATGAAATAACTAACTTACCCATTCATTTTTTTCTTATTATTAATTTGCCATCCCATATTTCTTTCACAACTATTAAACTTTCTAAAATAAATATTAATTTATATTTATTCCCTAAATATTTAAATACAATTTATACTTAAATTTAAATTTAGGGTGATTCGTTATATATTAATCTGTTGCCCGAACCGACACAACATAATTTAATATAATTTTATCGCATAGGTTTTTATTCCCCGCTGTATTGCGGGAGTTTCTTGCTAGTTGAGTTTAACTTTTGAACATGAAGGGAGTAATCATTAGTTGAATTTTTTTTATTGATAAAATGTTCAAATTTGTTAAAAAGTGAGGTTTAAATTGATTAATAAATTATATTTAGTTTAATTTGTGAAAAATAAGGGTTAAAATTTTCATTAAATTTATTTAATAAAATATTTGATAAAAATAAGGGTTTCATGTTACTTGGGTTTGATTCAGTTAATTTTTGTTTCAAAAGAATTAAACAGAATTTTTGAAAAATAAGGGTTAATATTACTTTTGGAAAATTATTGTGATAGAAGATGGGTTATTTTGTTAAATTGGTTAAAATAAGATGTTAGTTGATGAAATTGATTTTAAATAAAGGATTAAATTAATTATTAAAAGAAAGTTTTATTTTTGTTTAAAAAGAATTAAAATTGATTTTTGGGAATGGTTATCATAGAGGTGATGCAGCTGGTTCTGTTGGTGGTATGTATGTGCTTGACAACTCCTTTTATTTTGGAGATCCACAAGCTTTTGAAGATTCATTTGTTTCTATTTATCATGAGGAATCTGTCACCAAGCTCATCGTTCATTTTATAAGAAAACAACATTCAAAGTTTTCTACAAGGTAATGAACCTCTCATGTCTTAATATATTTTGTGAAATTGTTTACTTGTGATGAACAAGTTTCTAAATCCGAGGTAAATTACTGAAGATAAAGTTGCTTAGTTAAGTTAAAGATGAAGATGAAGATGAAGATGAAGACACGGTAACTTAGTTAAGTCAAAGATAAAGATGAAGACTAAGTTACTTGGTTAAATCAAATCTGAAGACAAAGACAAAGTAACTTGGAATTGATAGATGATCATAAGATTTTAACTCTGAAGAACAAGCTTCTACATCCGAGTTAAAGTGAAGTTCATCGGAGTTAAAGTTAAATTAAAGACTTAGTGAGTTAGTTCATCCGACTTGTTTTTAAATAAAATTAGGATGCGTATTTTGTAATTTATAGTGTATTTGTAAGATCTATAATAGAATGATAGGTGAGTTGAGTGATGTGGTTCGTGAACTTCTGTTCATGAGTGCCATGTGAGCATATTTGTTAGATATTTTGTAACGACTTTTCCCGTCAAAATCATTCTAAGTAAACTCTTAAGAAAATTAACAAATTTTTAATTCAGTTTAGAGCTTAGATTCAATCAAATCGAGATATTCTACATCTCAATTTGAATAAACAATTTATGGATTAAGTATGTCGATCTTTAATGTCTGATTTTCAAAATCCTGTCAATTATACTTATAAAAAAAAGAAGAAAGAGTATAACGTTTTTAAAAACATTTACTAATAACTAATTTTAAGATATGATCTAAAATCTCGTTAACGTTAATGGATATGAGTTTTCTGTTGAAATTTAGGTATTAGAGAGATGTAAAATGTAATTATTTACTACTTGAAGGAAAAGAAATCGATTCAACTCTTACAATTTCTGAAAACAAAAGGTTAAAATGATTTAATAATTTATTTATTTTAATTGTTTGAAAATAAAAGGTTTTAAATGAAATGATGCATGACTAATTTATTGAAAGAAATGGATAATTGATTAAAATTTATAATTAAACCGTTGATTTATCTAATAACTTATTTTGGTTAATTGGTTAAAAATTAGCAAAACTGTTGAATATATTAGAAAGAAAAAAATAAACAATTAATTTGATAAACTATTGCAATAAATGTTTCATATTTTTCAATAAAAGTTTGCTCCCCTCTTAAAATTTAATTTATATGAAAAAGTTATAAATTAGAAAAAAGAACAAAAATTAAAAAAAGATCCTTTTATATTTCTATTGTCATAGTAGTCACAAATTAATTAAAAAAAAAAGTAAATTACTTTTTGTCCGATTGTTATAAAAAGAACATAACAAACTATTAGCTTTATACTCAAACTTAATGAAATGTAAACAAAAATTATATACATCTTAGTAAAATAACGAATAATAGCAAAACGTTTTTACCAATGCTAAAGAACATATTTACATTTATTTGTAAATTTTGTAGTCTTTGATATCTAATTAAAAATATGTTTTGCTAATTATTGAAAGAAAATTTTTATTCAAAATTTGTGTTGATAATAAGTGGTTACTATTTAATTCTATAGAGAACTTTTAGTTAAATGGTGAAGATTTTATATTTAGAAAAAATAAATAGTTGAATTGATAAAATTCATAAAATAAAAAAGGGTAAAGTGATTTTAAAAGCTATTTGAAATAAAGTTGCGCAATAAACCCTAATTTAAGGTTAAAGTAGAAAATGAAATACTTTAAAAGTTAAAACACGCAATCAAAAGGTGAAGGAGGGGGTAATGATTCGTTGAAAAGAAATAGATAAAGTGTTTCTATTTGTTAAAATTAAAAGGTTAAATTGATTTAATAAATTGTTTAGTTTAATTTGTGATTAAATATAGGCTAAATGGAGGAAGTAATGATTAGTTGAAAATAGGATTTTTGCAAAATTGTGGTCATTGGGTATTGGTTTATTGTATATAATCTGCATTTCTTAAATTTTATAATTTCTATATATATTGAAAATGTGTGTAGTTAATGCCTATTAAATGCATTTTATAAATATATAAGAAAATTTGAAGTTCAATTAATGGCAGAGGGCACTATTTAACAAAATACTAAAAATAAATAGATAAGTTAAAATATTTGTTAAAGCATGGGTTAAATTGATTTAAAAAATTATTTAGTTTAATTTGTGAATAAGTAAAGACTAAACCGATGTAGTAATGATTAGTTGAAAAGAAACATATAAATTGTTCAAATTTGTAAAAATAAAGAGTATGTTAAATTATTTTAATAATTAGATACTACATATAAAGCATTTTAGGTCCTTTTTCTTAACATTGAAAACTTAAGAATAAATAACTAAATTGCCTATTCATTTTCTTCTTGTTATTAATTTGCCATCCCATACTTTCTTCACAACTATTAAACTTTCCAAAATAAATATTAATTTATATTTATTCCCTAAATATTTAAATATAGTTTATACTTAAATTTAAATTTAGGGTGATTCTTTTATATATTAACTAGATTATAGTCCCGCGATAGCGCAAACATATATGTTTATATAGATTTTTAATTATTATGAAAACACAATGTTATACGTATAATAACATATATACCTTTACGTTTATACACATGTTGTTTATAATTATAATAACATATACACATTTACGTTTATACACATGTTTTGATATTTTTTATTAGGAGATTTTAAAATAACAATAAGGTAAATCATAGTCCAAATTTAGTGATTTTATAAGTAAATTATAATTTTGTTTTTATTTTAGTTGAGATGGTAATTGAACAGAGAATGTTATTATGTATTGTAAAAGAGTGTAAAATGAAAGTATTATTTTATGACATCATCAATTTGATCTAACGGTTGAAATAAAAAGAGTTTACCCATCCAAAGGCCCTTACTTCGCCATGTGGCATTTAAGGCCTCTCTTTTATTATATATTAAAGATCTGATGCCCGAACCGACACAACGTATTTTAATATAGTTTTATCGCATAGGTTTTTATTTCCCCCTGCATTGCGCGGGTTTCTTACTACTTGAGTTTAACTTTTGAATACGGAGGGAGTAATCATTAGTTGAATTTTTTTATTGATAAAATGTTCAAATTGATAAAAAGTGAGGTTTAAATTGATTTATTAAACTATATTTATTTTAATTTGTGAAAAATAAGAGTTAAATTATTCATTTTATCAAAAAGAAATGATTAAATTTATTTAATAAAATATTTGAAAAAAATAAGGATTTCATGTTCGTTGAGTTTGATTCAGTTTATTTTTGTTTCAAACGAATTAAACAGATTTTTTGAAAAATAAGGGGTTAATATTATTTTTGGAAAATTGTTGTCATAGAAGATAGGTTATTTTGTTAAATTGGTTAAAATACGATGTTAGTTGATGAAATTGATTTTAAATAAAGGATTAAATTATTTTTAGAAGAAAGTTTTATTTTTGTTTAAAAAGAATTAAAATTGATTTTTGTGAAAAATAAAGGGTTAATATTTTCTTTGAAAAATTATTGTGTTAGGAGAGAGTTATTTTGTTAAATTGATTGAAATAAGAGTTTAGTTGATTAAATTGATTTTAAATAAACGATTAAATTTAATTTTTAGAAGAAAGTTTGCTGTTATTTAATAATTTTTGTAATTACATTTTATTAATATACACTACAAGAAAAATACTTGCAGTGATAAAATGTTTTGTCACTACTTTTGGTCATTAATACCCTTATTCAGTCACCATTAAAAAAAAAACGGTCACTAAATTTGAGCGTCCCTAAAGGTAATTTTTCTTATAGTGATATACTAGATTATTGTCCCGCGATAGCGCGGACATATATAAAAGTTAAATTGTAAACATTATTTTTATGTAGATTTCAGTTACTACGAAAAGACAATGTTATACGTATAATAACATATATACCTTTACGTTTATACGCATGTTGTTTATAATTATAATAACATATACACCTTTACGTTTATGCACATGTTTTGATATTTTTTATTAGAAGATTTTAAAATAAAAATAAAGTAAATTGTAGTCCAAATTGAATGAGTTTATAAGTAAATTAGAATTTTGTTTTTCTTTTAGTTGAGATGGGAATTAAAGAGAGAATGCTATTATGTAATGAAAGAGGGTGTAAAATGAAAGTAGTATTTGATGACATCATCAATTTGATCTAACGGTTGAAATCAAAAAAGTTAACCCATCCAAAGGCTCTTATTTCGCCATGTGGCATTTAAGGCTCTCTTTTATTATATATTAAAGATTAAGATGGGCTAAGTGCATGAAAATATAATAAACTTTCTTGGTTTTCTATTGTATGTATCAAACTATCAAAACCGCTATTATGGGTATTCGACTCTTATTATTTCACTTATGATGTATTAGCCATATTCTTTTTGCGAAATTTTCAATAATTAAACCGGTTACAAGTAAGTAAAACTCCGGTTCGTTATGAGAAAAATAAGAGATTAATACACACAATATAAGTTTTGAGAGTTAAATACACACAATAATAAAACAAATAAAGGTTTATTTAATTTTCATACAAATTAACAAATATAACCGAGAACATATCCAGCCAATTCACATAATGTCAAAACCTCATTATTGCTTCGAACAAAATTATGAACAAAAGAAACCGAAAGGACTCCAACAAATATGAATAAAATTTCAAAAAATTCCATTAATCAATTCCGTAGGTCGAGAGTTATGGCTTTTTCTTCTAACAAAATATTAAGTTATGCGAATCTTTTTTTCCAAAAATGAGAATAACCTTTTTTATTAATATATGTGTAACTTGTTTGTATACACTACTACAAGGACTTAAATAAAACCCGGCTTTAAATTAAATAAGCCGCGGTTATTGAGCCGTGGTTCAAGGGGGGGTGAGGTCGATTAGAAATTATAATAAGCCACGGTTGTTACAACCGTGGTCTTTTGAAAGTATTAACCGCGGTTACCTTTAAGCCGTGGTCCATGACCGGATATAACGACCAACATAATTCCTATAAACCACGTTTATTTATAGAAAACCGTGGTTTATTATATGGTAAATTGTGGTTTGTTGAAGCAAAAACCGGGGTTTATTATACAAACCTCCATGTTGTGTAACATTTCATCTAAATCATCACCACCCTCATCATCTAAATCGTCAAATTCAACGTCATTACATTCAGAAGCAAATAAGTTACCATCATCAAATAATTCACCATGTTGTGACCAACAAATGTATCGTTCCATAAAACCACGACGTATCAAATGACCTTTAATTACATCGGATTCACTAAATTTATGAAAATTTTTACAATCGGTACATGGACACCAAATATGACTATCCCCATTATTCATCCGATTAACTTCTGCAACTTTAATAAACTCATCCAAATTCGTTAAGTAGTCTTTTTTAGCTCGTTTTATTTTGTACATCCACGTACTACGATCCATCTGAAATTTAAAAATAAATTATTTAATGATATGCATGGTATGAGTAAAACTACGAAGTTGTTGTAGGCGCGAATCCTAACCCATTTTTTGAATATTTGTCTTATATGTGAATATATATTAGTAGATTGAATATTTAAGAAAAATTCGACGGCATTTCTCCTAGACTCCCCAAGTTTGCGTATAATTAAATCGCAAAACTCGTGAGAGTAAGGAGAAATATCTACAAATTTTTCTTAAATGTTCAATTCTAATACAAATTCACATCCTAAATAAGACAAATATTCAAAAAATAGTCCCAAAACGCGGACTATCCAAAAATAATCTCTATTAGATTATTCTTGGATGGGTATATGAATCTAAAGGCATATGATGTAAACAATATCTATACTAAATGAATGATTATGTTATATATAAGGGATAAGTGCATGAAAATGTAATAAACTTTGTTCGATTTGCTATTGTATGTATCCAACTCTCAAAACTTCTATTGTGTGTATTGAACTTTTATTTTTTAACAAATGATGTAAGAACCGGGTTTTTTTGAGAAATATTAAATTTAAAAAACCGGTTACACGTCAGCAAAAATGCGGTTCGTTACATCATTTGTGAAAAAATAAGAGTTGAATACATACAATAGAGATTTTGAGAGTTGGATACATACAATAGCAAATCGCACAAAGTTTGTTACATTCTCATGCACTTAGCCCTATATATAAACAATATGTATATTAAATGAATGATTAGAAAATAATGGATAAGAATAATAGTAATGATAAAAGGTTGTTGATCATACCTTATATATTAAATGTTGATTCTTAAATGTGAAGCATTTCTTGAGTTATCAACGTAGCATTAATGAAGCTATTTTTTTGTTTTTGTTTGAAATTAATGGAGGTGTTTTGCAAAAAGGGGTTACATCTATATGATGAGATAAGAGGCTGGGAAAGGGATAAGACTCGGATTTCCATAAAAATATTAAACCACGGCTCTTTATAAACCCGGGTTGTATTAATTTAATAGACCACGGTCATACGGTAAAACCGTGGTTTATTTGCAGGTGAATGGGCCTCGGTTTAGTCCTAAAATAGACCACGGTTACCCATCTATATATAGGCCTCGGTTTTCTACTTTACAACCGTGGTTTATTTTCATTTTAAATAAAACTCGGCTTTTACTGGCTCCTTTATTTTATTTATTGTAATAGACCCCGTTTTTTAAGATACCGTGGTTTATTAGTGTGTGGTGTATTCAGGTTTTTGTAGTAGTGATAATTGGGATATATATTGTAAAGGGTTGACATTCCGTAGAAGAGGGTTGTCCATATGCATTTAAATAAATCAACTGACATTCACATTCATCATGCAGAATTTCTTGTTTAAAATCCATTATGGTAGTTTTTAACTAATAACAAACTAGCAACGTATCCACTTACAAAGCACAATGACAATATCAAATATAAGGAACCTGTGCTTGTCGACCTTAATGACAAGTGGTAGTAGGAGTTAGAAGTTCTACATTTATATATCAAAAATCATTTGATCACCGAAGTGAACAACTTCTACTCTTGCCCAGGCATCACCGACCATAAACAACTTAGGGGCTAAGCTAGCTAATGTAAATATTTTTTTATAACTGATATTTAAAGTATTAAAGTTATCATGAAAGCCTATTATAAAAATAAAGTTATTTATGGTGTCTATTTATCATTTAATAATCATTTAAATTGATACCGTTACAAAAATGTGTTTAATAATTTGTAATTTTGATATTATACGGTTTAGATTAATCTTATTGAAATAATCACTCAAAATTTTCATCTCCTTAAACTTAATCTCTTTAAATCAAAATAGACCAAAATACATTCTATAATAGTATAGAGTAGTAAAATATTGAAACGTCTTGTTTTAACGGTTTTAAAGGATATAATACAATAATTGCTTAATATTCCAAGCATGTTACCATCCTTTTGACATTCGATCTGTACGTACCTCTATGCATACGAACTACTTCTTATCAATCATTTCTAATAATGCAATCCTTATATTGCGCTTGCGGACCTGTATTATGTACCTTTCTAGTTGCTATAAATAACTAAATCAATAGATCCTTTCTATACAAACCCAATTAACTAATTAACTGCTCAACTAACAAAGTACATAGAGTAATATGGCTATTAAACATATCACATTACTTGTTATGGTCTTGAGTTTTCTCCTCTGCCAATACTCTTCAGCAAAGATCACATACAACGTCGTCACTCTTGGAGGAAAAGCCAACGGTCTCATTGACTCAAAAAATGCATTTGTGAAAGCCTGGGGTTTGGCTTGTAATTCCACAACTCCCGCAATCATTTTTGTGCCCATGGGACGGTTCTTGATTGCATCAGCACTCACATTTGCTGGCCAAGCATGTAAGAGCAAAGCCATCACATTTAAAATAGATGGTACCTTGGTGGCTCCCTCTAGTTATAATGCTATAGGAAACAACGAAGTTTGGATTAAGTTCCATAGGGTTAACCATGTTACTATATCTGGTGGAACCCTTGATGCCCAAGGCGCTTCTCTATGGGCTTGCAAGTCATCTAAAAAGACATGTCCCAAAGGAGCTACGGTACGAGTTGCACCTTATTTCTAATTATTCACAATTAAAATGGGAAGAATGATTCAGTTTGAAATTTGTTTATGTAATAATAATATATGTGCTTGTTGCAGACACTTGGCATCTACCATTCCCAAAATATAGTGATCAGTAAATTAAGGTCATTAAACAGCCAAATGTTTCATATCCTACTCTATGCATGCACCAACGCGAAACTACAAGGAGTGAGTGTCTTAGCACCGGGCCTGAGCCCAAACACGGATGGTATCCATTTAATATCTTCCACAGGTGTCACCATCTTGAATACTAAGATATCGACAGGGGATGATTGCATCTCAATAGGTCCAGGAAATTCTAATCTCTGGATAGAAAATGTAGTATGTGGTCCTGGTCACGGAATAAGGTATACTTCAATTATAACTATTTTTCCTCTAAATTGTTATCTTCCTTCATGTATCCATAATATTGAAGGTTTTTCATGCTTAATGAAAACAATTTTTTAATATATTATATCTACTATATATGCAGCATTGGGAGTCTAGGTTGGGACTTAGAGGAAGCCGGTGTCCAGAATGTTACCGTTAAAAGCACAAAATTTATAGGTACTCAAAATGGTGTGAGAATAAAGGCGTGGGCGAGGCGTAGCAATGGGTTTGTGAAAGACGTTTTTTTTCAGCATTCAACAATGGTGAACGTGCAAAATCCAATCATAATAGACGCAAATTATTGCCCTCACAATGAGAATTGTCCAAATCAGATATCAGGAGTAAAGATCAGCAATGTGGTATACGAGGATGTACACGGAACATCAGCAACACGAGTGGCAGTGAAATTTGATTGTAGAGAGGGGAAGCCATGCACAGGAATCAGATTAAAGGATGTTAATCTCAAATATGGAACTCAACCAGCATCGTCGACTTGCTCCCATGCTGCTGGTACTGCTTCTGGATTACTTTTACCTACAAGTTGCCTCTAACTATTTAGGATTTATCAGTCGGTCCTTTTGGAGTATGCGATGAATTAATAATAATGCACATAGGGTGGACTTGGATTAATTTTTTCTTCCAAAGGACCACATTGCAGAAAGCAACAGCCTCACGTATAAGGACTATATTTTATCTCCATACGTGTCTTGCTACCATTATGTGACTTTGGGTAGATGTATGTTAAAATGGATTATGTCGAGATTGTATCATGGAGATTCTTTTTTTATTTTATTTTTATGTAGATACACAAAAGCCAATCATGAAGTTCTTACATACATGCCTGCATTAGTGTGTATATTTATGTTATCCCAATTGAAAATCCAGTGGGCTTCTAGGCCTTAGGGTTTAGATGATGGATTGTTGTTGAGCCGAGCCTCGGATCCTAGTTGATCCGCTCCGCGCTATAGGTCTGAGTTGGGCTTCCCCTTGAGTCCTAGTCTAGCCATTGCATCAACCGAGCTACGTCTCTAGATTAATATTGATACGCTTGTGTAGTCTTTAGATTGAGATTGGTAATGGTATATTATACGTCCAAAATAGAGTAAAGATGAATTAGATATTGATTCTTAAAGTAAGGTGTTTGCAAAAATAATGTTGGGGTTGGGGACTTGTCCCACATCCAAAATGCCTTCAAAAGTCGAATCTATGCGAGCGCGTGCGTGCGATATGAGGAGACGAATGAACCTTCGATTTTTCGGGCTAACACAGCCCAGCTTTGGTTGTAACCGGACCCCACGGTTTTGACCCCGTAACAGTAACGAAATAAACGGATTGTTTAATAAGAGTTATTTTGGTTGACTATAACATTTGGTTAATCGACAGTTAATGTGACTTGTACGTAACCGTCAGTTTAATGGACGATTAATATGAGTTAACTGTAACCGTTATATGATATTAGTCTATATATGCAAGTTGTTACAGATTTTAAAACTACCACGCGTTCTACATGAAAACTCGGCATCCGAACACTTGCTTTTTCCTTGCTTTACACATACATAAACTCACAAACTAAACTGCAATTTTAAGCAATTGATGTCATTTCCGGCAACAAGCAGCTTTACCGTTTTACCATGGGAAATGGCAATGTAAAAATAGTACATGGAAACTGCTTTAAGGGAATCGTGTTCATCACGAGACTTGGCCTTATTTACGGTTCAATTATTCTGTTTATCTCTTTCGTTTAAATTATCTTTATTTCATTTACAGTATTAACTATACCTGCGTTTACATTATTATCTGTATGTAGGTTTTCATATTCAATAATAAACGGTATACATATCGCCTTACATGTAAACTAAATCCCGTTTTTAATTCTCACACTTCTCAATCTTTAATTTTCGGTGATGGATCTTGTATTCATGTTACCGAAATGGGCTATAGTCCATTATTGAGCTCATACCCTCAATTACATCTCAAAAACATCCTTGTCACGTAAAACATCTTTCAAAACCGAATTTGTGTAGAACAATTTATGACAAACAATAAGTATTCAATCAAATTTGATCTATATGGCTTACATGTAAACATCTAAAAACTCCTCATATATATCCAGATTCTACTCACGTTGAACCTATCTTTGGTTTGATCCTGAATTCGCCACAGATCATTCATATAGAATCGTGGTCAGCTACTTTATACTTATTAGCTACAAGAGACAAGTAGTTATGAATCTCATATTTACACCAAGTGTTTACTCATAGGATCTTACAACTTGTGGTCATTAAGAATTTAGAACAAACAATTTGTGAATGGTTCATTAGCGTGTTGATTATGTTTTTGTTTGAGATATATATGTTCTAACATCATGTGTTGGAAACTTTTAAACTTAGATCTTTGTTTATATTCATATATCTTCATATTTGTACATTGAGATTCAAAGAATACTTAATAAACAATACCAGTGTTTGTGGTGCTAGACTCGTAGATAACATTGCAAGGTTGTGCTTAGGGGTAAACGAGACGAGACAGCTCGCGAGCTATTTGAGATCGACTCGCAAACTATTCGAAATCGATTCGATTTAAACGAGTCGAGCTCGAGCTCGAGTTACTCGAGTAAATTTTCGAGTCGAGTTTGAGCTCAAAGATACTCAGCTCATGTGAGGCTCGCGAGCCTTATCGAGCTTATGTTAAATTACACTTTTACCCTTTCAAATACATAGTATATAAGGTATTATTTATATAAAGCTAGTCGAGTCGAGTTTAAATAACGAATATTTACCGACCTCGAGTTTTAGTAACAGAGTCAAGCTCGAGCCTGAAAATTAAAGGTCGGTCGAGTTCGAATCGAGTTTCGAGCCCGAGTTTTAGTAATCAAGTTGAGCTTGAGCTTGACAATTCTCAACTCGACTCGGCTCGACTACACCCTAGTTATAAACCGTTGAGTTAAAAGATCCTTAAAATCAGTTACTACTTTTTCTGTCTTAATTACAATTGTTTTGTCCATAACTCGTAAAGCTCATTTTAACATGATTTTTTATAGCGGATGTGCCCATGTAATACATTAATTTCAATAATTTAATAACAATAACTGAACTCCAAAATATTATTTAATATATATATATATATATATATATATATATATATATATATATATATATATATATATATATATATATATATATATATATATATATATATATATATATCGCTAAAGGGGAAGTTCCACGACAAAATATATTAACAAAAAACAGTTACTATTCAAGATGAAACAAAAGAATCATTTAAGAGAAAACATGAAGAGAGTACTCCAACACAACCATAACACAAACTCACCCAACACAACCACTAAACACTCAAACCAGCTGAAGAAACAAAACAAGCAAACACGGCAAACACACCCAAGGCACATCCTACTCGAGCCCCTTAACCACATCTAAGTCACGTCTACGTTCCAGCTAGTAGAAATAGTTTTCCACTCTAACCTGTTTGCAATCCCGAGCGACATGATCTTCAATCGGACCGTAGTATAGATAACCTTATATAAGACATCGATACTACTCGTTCATTTCTTAAACAATCTATTATTCCTCTCTTCCCATATAAAATAAATTGAAGCTGCAAAAACAAATCGACCAACACGCCCCCAAGCATTACCTTTCTTGACGCCCTGATTTAAGAACACAATAACGTGTGACCATTTATACATATCGGACGGAATCCTCGAACCAGCACATGCCAACCGCCAAACCTGTTTCGCATAAAAACATTCAAAAAATAAATGGCCATGCGAATCCGGCTGAAGATTGCAAAAACACAATTGATAGCTTTGATCCTATCCGATTTCTCCCAGTCTTTGATACGGTCCTAAGTCTTCAATTTTTGTAAAACGAGTAACCACACAATAAAAGAATGGCGCGGAATGCTCTGAGAAAACCACTCAACTTCCTTCCAATCCACAAGAGAAGCACGGTCACGAATTGCATCCCACGCACTCGCAGCAGAAAACAACACATCAGATCCATCAGACTCAACCCAATTGATTGAATCCCTGCACTCGCGCAAAGTTGGCACTGGAACCTGATTTAACACCACGTATTTTTGCAACCAAAAACCCGGCCAAGACTAACCATTTCCATGTAATAGATCAGCAAGTTTACTCTTTAAAATCCAACTCGCGTTCATAATGTCCCTATTCGAAATAAAGTTATTTAAAGGACCAACAACACTCCAATTATCAAACCAGGCAGAAATCATTCGACCATCACCAATCTTACTAATGACATGCATTCTAACAACATCACGTAATCCCAAGATCTTTCTCCAACTATAACTCGCATTTGCCTTAACTTGGACCTCCCAAAAACTTCGACCCTCAAGATGATGCGTATGCACCCATTTGACCCATAAAGACTACTTATTAACTACATATATATATATATATATATATATATATATATATATATATATATATATATATATATATATATATATATATATATATATATATATATATATATATATATATATATATATATATATATATGAGAGAGAGTTATATTAGAGTTTATTTCAAATGAGAACCAATTAAATATTTAGGAACTATAGGAAACACACTATTCATTTAACAAAACCAACTTTATTTTCAAAAGTAAATTTTAAATTTTAAACTTTTATGAATTAAAAAATATACCGTTAGAAAGGGTATTTAATTCTCTTTTGGAAAAATATAAACTTTTTAAAGTTTGAAGATTGATTTTTTTTTTTTTTCACTGGTGTATATACTACAAATTTTGAATTTTTCAAAAACTGTGTATGTACACTTATGAAATACCATCTTATACACCTGTGTATACATATGTAGTATGTATCCAGTGGTGATTATATAGTTAGAATGTAGGTCACGAACTAGTTGATACATCGGTGAATATATGGTTCAAATGTGTTTTTGGCGAATTAGTATATACAACAGTGTATTTTTAGTATATACGCTAGTGTATATACCGAAAAAAAAAATCGTCAAAGGTATATCAAGTGGGTGCTCGTTAGAAAGAGAATTAAATACTTGTTTTGATGGTGTAATTAGTTTTTCCTAAAACCTAGTTATACTGTATATATGTCAATTTAAAGTTAATTGTTAATTTAAAGTGGGTTTTAAATTACTGGTTAAAAAGTGGTTCATATGGTTCATAAATATTTAATGGTTCCTATTTGAACCCACCTCTCTCTCTCTCTCTCTCTCTCTCTCTCTCTCTCTCTCTCTCTCTCTCTCTCTCTCTCTCTCTATATATATATATATATATATATATATATATATATATATATATATATATATATATATATATATATATATATATATATATATATATATATATATATATATATATATATATATATATATATATATTGAATGGTTAATGCGAGAACTCTTATTTTTGCGAGAACTGCGAGAACTCTCACAAAAAGTGTTAAATCACATTTTATTTTGTTCATTCACATGTAAACTCTTTTGTTGATTAATAATCTAGTAAATATAAACCTAAAAAGGTAAAAAAAAAATCATGTACAATATCGTAAAAAAATTTCTTCATATATGAACACTCATTTTTTGAAAATAACCGTTCACATGTGAACAATTTTAAATACGCGTCAACTGAGACAAATTTTTTTATTTTTCAGTTATATTTTTATTAGATTTTTAAAATTCATAAGTTTTTACATATCAATGGACATAATTGCATGTTAATTGACATTTTTTTAATAGTTCTCGCAGAAAAAAGAGTTTTCGCATTAATTAGTCCCTATATATATATATATATATATATATATATATATATATATATATATATATATATATATATATATATATATATATATATATATATATATATATATATATATATATATATATATATATATATATCTCGGGAGACAGTGGCGGCTTTTGTGCATTTCTCCGGCGATTGCCGGTTGTGAGTAGATTTGATAGGAGTTTGGGTTATGAGCGTTGCGGAATCGACAAAGAGAAGGAAATACGAGAAGAAAGTTCACGTTACATCGGCTAGGGTTTTGAGAGGACGCCTAATCGAAGCGGGCGTTTCGTTGATTATGGGGAAGAAGAAGAAGTCTGGTGGTTCTGTAAGGAAAGGTTCGAATGGTGGAAGTCCTGCTGCAGTCTCTTCTGAGCTTGCTAGGGTTTTATTTCCAGGTAGTGGTGCTGCTGAAGGTTCGTCAGTGCATGGGGTAACACTTATGCTAGATCAAGCAGTTACGCCATCAGTTACGCTAGATCAACTAGTTACGCCAACAGTTACGCTGCATGGGGATCCAGTTACGCTACAAACGCCATCAGTTACGTTGCATAAGCCAACAGTTACGCTACCCCCAGTTACGCAAACAGTTACCCTAGATCAAGTAGTTACGCCAACAGTTACGTTGCATGAGGATCCAGTTACGCTACAAACTCCATCAGTTACGTTGCATACTCCAACATTACGCTACCAACAGTTACGCTAGATCATGTCATTACGCCAACTGGGCCATCAGTTACGTTGCATACTCCAACAGTTACGCCAGTAGTTACAGCAGTTACGCCACCAGCTGTTTCGGAGGAAGGTTTTGTTACGCCATTATTTATGAATGTTACGGCAGCTGGAGCTGAGCATGGTTTTGTTTCGCCATCACATTCCGCAGGTTCGTATCATATGGGTTTTAATAATGCGAGTTTAAAATCACCTTCCTTAGGTGATAACATAAATTTACATGATGATTTTCCTGCTATGACGGGGGAATCTATGGAGGATTATATGACTCGCTGGTTGGGTAAGATCAAATGCCGTCAAACCGAGTTGATTTCTGATGATAGTAGGTTTATGCAGGATGAGGGTAACATGGATGAGGAGTTGCTGGGTTCTAAGGGGGTCTATAAACCGTGTTTTGCTGATAAGATTAAAGTACCGCCCATAAAGAGGAAAGCTAATTTTCGGTCGTTTATAACAGCAAATGGTGTTGATGGGGTGGATTTGGAGATACCGAGGGAGGATTTTAGACTATCAGTAAGAAATACGAATTTACCATTTATGGTTATTTTATTGGTAATATCCTTCCATTTCTGGTTGTGGATAGATTTGTGTGGGATGTTTGGAGAAAATTTGGTTTGGAAAAAACAATGATGGCGGCAAAAGGTTTTTTCTATTTCAAGTTTTCGAGTGAAAAGGGTGTTATGGATGTATTAGAAGGGGGTCCGTGGATGATACGTAATGTTTCGATCTTTTTGAATAAATGGACACCTAATATTAATGTCGAAAAGGAAGATATCACGTCGGTGCCTGTTTCGGTCAAGTTGCATGATGTTCCCTTTGTGGGTTACACAGATGATGGTTTAAGTGCCATGGCTACTAAGATTGGTAATCCGTTAATGTTGGATTCGTACACCACTGCTATGTGTATTGATTATTGGGGTCGGTCTTGTAACACAAGAGCAATGGTTGAGGTTGATGCGAGTGTTCAATTGAAAGATAAACTTGTAATTGCAACTCCCCCTTTGGATGCTGAGGGTAGTACTCCCCCATGAGGTGCATGTTAAATATGAGTGGAAGCCTCCACAATGCTTGAACTGTAAGGTCTTTGGACATACTGAAAAAACCTGTAGGAAACATACTCCAAAGGTAGTGACGGTGAGTGTCACACCTCGCTAAAGCGGAAACACGAGATGTGAAGAGCAAAGAATCATTTCACGGGTTATACTAAAATCAACGGTTCAAGTCATTTAAATTAAAGTTGGAAAAGTACTAGAGTTCAAAAGATACAACCAAGATACATACGTTTAAGACAACAATACATAATAAAATGTTTTAAATAAAAATTCCCAAGTACAAAGGTCTTCTTCCTGAATTACACTTCACATAACCAGCTTGACCCGCCTGAGCAATGCACTTCATAACTTACGCTTAGTTCCTGAAACATGAGATAAAGTGTCAACTACGAAACGTAGTGAGTGAGTTACAGTTTATAAGATTTTGACCAAGGATACCGACAAAAGTTCCGACAAGTATATATAGTATAAAGTTTTCTTAAAAAAACGTTGGCGGATAAAAATCGCTTAAAATATGTATGCATACTTTCGTAGTAGTTCAAGTCAAAAGTTCAATGTTCGTAAAAGTTCAAGTTGTAACAAGGCGATAAATGTACGTAGTCATTACCTCAGCAGTGGATTAATCCACATGTATAAGACGATAAGTAGGCATATGCGTAAATAATAATGACTTATGATTTTTGAATTATACCAACCACTAGGCTCAATATAACGTAAGATTTAACACTAATCCGATTAATGGTCAGAACACGCCCCAAAGTTTCAGTATAGAGTTCGAGTTCGTGAGAACTTAGTAATATGTACTCAGGACGCGATCCACAAGTAAGGAGTGACCTCTCCTAAGTATTGATACCCATATTTACTAACGGCTATTTCTAATAGTGTGTAAGGAATGGTTTCTAAAAACGGGGCACTTTGTACTTTTTCTCTAAAAACTGGTTGTATGTACTTACGGCGTTTATATCCTCCTCTAGGGTTTGCACAAAATACAATCAAACTATCATAGTCTAATCAAATGTCAAAAGGTGGCAAGCCTAATTAGTTTAAAGTAAGCCAATCGGGACAAATGATATCGTCTACGCATATGAGTTTCACAAGGTTTCCAAAATAGACCAATAGTTCGCAATAGTTCCAAGAGTTCATACAGTTGCAAAAGTTCATAAAGGTTTCCAAAGACAAATATATCATAAAAATCGTTGTACGTAAATTCAAATTCATAAATCAGTTTCACATAAAAGATATTGTTCATAAACGGTTTTGATCTCATGTTTCCCCCAAAAAGAGTACTTAAAACAATAAAAGTAGAGAGGGGTGTAACTCACGGGTTGCAAAGATAAGAACTCGGAAATCGGTCGGAAACAGGAGCCGGGAATCACGGAACGCCTAATAATACCAAGATAGTCCAAGTGTTATTATCTTATTATGTTGTTTCATATAATATAATAGATAATTTTTAGTTAAACTTTAAGTGTCAATGTTAATACTGTCCAAAAGTAGTTCGATATGGTTTCTGTTACGTTTTTGTACAAAAGTCCAATTTTAACGTTTATTATTATCATGTTACAAGTAATTTTGGTCGCTGAAGTGGTTTGGATTTTCTTACGAAATTTGGGCAGCGCTTCCGCGCCCAAATTTCATATCCAAAAATCCAATTTCAATTCCCCTCACAAAATACATATAACATAATATTATGTTCAAACGAGTTCATTTAAGTCCAAAAAGTCCATTACAAGTCACCAATATATACTTATTTACCAAACTCAGTCCCAAAATGATAGTTACGAAACGTCAGCGGTGTAAACAAGTTCAAAAACGTCTAAACGATGAATTTTCGGGAAAATGGCAGGCCTGTGCGCCGTCCTAGACCTCAGGGACGACACACAGTGACTAGAATCTCCCCGCTGCGTCGTCCTGGTCTCTAGGGACGGCGCACAGGGTGGGTTTTTGGTGTTTTTCGAGCAAAACATTTGTTTTCATCCATAGATTCCAACATGCAACAAGTCCAAACTTAATAAAATGTCAATTTAAAAGTTTCTAAAGCATTTTCATCCATAAAAACATAGATCTAAATGTTATTTCGGTTAAAAATTGTTTTTGTCCATAAAATGTTGTAAATCTTTATAAAACTCATTTTTAAGCTTTAGATCTTACATGCAAGTGTTTATTTATGTAAAAACAGTAAAATAAAGGAAATCTACCGGATGAAAATAGATGGATGATGTTCTAGACGAGATTTGAGTATCAAAAGTGGTAGAGAAAGCTTGAAAACCGAAGTAGTTTAGTCCTCCTTGATTGCCTTGATGTTTCATACAATTTTGATGGTTAAAACTTTGGTTTTTGTGGCTGTAATCTTCTGGAATGAGGGTGGTTTTTGGAGAGAGTTTGAGAGAAAAACTTAGTGTGTGTGTGTTTTGTGTTTTAGTAAATGAAAAATGAAATGAAAATAAAGAAAGTAACAATGAAAGGAGTTTGGACTACCAAAAATATAGTTATGATGGCCTAGAAACGAGTTGGATTGGTTTAATTGTTGTAGGAATCGAGACATGCAAAATTTCAAATAATTTTCGGATTTGGTCCTTCCAGGACGGCGCACAAGGCCTCTGTGCGGCATCCTGGACCATTTCTGTAAAGATTTTTGTGTCTTTGCTGTTTTTGCGTTATTGTTTCGTTGGACCTTTTTGTTAACTAAAAGTTATTAATTATGATACGTTATGAACTTAGGAAAGTTCATTAGGTGTTTTCTTGGTATTAGGACTCACATAAATCGATTCCGGTTGTGATTTCGACACTAGCGTGTTTACGGTAAATGAACAGTTAAAGACAACGGCAGACAATATGAGAGACGTAGAGTATAAGATGCACCAGAAATTGGACGATTGTCACATTCTCCCCGGGTTGAAAGAAATTCCGTCCCGAAATTTAGTTCGTACCATCATGGAGGAATATTCTCGAACAGATGTGGATACTTCTGACGGAGTTGGTCCTCACGTTCCCACGTGAATTCGCGACCACGTCGGAAATTCCACCGGAACTTGACAGTAGGAACACGACTTTGCCTGGGTTGTCTGACATCTCAGTCAACCACCTCAAGCGGTTCTTTAATGAAATTATGTTCGTTAACGATTTCGACTTTGTCAAGAGGGATGACAATGGTCTCATCAGATAGGCACTATCAAGTGTGAGACATGGAATATATTATGAACGTTCGAGGGAAAACTGGGGGAGTTGAAGACGATGAGCGACGGGCCGATATGGCCTAAGACTCCGAATGGACCGGTGTACCTGGGGCTCAGTTTTCCGCGCTTCCCGAAGCGGGCTACCTCTTCCCATGGCGATATCTTGAGAAGCACTCTATCGCCGACTTGGAACTCGAGGGGGGGGGGGGTTACTTCGGTCGTTCTGCGCAGCTCTCCTGCCGGGTACGGGATGTTTCCAGTCTTTCACGGATCGAGGTGGTCTTGACTACGGTTTCCTGGAAGATGTCGAACCTCGTAGTT
Organism: Senecio squalidus; assembly: GCA_910822075.1. Lineage (NCBI taxonomy): Eukaryota > Viridiplantae > Streptophyta > Magnoliopsida > Asterales > Asteraceae > Senecio > Senecio squalidus. The sequence goes on along the minus strand of CAJVGC010000582.1, from coordinate 38,277,863 downwards.
GTCGGTCGCCCGCTTCTAGCCAATAGAATGGTGACCGTCACTTGCGTCCCTACAAGGCCTCGAATGGTGCGCACTTGATGCTGGCATGGTAGCTGTTATCATAGGAGAACTCGACATAAGGGAGGTGAGTGTCCCGACTTCCTCTGAAGTCGACTACACACGCTCTCAACATATCTTCAAGCGTCTGGATCGTCCTTTCGCTCTGACCATCGGTCTGAGGGTGGTATACAGTGATGAGGTCTAGTCGCGTCCCTAACGATTTCTGAAGGCATTCCAAAAACGGGACGTGGATCGACTATCCCTATCGGAGATGATGGAGAGAGGTGTCCCATGGCGGGAGTCGATCTCGTTGATGTAGAGTTGGACGAACTTCTCCATCGAGTGATCTTCTTGCAACGGTAGGAAATGAGCGGATTTTGTCAAGCGGTCCACGGTGACTAAAATTGTGCCGTTACCCCTAGCCGTACGGGGCAACTTGGCTACATACAAGGCGATATCCTTCTTCATGCCCGGCCACCAATCATGATCTCGGAGATCCTCATTCAACTTGTCGGATCCCGGATGGATGGAATATCGAGACCGGTGGCCCTCGCCAAAAATGAGTTTACGAAGACTTTCGGATTTTCGGAATCCATGTTCGGCCCCTGACGTAGCGGTTTACGTTTGTCCTGAGTTCGAATTCCTTCTTGGTTGACCACAAAACGAGGGAGATGTACTTCTCGGAGCCCAAATTCACGCTTCGAGAATTTGGCGTACAATTTCCGATTTCCGAGGAGTTCTAGAGTGGGCTTAAAACGTTTCGCATGATATTCCCTGATCCTTGAGCAGATAGGATTTGCGACCATGAATACTGCTGGTGCGTTGGTTAGACCAAATTGCAGACGGGGAATTTGTAATGTCCGTCTCGAGTTTGGGATGCGGTTTTAGGAAGGTCGGTCTTACTGACACGAACTTGGTGATAACCAGACCGGAGGTCGATTTTTGAGAGGCAAGCTGCACCCTGCAACTGATCGAATAGGTCTTCGATCCTTGGGGGTGGTTATCGGTTCTTGACGGTCAGCTTGTTAAGTTCACGATAATCGGTGTACAATTGGAGGAATCCGTCTTTCTTTTTGATAGGGGGAATTGGGGCTCCCCACGGGAACGGACTCGGAAGAATGAGACCATGGTCTAAAATTTCCTGCAGCGGCTTTGGCAGCTCTTTCATTTTAGGTGCTGCGCCAAGAACGAGGTCTATTCGGGATTCCACTTGTCAATGTGGCGGTAGCCCGGGAAAATCCTCAGGAAAGACTCTGGATGATCCTTGACTACAGGAATATCTTGGACTCGGCTTTCCTTAGGTTTACGCCTGACAACATGGGCGAGGGATGCGTCGTAGTCCTTCTCGAGTTACTTGCGCATTTTTAAGGAAGACATGATGCGAAGTTGTCATCCAGGTTTGTCCTCCTGAACGACGAGAGTTCCTCTTTCTGGAAGGGGAGTGCGGATGAGTTCGTTGAAACAGACGGTCTCGGCTCGAAAATGAGTTAACCAGTCCATTCCGACGATAACGTCAAATCTTGACGGTTCGATAGGAATTAGATTGATGGGGATGGTTTTTGTTAAATGAGTGTATCGAACATCCTAAGATTGAATTCGTAGCTTCGAACTATTGACCGTTGGCATATTCGATAGTAAGCTATCCTTAAGAGCTTTAGGTCCTAGGTTAATGAGGGGTCTAAATTCTAAGGAGACAAAGCTTCTTTCAGCTCCTGAATCGAATAGCACGGAAGAAGAATGGTCATTGATAGAAAACGTACCCGTAACCGCATTGGGGTCCTGACGTGCCTCCTCGGCTGTGATTGCGAGAGCACTGAAAGTTTTTGTGGTATGCGCTATGGGGCAAGTCCCACGGAGGTGTTGGTCGCTTCCACACTCGAGGCATCGCAGTTTCTTGACTCGATTGTTTGCTTTTTCTGGACAGCACCAAGGGTAGTGCCCTTCTTCGTTACATATTCTGCATACTGGGCAGTTTCCAGCATGATGGAAGTGGCATTTGTCGCACTTAGAGTGCGGTCCAGCGTAAATTTGGGTTACGGTTGTGGGTTTCTTGTTGTTGTTGCTCCATGAGGGTTGATGGTGAACCTTCCTTCTCTTACTCTCCCTTTGCTGGATGCGGGCTGGAGGGAAAGGGAGGCGGTTGGTTCCAAGGTTCTCGTCTTCATCCTGTTTGATTGGTACAGGAGGGAGAAGGGGTTTATTGTTCCCGAAAATCCCTTGGTTGACCCCAACGATGATTTGGGCGATCATGCTTGGGAGTGCCGCTTGGAACTGCACAATGATCTGTTCGGCTAAACGATCAGCGCGACTTCTCTTGGGAGGCATGGTTCTACAATGGAAAGAAGAAACTAGTTTAGAACGCACGACTTGGAATTTGCGATAAGAATTTAACTCAGAGGTTAATAGCATCGAGTACACAAAAGTAATATGAGCAGACAATTAGCACAGGCACGATAGTGATAACGGTAAAAGAGTATACAAGAAAGGTAACAGCACACGCGCGATGATGATTCAAGGGATAATAATAATGATTGACAATAATAAAAGGTTCCCACGACAAAACAAGTACGAATAGTAAAAGATAGAGATTCCCATTAATAATATAAGGTTTAGTACATGGAACAAAATGCTGAAAGGAAATACAAGTACAATACATAGGAAATAATAGATAGTAGCTTAAGTCGTGTACAATGGAAAAATTACGACTAAGCTAGTACAGTACAAATACAAAGGAAAATGCCTAGCGGCGCTTCTCGAAGAACATCTTGGCGGCAATGGCCACTATCAATGTCCCCATGACTAAGCATGCGCTGACAAGGCGTTGCACGGTCCGTGCGGTGGTCTGAGCCGATGCGATGATTTGCATTGACTGCTCCGACAGCTTATGTACGACGTCAGAGACTTCAAAGAGAAGGAGGCCCTGCTGCTGGGATTCCTCGGCGAGTCCCCGGACCTCACGGTGTAGGTGGAGAAATGCGGCTGGTGGGGGAGGCTGGAGAGTGGGTGGCATCATAGGTCGGGAGGGTCCGGCCTCCTGGGCGCGTCGCCTCTCCTCGAGGAACTGACGCTCCCACGCATAGCGTTCCATAACTGGAGTTTGCAAGGCGGGATCGTATGGGTCTACAAAGGACTGAGGAGGTGCGGGTCGGAACGGACCCGGGTGCTGGAGCGGTCATCCCAGCGCGTGGCCCGTGGGGCTGCGGTGGTGCTGCAACGGGTGCCGGTCGAGGAGGTGGTAACACGGTCCTCGGGCTAGACCCGTTACTGCTGCTGATCGTCATTGATGTATCCTCCGTCGGGTCAATCGTCTTATGACGCTGACTCTCGTAGGTCGTATGACCCTCAGAGGGTTCGTGCGAGGGGGAGGCGGCTCGTGGGAGTGCGATGACTGAGACATGGCGTATCTGCGAATAGAGAGTTACATAAGTACGGGGGGAACTAAAATAGGAAAAACTTAAGTAAAATGCATGCACGGGTCAGTTATGTGAGTATCGGGAATCGACAAGACCGGGAATTTTTCGACTCAAAACCGTTAACGATAGCAACTTCCTTCCGTTCTTGCATAATTCATTTTGAACTAGGCATGGTTGATCAAGTCATGCGTAGTTGAAAAAGTTAATCATGCAATTGCGGAAAATAATATACTAAAGTTTGACCCGAAAATGATTTTTCTGAAAAGCCTTGGTTATAGTTTTGGTTTCGAAAACTTTTGAAAATTTTTAAAACCGTTTTCACTATAACCCGTGCTCTGATACCAAGTCTGTCACACCCCGCTAAAGCGGAAACAAGAGATGTGAAGAGTAAGGAATCATTTCACGGGTTATAAAAAAATCAATGGTTCAAGTCATTTAAATTAAAGTTGGAAAATTACTAGAGTTCAAAAGATACAACCAAGATACATACGTTTAAGACAACAACACATAATAAAATGTTTTAAATAAAAATTCCCATGTACAAAGGTCTTCTTCCCGAATTACAGTTCACATAACCAGCTTGACCCGCCTGAGCAATGCACTTCATAACTTACGCTTAGTTCCTGAAACATGAGATAAAGTGTCAACTACGAAACGTAGTGAGTGAGTTACAGTTTATAAGATTTTGACCAAGGATACCGACAAAAGTTCCGACAAAAGTTCCGACAAGTATATATAGTATAAAGTTTTCTTAAAAGAAAGTTGACGGATAAAAATCGCTTAAAATATGTATACATACTTTCGTAGTAGTTCAAGTCAAAAGTTCAATGTTCGTAAATGTTCAAGTTGTAACAAGGCGATAAATGTACGTAGTCATTACCTCAGCGGTGGATTAATCTACATGTGTAAGACGATAAGTAGGTATATGCGTAAATAATAATGACTTATGATTTTGAATTGTACCAACCACTAGGCTCAATATAACGTAACATTTAACACTAATCCGATTAATGGTCAGAACACGCCCCAAAGTTTCAGTATAGAGATCGAGTTCGTGAGAACTTAGTAATATGTACTCAGGACGCGATCCACAAGTAAGGAGTGACCTCTCCTAAGTATCTATACCCATATTTACCAACGGCTATTGCTAATAGTGTGTAAGGAATGGTTTCTAAAAATGGGGCACTTTGTACTTTTTCTCTAAAAACTGGTTGTATGTACATACGGCGTTTATATCCTCCTCTAGGGTTTGCACAAAATACAATCAAACTATCATAGTCTAATCAAATGTCAAATGGGGGCAAGCCTAATTAGTTTAAAGTAAGCCAATCGGGACAAATGATATCGTCTACGCATATGAGTTTCACAAGGTTTCCAAAATAGACCAATAGTTCGCAATAGTTCCAAAAGTTCATACAGTTGCAAAAACTCATAAAGGTTTCCAAAGACAAATATATCATAAAAATCGTTGTACGTAAATTCAAGTTCATAAATCAGTTTCACATAAAAGATTTTGTTCATAAACGGTTTTGATCTCATGTTTCCCCCAAAAAGAGTACTTAAAACAATAAAAGCAGAGAGGGGTGTAACTCACGGGTTGCGAAGATAAGAACTCGGAAATCGGTCGGAAACAGGAGCCGGGAATCACGGAACGCCTAATAATACCAAGATAGTCCAAGTGTTATTATCTTATTATGTTGTTTGATATAATATAATAGATAATTTTTAGTTAAACTTTAAGTGTCAAGGTTAATATTGTCCAAAAGTAGTTCGATATGGTTTCTATTACGTCTAAACGATGAATTTTTGGTAAAATGCCAGGCCTGTGCGCCGTCCTGGACCTCAGGGACGACACACAGTGACCAGAATCTCCCCGCTGCGTCGTCCTGGTCTCTAGGGACGGCGCACAGGGTGGGTTTTTGGTGTTTTTCGAGCAAAACGTTTGTTTTCAGCCATAGATTCCAACATGCAATAAGTCCAAACTTAATAAAATGTCATTTTAACAGTTTCTAAAGCATTTTCATCCATAAAAACATAGATCTAAATGTTATTTCGGTTAAAAATCGTTTTTGTCCATAAAATGTTGTTAATGTTTATAAAACTTTTAAGCTTTAGATCTTACATGCAAGTGTTTATTTATGTAAAAACAGTAAAATAAAGGAAATCTACCGTATGAAAATAGATGGATGATGTTCTTGACGAGATTTGAGCTTCAAAAGTGGTAGAAAAAGCTTGAAAACCGAAGTAGTTTAGTCCTCCTTGATTGCCTTGATGTTTCAAACGATTTTGATGGTTAAAACTTGGGTTTTTGTGGCTGTAATCTTCTGGAATGAGGGTGGTTTTTGGAGAGAGTTTGAGAGAAAAAATTAGTGTGTGTGTGTTTTGTGTTTTAGTAAATGAAAAATGAAATTAAAATAAAGAAAGTAATAATGAAAGGAGTTGGGACTGCCAAAAATACTGCTATGATGGCCTAGAAACGAGTTGGATTGGTTTAGTTGTTATAGGAATCGAGACATGCAAAATTTCAAATAATTTATGGAGTAGGTCCTTCCAGGACGGCGCCCAAGGCCTCTATGCGGCGTCCTGGACCATTTTTGTAAAGCTTTTTGTGACTCTGTGATATGCTTAAAATAAACGATATTTTATTAATCATATTTATCATTTTTACTCTAGTTTTCTACAACTTTTGTTATGATCTGGTATGTTGTCACACCCCGCTAAAGCGGAAACACGGAATGTGAGGAGCAAAGAATCATTTCACGGGTTACAATTAAATCAACCGTTCAAGTCATTAGGATTTAAATTGAAAAGTACAAAAGTCAAGTTACAACCAAGATTCAAAGTTAAGACCATAATACATAATAAAATGTTTTTAAATAAAATTCCCAAAATAAGGTCTTCTTTCCAAGGTACACTTCACATAAAAGACTTGACCCGCCTGAGCAATGCACTTCATAACTTACGCTTAGTTCCTGAAACATGAGCTAAAGTGTCAACTACGAAAACGTAGTGAGTGAGTTACAGTTTATAGGTTGACAAGGGTTTCAAATAAAAGTTCGACAAGTATATATATATATATATATATATATATATATATATATATATATATATATATATATATATATATATATATATATATATATAGGTACAAAGTTTTCAAAAGAGGTAAGCGAATGAGCAGTCGCATAAGATAGTTTATATACTGTCTTTATAGTTCAATCGAGAATTTAGAGTTCGTACGAATTTGAGACAAGTTAAAGGTTCATAAAAGTTCAAGATTCGTTCAAAGTCAGAGAAGTTCAAATTAAGTTCAAGTGCTTAAAATTCAAGAATAGTTCAAAATTCAAGATAAGTTCAAGTTCCATAAGTTCAAGTAAGTTCAAATAAGTTCAAATAAGTTCAAGTAAGTTCAAGTCGCGTAGCAAGCGGTAAAAAGAGTAGTCATTACCTCAGTGGTGGATTAATCTACATGTGTAAGACATAAATTAAGCATATGCGTAAATAATAAAGACCTATGATCCTCGAGTTGTACCAACCACTAAGCTTAATATAACGTAAGATTTAGTTTTGCACACTAATCTGATTCTAGTCAAGTTCCAGCCCCTAGTTCCAATCTAGAGTTCGAGTTTGCGAGAACTTAGCAATATGTACCCAGGTTGCTACCCTAAAGTAAGGAGTGACCGCTCCTAAGTATCGATACTCATATTTGCTAACGGCTATTGTTAATAGTGTGTAGAGTCCAGTTCCAAGAAAAGTTGCGGGGCATTTAGTTCGTTCCGTTCTAAAATTGTTTGTTTGTACTTACGGCGCTTATATCCTCACCTAGGGTTTTGTTCCAAAATACAACCAAGCTATCATTGTCTAATCAAATATCCAAAGAGGCAAACCTATTTAGTCTAAAGTAAGCCAATCCGAATAAGAGATATTGTCTACGCATATTAGTTGCAAAGTTCCAAAATAGTCAAATAGTTCTCAAGTTCCAAAAGTCCAAGGAGTTTCCAAAAATAGAAAGGTAGCTCAATAGTTCAAAAGTTTCCAAAAATAGAAAGGTAGCTCAATAGTTCAAAAGTTTCAAAAAATAGAAAGGTAGCTCAATAGTTCAAAAGTTTCCAAAAATAGAAAGGTAGCTCAATAGTTCAAAAGTTTTCCAAAAATAGAAAGGTAGCTCAATAGTTCAAAAGTTTTCAAAAATAGAACACCATACGTAGTACATAGATTCAAGCACGTAAAACAGTTTCACATATATATATTGTTCACAAAAGAATTTGATCTCATGTTTCCCCCAAAAAGAGTACTTAAAATGTAAGAGTAAGGAGGGGTGTAACTCACGGTTTGCGAAGACAAAGAGCTCGGCAATCGGTCGTAGCGGAAGTCGGGAATCGCGGGTCGCCTAATAATGCCAATATAGTCCTATTGTTATTATCTTATTATTTCATTGTACTTAAGATAATATAATCAAGTTTTTAATTAAACTTTAGGTGTCAAGGTTAAGTTTAATCAAAATAGTCCCAAAATGGTGAAAGTTACGTTTTTGTCCAAAAGTCCAATTTTAACGTTTATTATTGTTAGGTCGTAAGTGTTTTTGCTCGCTGAAGTGGTTTACATTTTTCTAAGGAAATTTGGGCAGCGCTTCCGTGCCCAAATTTCATATCCAAAAATGTACCTACCAATTCCGGTCACAAAAATACATACAACACTATATAATATCCAAACAAGTCCATTTAAGTTCCAAAAGTTCATTACAAGTCCCAAATATTATTACTTTTACATGTTCAGTCCCAAATTGTTATTTCTCAAAACGTCAGCGGGTCAACATATTCAAAAACGTCAAATAACGAAAGATCGGGAAAAGTCCAGGCCTGTGCGCCGTTGTGACCATTGGAACGGCGCACAGTGACCAAATTTTTCACCCTGTGCGTCGTCCTGGCCAGAGGGACGGCGCACAGGTCGCGGGTTGTCGAGTTTTTGTTGTAGAACGTTTATTTAGCCTTAGATTCCGACATGCAATTGATTTAAACTTATTAAAACATCATTTTAACAGTTTATAAAGCATTTTTAGTTACAGAATCGTGGATTCAAAGACTATTTCGGTTAAAAATGTTTTTTTTACCATAAAAAGTCATAGATTTGAATGAAAACTTATTTTAAACCGATAGATCTTACATGCAAGTTGTTATTTACATAAAAACAGTAAGTAAAAAGAAATCTACCGGTGGAAATCGCTTGGATGATGATTTGGTGATGTTTGAGCTCCGAAAATCTTTACAAAAATGGTCCTTAGCCGAAATCTTTTGGTTCCTTTTGCTTCTTTGGATGATATGAACGATTTTTATGGATATAAATTGGATTTTGGTGGTGTAATATTCTGGAAATGAAGAACTCTTGAGAGGTTTTTACAGAGAAAGTTGAGAGAAAAGGTGTATGTATGTGTTTTGTTTTTGTAAAAATGAATTAGTAAGAAGGAAAATAAAGGAAATAATAATGATGTGAATAGGGACTGCCAAATAACAGTAAATGATGGGGAAAAATCGGGTTTGATTGGTTGAATTTTGTTGGAATCGAGACATGCAATAATTTGAAAATATTTTCTGAGTTGGTCCTCCAGGACGGCGCACAAGGTCACTGTGCGCCGTTCTGGACCATTTTTGTCACAAATTTTTGGACTTTTGCTGTTTTTGTAAAATTGTTTTGTTGGACCTTTTCGTTAACTAAAGTTTTGAAGTATGTTACATTATGAACTAAGGAAGGTTCATTAGGTGTTTTCTTGGCATTAGGACTTATATAAGTTGGTTCCGGTTGTGATTCCGACGCGAGCGCGTTTCCGATAAAAGTTCAGTTTAAGGATTCAATAGATGAAACGAGAGGCATAGAGCGTAAAGAACACCAGAAATTTGACAGTTGTCACATTCTCCCCGAGTTGAAAGGAATTTCGTCCCGAAATTTTAGTTCGTCTCAAGGGGAAGAAGTGTCGTCGGATCATGGTGGATTTTCCTGACGAATTTCGGTCCCTGCGCCTTCACACGATTTTGGGACTGCGTCGGGGTTCCACCGAGCTTAGAGATGGGGACAAGGTTCTATCTAGGTTGTTTGACCTATGAGTCAACAACTTAAGCGGTTCATCAAGGAAATTGGGTTTGGCACCAGTCTTGACCCTGTCTAGAGGGATGACGAGGGTCTCATCCGATGAACACTTTTCAAGTGCGAGATTGGAACACATAAGAATGTTAGAAGAAGATTGGGGAAGTTAAAGGCAATGAGAAATCGGGCCGATATGTTCTAAGACTTAGATTGGACCGGTGTACTTCGGGCTCAGTTTGCCGCGTTTCCAGGAGCAGGCTATTGATGTGAAAAATCTAGTTTACCGAAAATAAACTTTTACTAGATTACTACACGGGCAGTGTACCCTTGTCAGTTGTAAAATAATATCGGTAAATATCGGGTTCGAACACAGGGACTATTTATAATTGAGAGTTTTAGTTGTAAGTAACAAGTAACACGTAACAAATTGGGTTTTAGTCTTAAGAAGACTTGATTATACTAACGGTAAAAATACTCTTGAATTCAAATATGGATAAAAGACGCTTGCTTGGACCGTTTACGAATGTATGTTTTTTCTTAGGTGTGAAAATGTCAATAAACTTCTAATGTAAAATCCTAAGTTCCTTTAGAATACCGGATTTCTCCAATTACCCAACCATGCAACTATTCCTTTCGAATATAATTAACACCTCAAGTAATTGTGCATAAAGTTTAAAGCCGATGTGTGAGAGTTAACCTATAAGCTTCCTTTCGAATAGCTTACTAACTAATAAACCGATTTCTCTTAATTTATTAGCTAGCGTTCGTGTTATTACCTACTTGTTTAAATTGTTGTTACTGATTCCTTTCGAATACCACTAACTTATAATCAACTAAAGACCGGCCGATTAATTCGTTCCTATTTTAGTAAAAATTACAGATTCCTTTCGGATACCCGTTTTTAGATTACCAAATAAGAGTATAAACAATTTTAACAATATAATTAAGATATTAACCCAAACGGATCCCCGATTAACCTCTACACATCAATCTAATTTCACACCCAAAATCTAACACACAAACGATCACAAATCCAAGCAAACGTTTAAAGTAATTAGCTACTCATAACGGTAACAAAACTAATCAAATATATGAAAGACATGATTCAATTGCAATAAAAATGGATAAAAATTCAATACCAACTGTAGGAAATAAGTTCCAACAATCTCCAAGTAACTAGACGAAAATGAAATTAAGGATTGTTTGATGAAATTCCGGAATTTGATTGTTCCAAAACGAAAGTAAGGCTTCAATTGTGATGATGGTACTCGAAATGTGATGAAAAGATGATAATCCTCTGCTGCCCACGTTCTCTATTTGATAAGTGTTAGATTAACTTTTGGTGTTCCCATGATTAACATTAAAAACTGACACGTAACTGCCACACATGAGAATGCGCCGCCATTTGCCTGATTGCGCCGCATTCTAGCTTCCGAGGTGAATGCTTTTCCTTGCTTGCTTCAATGCGTCGCCAGCTTCACTTGGTTTTCTCCTTTTGCATTTTAAAGTCCAAAAATCGATCCCTTTTGCTCCAAAAACACCTAACTCAACCTAAAACATAACTTTACAAAAACATAAGCATAAACGGGTCTTTCCATTACGTTTAGGACTCAAAACATAATGAATATCGCGATAAAATACTCGTATAAATGAGCGATATCAAACCCCCCATACTTAAGCATTTGCTTGTCCCTAACCAAATCCAACTCAAAACTACTACCAAGTTTACAAAACATACAACTTAAGAAAAGATAAGGAATCACGTGCTCAAACATTTAACCAAATTCCGGTGTTAAAATTAAAAATATGCGTGAAATTGCTAGATCGTAAAACCGACTACAAACATCTAAAGCTACTAAATTACTTAAGTAAACAAAAACCGCAATTTTCTAATGTTAACTCCTAATTCATCCCCTAGTTTTGATATGTCTAAATAATCACCCCTTTTCCCTCACTCTCCAACCGAAGTTGAAGCGACCAGCCTTTACGGCCGACCCCTATACCGCCTTGCTTTCGGGGGAACCCTTAAAATATCACTAAGCATTTTTTACGATTGAGTACTTCTTTCTTGAGAATTATTAGGTTAATCTTCATCTTTTTCTTTTCCTCTCACTTTTGTTCACTTCAAATATTATAGATTTATGTTTATATATTTTCTTTGAAGTGAACAATCATAACGGGATTTGAGTCTTCGTTATAGTGAGAATCAATTTCTATTTTGTTGACGGGAAAGACCTATGGCCTTTTTCTTCGCCTCTAACTCTCCAATGGCTTAAGTGATACTAGGATTCCCCAACTACCCCTGAAAGGGTGCAAGGACTACAAGGGCTCGGTACTAAGGATATATAGTGATTATCTAGATTTTAGATTTTTCGGGGAAACTTAAGGAACTAAAACTAGAAAACCTAAATTCTTATTTACAAATATTTTATTAACTAAAGATGTTCCTAAACAATTTCACGTTAAATTACCGGAATCAAGTTAAACGTACAAGCCCCTATCATCTTCCCTAACTACATTTAAGCGTTTTCAATTTTTTTTTTTTTTTTTTTTTTTTTATATATAAGACTCAAATGGGACAAAAATAAACGTAATGGATATAAGGGAATAAAACTAACTAATTTCCCGACCCCCCCCCCCCCCCCCCCCCCCCCCCCCCCCCCCCCCCCCAATACTTAAACAACACACCCTAATGTGTTCCATCTAAAAAGAAAACTAACTCAACTAAGGGAAATTAAAATAAAAGTACAAAAAGAAAATAAAGAAAGAAAAGAAAACCGTGCGAGTTGCTTTAATGTTGTATGATGTCCGAACTCTACTCCGCACGTGCTGAACTTAATGCCAGACTTGTTATGGTACACATCACAAAAGCAAACAAATTAATTAGCACAAAATAAAGATCCTAAACAAGTAAAAATAAAATAGTTCCAAACACGACCAACACAAAAGAAACATAAATAGTTCGATAACAAAGTACACAACAACAAACAAGCCAAACAAGCGGCTTCCTTCTCTTCATTCTTCGGCTTCGGGAGGTAGAGGGTTGTACAACGATGGTGGGTTATAATCAGTCCACCCACTCGAGGACCCTGGAACGTGCTGATGATACTGACTAGTGGTCAAATATTCCCAAGTAGGTTGGTAACGCTCCATATGATATTGCGTATACTCCCCTACGCTGTGCACCTCACGGCGTATGTGCGACACATCAGCCCGTGTCTCATCCACCTGCCTACCAATACGGTACATCTCAGTCATCATCGCCTGGTAATCAAACGGGGCAGTGGTTGGCGGTGGTGCATGGGATGATGTTCCCTCAATAAACCCTCCTGGTGCCCGTGCCCCCTGAGTACCCTCCTCTTCACTCTCTTCTTCGTCACTTTCTTCGTCACTACCGTCCTCCTCATCACTTCCCCAATCTCCGGGTTTTGCAAACTCTCCCCGTTGGTTAATTGCATGTCCCTTCTTTAAATCACCCTTGGTGATCAATTTCCAATCAACCGCCTTTGATAACCCCCTCATATGCGCGTTAGTATCAAGATCCAAATTCCGAGCTATACGGGTTATGAAGTGACCGCATAGCATCCCTCCGACAGCCTTCCTTCCCTTACCCTGTTCACTCATGTATTTCACTAAAGCCCAAGGTAAATACACGAAATTGGTAGGAATCCGCCTGTCAAAATAGTGCAACATCCAAAGATCCTCCTAGTAAACCTTGTCGTGGTGAGTAGAGCGGTGGTTAAAAGAGTAACTAAGCGCTTTCTGTAATAACCGGAGAATCGTGGAGCTTATGTCAGTTGCTTTGCTAGTTGTTTTATAGTTTGCTCATCCCGACAATTCCATCCAAATATTCTCCCGGTCATTATACACATTCGCATATGTCCAACTCCCCCTTGCTGAATATCTAGGCATGCTTCTATGCTCCAATTCGTCAGTAGTGAGCAACCCGGCTAATTGCCCAAATTTAGCAACCGTGACCCGGTGCTCTTTGCCCCCTAGCCTAAACTTCACAACCTCAGCGTCAAAAACCTCAATCCAATTACTTGGAAGCTTATCTACCTCTAAGCTAGAGTAGAATTTCAAACACCACTCCCTGTAAACTGGTTCACGAATCTCAAACGCCCGTCTCCAAATTGGGATCTCCCAAGCTGTCCCTTCATGTTCAATTCTGGTAATAAAATAGGTCTCGAGTTCATCAGAAATTTCCAACTGATTAATGAGATCCCAATCCAAGAAGCGGGGAGCCACAATAGGCTTGTTCTGAAGAAGTGCCAGTTGGTTGTTCAATTGGATTTTTCTGTTAGCATCAGCCCCGGGCCATTTCAGCCATCCGTAGGATTCAGTCCTCATCAGTTGGGATTCGGTATTAGGTTTGTAAATCCTTCGTGTTTCGTACACAACCTCATCCTCGTCAGCAACCACAGCCCTACGCTTACCCTACATACACAAAACTTTAAGAACAAAGTGCAGCAAACATGTTAGAAGCAAACTAAACGAAGTAACAAATTTTTTTTTTTTTTTTTTTTTTTTTTTTGGGTATCGAAGCCTGAATGCGCCGCAAATGGGGTAACTGGCGGCGCATTCTGGGCGGTTACGGCAACGAGTTTTTTCGATTAACTAGCAAACCTAAATAACGAAATCTAACAAACAAAATACATGAAATCGACCTTAATGAACCTAAATAACAAACTAATTAACAAATGGAAACCTAAGTGAACCTAATCCTAAGTTTTCCCCAAATTGATTTAAAAACCTATAAACCCTAATTAAAATTGAAAAGATTTAGGATTAAACTATGTTAGAAACACATACCGATTTCCCCATGAGTTGAATTGAAAGATTTGTGTGAAGATTCGTGGAAAAAAACTGAAGTTTCGGTGTTGTGTGTGTTTTTTGTGAGTCGCCGTCGATAAATAAAATGGGAGAATGCGTTTGGTAATTTTGGGTTGGCGTCACATAAGGCTGTGAATTCAGTCGAATGCGCCGCATTCCAGGCATTGGCGGCGCATTCTGACTTCAGTAGCGGATTCTTCACAAAATTTATTTATTTATTTATTTATTTAAATTACTTTAAACTACGAAAACTAATAAAAACTAAAAACAAAACGAAAGATAAAGATAAAAGATACAACAAACCGGGTTTCTCCCGAAAATGCTCGTTTTTGGCTCGAGTCACTAGCTTGACTCCTCGATATGCCTTCAACTTAGAATGGGTGAAACCCATCCTCCAACGTCATCCCATTTTCCTCGTCCTCCTCGAGGTAGATTTTAACTCTTTGACCATTAACGATGAATGACCCGCCATCCTCCCTTTCTAACTCCAAGTAGCCTCCCGAGAAAACCCGTCTCACTAAATAGGGACCCGTCCACTTGGACTTCAACTTCGGTGCTTTGAACATGTACTTGGATTGGAACAAAAGCACTTTATACCCCTCTTTAAACTCTTTGCGCCGGATTTTCAAATCATGTACCATCTTCGTTCTCGCCTTGTAAAGAGTTGAATTCTCGTAAGCATTCCATCTCAACTCATCTAGCTCATGTAGTTTCAAAAACCGGGTCTCACCACTTGCTACCAAATCGGTGCTACATTCCCTAAGTTCCCAATACGCCTTGTGCTCGATCTCCATAGGTAAGTGACATGTCTTCCCATATAGCAACTTGAATGGAGTAGTGCCAATCGGGGTCTTGTAAGCGGTCCTAAACGCCCACAATGCTTCATCTAACTTCTTTGACTACAATGACGGGTTGTTGTGGACCGTCTTCTCCAAGATACGCTTAATTGCCCGATTAGTGTTTTCGACTTGCCCACTTGTTTGGGGGTGGTAGGAAGTCGAAAACCTATGGTGTACCCCGTATCGTTTCAGCACCTTCTCCATTTGGTAATTGGCAAAGTGAGTTCCTCGGTCACTAATCAATGCTTTTGGCATGCCAAACCTACAAAACAAACTTCTCAAAAAATTAATTACCACGTTAGCATTGTTAGTGGGTAGAGCCTTTGCCTCGACCCATTTGGACACATAATCCACTGCCACTAGGATGTAAACATTCTGATTCGATGGTTTAAAAGGTCCCATGAAATCGATGCCCCAAATATCGAACACCTCGCATACTTGGATGCTTTGCTGTGGCATTTCATCCCGTCTTGTAACCGTACCTTGCCTTTGGCAAGAGTCACACGTCCGAACCAAAGTATGCGCCTCCTTGAAAATAGTAGGCCAATAAAAACCCGCATCAAAAACCTTCTTCCCCGTCACCGATGGTCCATAGTGTCCCCCCGTTGGGCCATGGTGACATTCATCAAGGATTCTCCTAGTTTCGGCTCCATAAACACACCTCCGTACCATACCATCGGCACACATTCTGAACAAGAACGGTTCCTCCCAAAAATATTATTTTGCCTCCGAATATAGCTTCTTTCTTTGTTGATAACTAAGCTCCCTACTAATGACTCCACCCGGCTAAGTAGTTAGCTATATCGGCATACCAAGGTCCGCGTTCACCATCTACTCTTCCAACAAATGCCAATCGTTCATCCGGAAAAGTGTCTCTAATATCTTCTTCATTTAACGCTCCAAGACTAGGATTTTCCAAACGGCTCAAGTGATCCGCCGCCACATTCTCTCGACCCCTTTTGTCTTGGATCTCTACATCAAATTCTTGCAATAACAATATCCACCGAATCAACCTCGGTTTAGCATCTAGCTTGGAAAACAAAAACTTCAACGCCGAATGGTCCGTGAATACCACTGTTTTACTAAGCACCAAATAAGACGGAAACTTGTCAAATGCAAACACTACGGCTAATAACTCCTTCTCGGTGGTAGTGTAATTTTGTTGAGCTTCATTAAGAGTTTTGCTTGCAAAGTAAATAGGCCGAAAATGCTTGTCAATCCTTTGTCCCAAAACAGCCCCCACCGCAAAGTTACTAGCATCGCACATGAGCTCAAATGGCAAATCCCAATTCTGTGATACTAAAATGGGCGTGTTTGTCAACCTTTCCTTCAACAACTCAAAAGCCTTCATACAATCCTCCGAAAATTAAAATTTCGTGTCTTTCTCTAACAATCTAGTCATAGGCCTAGTGATCTTCGAAAAGTCCTTTATGAATCGCCTATAGAAACCCGCATGTCCTAGAAAACTCGTAACCGCTTTCTCATTCGTCGGTGGTGGCAATTTCGATATCACTTCTATTTTAGCTCTATCTACCTCAATCCCCGCCTTCGATATCTTGTGCCCCAACACGATCCCTTCTTTTACCATAAAATGGCATTTTTCCCAATTGAGTACCAAATTCGTTTCCTCGCAACGTGCCAACATCCTATCCAAACTCTCTAAACATCCGTCAAAAGAAATCCCATAAACTGAGAAATCGTCCAGAAAAACCTCCATAGAATTCTCGACCATATTCTGAAAAATTGCCATCATGCACCTTTGAAATGTACCCGGTGCATTACACAATTCGAATGGCATCCTCCTATAAGCAAAAGTCCCGAATGGACAAGTGAAAGTTGTTTTCTCTTGGTCCTCGGGATCAATTGGAATTTGAAAATACCCCGAGAAACCATCGAGGAAACAATAGAATTAATTCTCGGCCAACCTCTCGATCATTTGGTCCATGAAGGGCAACGGAAAATGATCTTTCCTGGTCGTTTCATTCAATCGCCTATAGTCAATGCATACTCTCCAATCCGTTACTGTTCTAGTTGGAACCAATTCATTCTTCTCATTCATTACAACGGTCATCCCCCCTTTCTTAGGCACGCAATGTACCGGACTAACCCACGGGCTATCCGCTATCGGGTAGATGATCCCTGCATCCAAAAGTTTAACAATTTCCTTCTTGACCACATCTTGCATATTCGGGTTTAGTCTCCGTTGTCGTTGAACAACGGGTTTTACATTATCCAAAAAATTGATTTTATGTTTACAAAAATCCGAACTAATCCCCGGAATATCCGAAATGCGCCAAGCGAAAGCCTTTTTATGACTTTTAAGGACCGTTAGGAATTTAACTTTCTCGTCTTCCAAAAGTGAAGACGAGATGATAATAGGAAGACTAGAATTACCCTCTAAGAATGCATACTCGAGGTGGTTGGGTAATTGTTTTAGCTCCTAGTCTTTCGGGGGATCTTCAATGGAAGTTTTGATCCTCGCCCCATCATTCATCACCAACTCTTTCACTTCGTCCGAACTCTTCTCTTCATTTTCTTCTTTCCCAATTGCATTCAACATTTCCATTTCCGCTTCCTCTTCTAAAATGCCTTCCCAATCTAGATCATAATCCGCATCATCTATCACATCAATTCTAAAACAAGACTCGTAAGTTGAATAAGAATGTTTCATAGCTTGATTTAAAGAAAATGTGGCCCTTTCATTACCCAATCCCAAAGAAATTTCCGTATCCTAACACGGATGATAGCATCCGCGGTATTTAGAAATGGCCTTCCTAAGATGAGAGGAACTTTTTGATATCACATATTTATATAGATATTTATATGCGATATTTGGTCACATTTCATAGTAAACCATGATGGATAGGATCATTTTTTTTCTTGTAATTGTTTATTAAGTGATTGCAGGTCTTAGCCGAAATTCTTGAACGAAAATAACAAAAAGTAAAGAGAAAAGATTACTACAAGGCACTGGACTTTAGTTGGGCCAATTAATATTTGTTTTACTAAGGGACATTAGATGTAATGGGCTTGGAAGAATTAAATATGTCAAACTTGGTGGACAAGTTTGTGATTGAATTCTTTTGGAGAGGAATCACGTGGGAGTATTTACAACAAAGAAAGAAATAAAAGAAAGGGAATCACATGCACATGGGAGAAGTAAAAAGTCAAAGTTTCCATTTAAATCTTACTTTTTAATTCAAGGAATTTTGGAGATAATTCAAATAAAAAAAAAGTCACGGTCAAATAAGGAAAAAAAGGAAATTGTAGTCATCTTTATTGGATTTTCATCAATATTGGAGTTAGACTCGAATACGATTTCTATCTAATTTTTGCCTATAAATACAACCCCAAAACATCCAGAAAAATCATTCAATTATTATTATTCAAGTTTTAGAGCTGGAGTTCGAGTTTCAAGGCAAGGAGAAAAGCTAGGAGTTCGTTTTCGTTCAACGTCGGTCACGACACGTTTGCATCTTTTAGTTTGTTTCTCGTTTCCTTTTTAAGACTTTTTTATATTATGTTTTCTATTTGTTTATTTGCTATTTTTATGTCGATTATGAGCAACTAAATTCGTTTTATGCTTGTTTGAACACGGATCTTGTTTGAAGTTCTAGTTTTCGTAATCGATTTATTTATGTTTTTGTGTTTAATCGGTGATCCTTATTTGCTTAAGTTTTAATTTATTATCTTTAAGTTTTTTATATATAATTTGCTTAATCAACATTCTAGGTATTCGAGAGGAATCTAGATAGATTAAATAGGTTGTATGAAATAATCGGTCGGTCTATAACCGGTTTGAAATTATTATTATTCGAGAGGACTTAGTAATCACAACTTAGGTAATTAAATTTAAGTGAGTAAGTCTAATTGTTAAGATTCGGAAGGACTTAATATTTAGAGGAGTTATTCGGGAGGAAACTCTATAAGATTAAATCACTAAAAACAGACTTGGTACCTATTGCTTAATTATTAATAATTATAACTGTATTCGAGAGGAACGGTGTAGTTAGAGGTAATTTGTGACAACCGTCTAATCTAAGGTCGAGAACGCTAACTTATAACCTCTAAGTGTTTATATTTGATGACTGATATGACTAATTTTATGTGCTATGTGGTTACGTAGACATAACTCTTAAGCTAAGCTCGTTGTAACTCACACAAAAACTCTTAAACCGAAAGTTTACTTTATTTTAAACCTTTAAGCGCGAATCGGGGTCGGAATCAAAAATCAACTTCAGAATCAAATTATGTAAGTCCTAATACCAAGAAAACACCTAGTGAAATTTCCTAAGTTCACAACGTATCATAACTAAGAACTTTCGGTTAACAAAAAGGTCCAACGAAGCAAAAACGTAAAAAAACGAAAAACCAGAAAAATGCTGAAAATTTGCCCGGTGCGCAGCACCGGCTGCCAGAATTCAAAAATTTTACATTTTTAGTCCTTATCTCGTTTTTATAATAAATCCAACCAACCACAAACGACTTTTGCCCATTATTATTGATATGTAGCAGAACCCACACCCCTTATCATCATTTCCCTTGCATTTCTTTTCATTTTCATTTTTATAAATCAAAAACACACACACACACACTAACATTTCCTCCCATCCTCACCATTTTCTCTCTACTTCTTTCTCAAGAACATCACAAATACAGAAGGTTACAGCCCTTAAAATCCATAAAATAACCATTAAAAATCGTCCAAACATCAAGAGGAAGCAAAAGGAAGCAAAGGATTTCGGTTAAAAAGCTTTTCTACACTTTTGGAGCTCAAAACTCATCTAAAACATCATCCAAGCTTTTCTTTCGGTAGAAACTCTTCCTATTTACTTATATTACTAATATAACTCATTGCATGTATGATCTAAGCTATAAAAACAAGTTTTGATGAACTTTTATAACCATTTTTATACAAAAACGGGTTTTTAATTAATGATGCTTAGATCTTCAAATTTATGGTTAAAAGTTACTTATAAACTGATATAATGATGATTAATAAGGTTTATACCGATTGCATGTCAAGATCTATCACTTACATAAACGATTTTGCAAGAAAAACTCAAAAAGGGGAAGAACAGCAGGGCAGGTGCGCAACACCTATGCCCAGGTGCGCAGCACCGGCCTGCTGTCCTTCCCGAAAATGTCGTTTTGGCCGTTTAAAACTTGGTTACGCATTCTGACTTCTAAGACTTGACATTTGGGACTGAGTTTAGTAAAAATGAACACATTGGTGACTAGTATTGGACTTAATATGCTAAAAGAACATATTTAAAAACGTTATGTATGTATATGTGTTTTGTGAGCGGGAAAGTGTTTTATATTTTGGACATAGAATTTGGGAGCGGAAGCGCTGCCCAAAGTTTGTTAGAAAATAAAAGACACTTTAGCAAACAAAACATATTTAACATAATAACAATAGCGCTAATTTTGGACTTTTGGACTAAAACAAAACGATAACCGTTTCGGACGATTTTTGGAACAACTGGACCTTGACACTTAAAGTTTAACTAAAAACTAACTATTATATTATACGATAACGTATTAACACATGAACAAAACTTGGTATTATTAGGCTTTCGGTGATTCCCGACACGCGTTCCGACCGTTCCCGCTTACGATTATCTTCGCAAACAGTGAGTTACAAACCCCTACTCTTTAAACGCTTTTAATACTTTTTGGGGTGAAATGCGAGTCTTAGGCTTAAGCACTATTTTAAGCTGATAAACGCTTTGATACTTGATTGCAAAACGATGACTATTTGATACTCGAATGCTTTTATGAAAACACTTGAATACTTTGAATGCTATTACGAAAACACTTGTACACTTGGGAAAGCTATAATGAAAGACTTTGATATTTTGAATACTTATATGAAAAACTATTTTGCCGGCATTGTTGAGGGTTTTGCCAACAATGTCGAGGACACGAAAGCTATATTTGCCAATGACTAAAGCAATCGATCGTCATGTTGCGGACTTTGTACAACATGGACGTGAGAAACCATTGAAAACTCCCGAAAACTACCAAGGACATTAGTTGCTATTAATCCCTTTGGAAAGGACCGTTAGTAGATATGGATAGCGCTATTAGGGTAGATTGACCCTCACCACAACGACTTATAACGATGGTGCATAATACTAAATGGGTAGGCTTTAGGCTTAGCAACGATCATTGGGCAAAACTTAGGATTGTCACATAGTCGCGCTATGTGGTCAATGCCTGTAACACAAATGCTATACTCTATACATTTTTATGTGATAACTATTTTGCTTGCGATACTCTATGCATGGTTATGCAACTACAATTCGAAAACTTATGCTTTACTAAAACTTGTAGCTCACTAACTACGTCTCCCGTAGTTAACACTTGACTCGTATTTTCAGGTAACGAGTAAGCTAGCTGATGACTTATTGCTTTTGGGCGAATGACTTCAAGAACGGGATGGGTTTGGGTGGTTTGGTTGAACACCCCATTTTGATTCGGATATGTAATCTACATTTGAAACTACTATGTAAAATTTTGATGTAACTTTTATTTAATATGACTTGGCGTTTATCTATATCTTGCTATCGAATGCTATTGCTCTTCACATCTTGTATTCCGCTTTAGCGGGGTGTGACAGACTTGGTATCAGAGCGCAAGGTTATAGTGAATACCGATTTTTCAAAAATCAAACTATAACCAATTTCTAAAAACGAAATATTTTATCTAACCAAAACGTGAAGGCATTGTTTAACTTGAATTATTCGTAGCCTGATCACCTATGAATAATTCGGACTAAATTATGCCAGAACGGTATTGGTAAACATTAAACGAACCTCCCCGGGAATTCTTGAAGTCGGACCCACACAGACCTAGATGCTATACTTAAGATACTCTATGTGCTCAGCTTATTACTAACACTAACATGAGCCGTAACTTCGAACTAACTCGTCTCCGATTTAGGGTATGTTGAGAGGGAAAGAGATAGCTAGGTCCGACAGCGAGACCGAACCCTCCCACGGTTCCCAATCACGCTCTAGGAGCCAGCAAACGTCACCACCTACTCTACCTTTCTTCCGTCAAGACGGCGAAGGAAGCTCACGATTTCCAACACGCCGCGCACGACATTCGCCGACTCGTCGCGCGAGACCTCAGATAGCTACGCCACCACCATCCCCTGTTCGCGGGTTGACTCCCGAAGAAATCCAAGCGCTTTGTAACATGTCCGTCGACCTCCGCGGATACACTCAAGTCGTGAGAGATCACTCCCACCAGATACGTGGTTTGTACACCGAGGTGTTACGCACAAAGGCAATGGCACGAAAGGCAATCCGAGCAACACGCAACTTGATCTTGATTAGCATAGTACTAGTATTCCTTATGGTTGTATTGGTTGCATTTAAGGTTTAGAGGTTGTTGTAAGATGTCTTTTGGATTGTAAGCGTAGTACTTTAAGTGGTTGGTAATGTACGACAATAGTCGATGATGTTGGATTTTGTAAGAACATCAAATTTTGAGCGATATATAAAATGGACGGATTATAATTACGAATGTTGTTGTTCTTGTTATTTCCCCTTTATTTGAATCTGTAATGAAATATCAAAACCCTAAACCCGAGTTCTCTCTTGTGTAGGAAAATGGCTGAACCCAACGATGAGCGCATTGTCCAAAGGATCAACGCCCGACTGAACGAGGCGATACCCGAAATCATAGCCCGAATCAACGCAGGCATTAACCAGGGAGGACCAAGGGGAAATAACAACAACCAAGGAAACAACAACCAAGGAAACAACAACCAACAAAATAACAACCAACAGAACAACAACCAACGAAACAACAATCGGGAAAACAATAACAATCAAGGAAACAATAACCAGGGGAACAACCAAGGGAACCACCAAGGATGTAGCTACAAGACCTTCATATCTTGCAGGCCAAAGGAATTCCATGGCACTGAGGGCGCCATCGGACTATCGCGCTGGATCGATAGTATGGAAGTTGTGCTAAGGATCAGCCAGTGCGCTGAAAACAAGAAGGTGGAATTCACTTCTTGCATGCTTCAGGGACGAGCACTAACCTGGTGGAACAGCCAGCTGCAGGTCCAAGGTCCGGACGCTGCATACAACATGCCATGGGCAAGGTTCAAGGAACTACTAGTGATTGAGTACTGTCCCAAGGAGATCTTGAAGAAGCTTAAGAACGAACTCTGGAATCACTCCATGGTGGGAACCGACATCGACACCTACGTCGCGCGATTTCACGAACTCGCAAATCTAGTACCTGAACTAGTAACCCCCGAGGACAAGCGAATTGAGCACTTCATTTGGGGACTCTCACCCGAGATCAGGGCTATGGCGACGGCTACCGAGCCAGCTACGATGCAGCAGGCTGTGAGCTTGGCCAATCGCCTAACCCAGGATTCGATAAGGAATGGAGGAATATCAAAGACGGGTGCAGAAGACGCAAAGGGAAAGGGTAAGGTTGAGGACACATCGGGGAACAAAAAGGAACGGTTTAACAAGAAGGCTAGAACGGTAAGGAACTACGGAGTTGCTACGGCAGAGAACACCGGCTACCAGGGAAAGGAACCAAAATGCGATAGGTGCGGTTATCACCACGGAGGTGAATGTCGGTCATGCACCAACTGCAACTGCCTCGGTCACTGGACACGACACTGTAAGGCAGTGAACGCTGGACCGCAGCAGGCGGGTAGGCAGCAGATTGAAGGACCGCGACAAGCGGGGAGGCCACAACAGAACGATAGGCCTCGCCAGGGAGAATGTTATGAGTGCGGTAGTAGGGATCACTACCGAAATGCTTGTCCTAGACTAAACCCTGCCGAAACCCAAACCAGAATCGCAATCAAAACCCACCGCAAAACCAGAATCAGAACAATCAGAGGGGAAACGATGGGGGACAAGGCCGTGGAAGAGCCTTCGCGATTGGTGCCGAAGAGGCAAGAAACGACCCCCGGGTGATTGCAGGTACGTTTCTCCTTAACAACTACTATGCCTCAGTACTATTTGATTCAGGCGCGGACAAAAGTTTTGTGTCCTTAGAGTTTAGACCCTTGATTGCTTTAGACACCGAACCCCTAGGTGAAAAGTTTACGGTAGAATACGTAAATGGGCAAGAATACCAGGCTAGCGACGTAATT
The DNA here is from genome assembly GCA_910822075.1 of Senecio squalidus. Classification (NCBI taxonomy): domain Eukaryota; kingdom Viridiplantae; phylum Streptophyta; class Magnoliopsida; order Asterales; family Asteraceae; genus Senecio; species Senecio squalidus. The sequence continues at coordinate 38,253,519 of CAJVGC010000582.1, read as the reverse complement.
AAGAATTGCACAATAACCCTAGCTAGCCACTCTTTCGAAATAGATCTAATCCCTATCGAACTTAAGAGCTTTGACGTAGTAATAGGAATGGACTGGTTGACCATCAGAGACGCGAAAATATTTTGTTTAGATAAGACGATACGAATGCCATTAGGAGATGGAAGGGAATTGATAGTACAAGGAGATAGGCCGGGCCAAACTTCGAAGCTTGTATCGGTGATGAAAATGCGCAAATACTTAAATAAGGGCTGCTTTGCATTGTTAGTAAACATAAAGGACAAACAGGAAAAAGCAGCAGACCTTAAGGATGTACCGATAGTTAGAGATTATCCGGAAGTATTCCCCGAAGAACTACCTGGACTACCACCTCAGAGGCAAGTTGAGTTTAGAATCGAGGTAGTTCCTGGAGCGGCACCGGTGGCAAGGACGCCATATCGGCTAACTCCGACTGAGATGCAGGAATTATCCAACCAGGTTCAGGAATTATTGGACAAAGGATTTATCCGACCAAGCTCATCACCATGGGGCGCGCCGATTCTATTCGTAAAGAAGAAAGATGGATCGTTTCGCATGTGTATCGACTACCGAGAATTGAATAAACTAACCGTCAAGAACCGATACCCTCTTCCGCGAATCGATGACCTTTTCGATCAACTACAAGGCGCAACCTACTTTTCAAAGATTGACTTAAGGTCCGGATATCATCAAGTGTTGGTTTCAGAAGATGACATATCGAAGACCGCATTCCGCACTAGATACGGACACTACGAATTCTTGGTAATGCCATTTGGACTCACGAACGCACCGACAGTATTCATGGATTTGATGAATAGGGTATGGCGACCGTATCTACACAAGTTCGTTATTGTATTCATCGATGACATCCTAATCTACTCGCGTACAAAAGAGGATCACGCAGAGCACTTAAAGCTGTTATTGGAATTACTCAAGGAACAACAGCTCTACGCAAAGTTTTCTAAGTGCGAATTCTGGCTGCGCGAAGTAAAATTTCTCGGACACGTAGTTAATGGATTTGGGATTCACGTTGATCCATCAAAGATAGAGGCAATAAAGAATTGGTAAACGCTCAAAAGCCTGACGGAAATCCGCCAATTCCTAGGACTGGCTGGGTATTATCGGCGATTCATCCAGGATTTCTCTAAGATAGCTAAACCCCTTACAAAGTTAACCCAAAAGAACGAGAAGTTCAACTGGGAAGATGCTCAAGAACAAGCCTTCAATATCCTGAAAACGAAACTGTGCAACGCTCCGATCTTAACTCTTCCTGAGGGAAACGAAGACTTCGTAGTTTATTGTGACGCATCTAACCTAGGATTAGGTTGTGTATTGATGCAACGAAACAAAGTCATAGCTTACGCATCGCGACAACTTAAGAAACACGAGGTCAACTACGCTACGCACGACTTAGAGCTAGGAGCGATAGTTTTTGCCCTTAAGATCTGGAGACATTATCTCTACGGAACCAAATGCACGGTATTCACGGACCATAGGAGTCTGCAACATATACTAGATCAGAAGCTACTCAATATGAGGCAAAGGAGATGGTTGGAACTCCTTAGCGACTACGACTGCGATATTAAGTATCACCCTGGCAAAGCAAACGTCGTAGCAGACGCCCTGAGTAGAAAGGAGAGGCAACAGACGACTCGAGTACGTGCATTAGGAATTTACCTAAAACCCTATTTGAGAACGCACATAGCAAGTGCCCAACATGAGGCTTTGAAGGCAGATAACATAAAGGTCGAAACCTTGCACAATCACGACAAGGACTTTGTGAGGAAGGGCGACGACGTCTATTATTTTAAGGATCGAGCCTGGATTCCTACGACTAACGAATTAAGGAAGACCATTATGGATGAAGCACACAGAACGCGATATTCCATTCACCTAGGGTCAAGCAAGATGTATAAGGACCTCAAGGAACATTATTGGTGGCCTGGAATGAAAAGAGACGTTGCTTTATACGTAGAGAAATGCCTCACTTGCGCGAAATTGAAGGCCGAGTATCAAAAACCATCTGGACTACTACAGCAACCCGAGATTCCCGAGTGGAAATGGGAACAAATCACAATGGACTTCGTCACAAAGTTACCTCGAACATCGAAGGGTAACGACATGATATGGGTTATAGTAGACCGACTAACGAAGTCAGCACACTTCATTCCGATTAAGGAAAGTTTTAACGTAGAAAAACTTGTCCAAATATACATCAACGAGGTAGTGACACGTCACGGAATACCCACGTCAATCATCTCGGATAGAGACACTCGCTTCACTTCCATATTTTGGAAAGAATTCCAAGAGTCGTTTGGCACACGATTGGACTTAAGCACGGCTTATCATCCACAGACCGATGGTCAAAGCGAGTGCACCATACAAACACTGGAGGACATGCTGAGAGCATGCGTTATCGACTTCGGAGGAAGTTGGGATAACCACTTACCACTGATAGAGTTCTCTTACAATAACAGCTACCATGCTAGCATCAAATGTGCGCCTTTTGAAGCTCTCTACGGAAGGAAATGCAGATCTCCACTGTGTTGGTTGGAACCGGGAGATCGACAACTAATTAGCATGGACATAGTGCAAGAAACGATCGATAAGATCATAACGATTAAGGAAAGACTTAAGACTGCGAGAAGTCGTCAAAAGAGCTACGCTGATATGCGCAGAAAGGATCTAGAATTTCAAGTCGGCGACAAAGTACTTCTAAAGGAGTCACCTTGGAAAGGTGCAATACGCCGTGGAAAGCGAGGAAAGCTTAGCCCGAGATATGTGGGACCATTTGAGATACTCGAAAGAGTAGGTCCAGTCGCGTATCGCTTAGAACTACCGCAAGAGCTCGGTAACATGCATAACACTTTTCATGTCTCGAGGTTGAAAAAGTGTCTATCGGACGAAACACTCATCACACCTTTGGAAGAAATACAACTAGATGAGAAGCTCCAATTTTTCAAGGAACCGATTGAAATCATAGATCGCGAAACTAAGAAACTAAGGCTCAGTAAAATCCCCATAGTGAGGGTGCGATGGAACGCAAAGCGAGGCCCCGAATATACCTGGGAACGAGAGGATCAAATGATGCTTAAGTATCCTCATCTCTTCACTTCTCCCACAACGAATACCACAATTTGAAATTTCGGGACGAAATTCTTTCAACGTGGGGAGAATGTGACAACCGTCTAATCTAAGGTCGAGAACGCTAACTTATAACCTCTAAGTGTTTACATTTGATGACTGATATGACTAATTTTATGTGCTATGTGGTTACGTAGACATAACTCTTAAGCTAAGCTCGTTGTAACTCACACAAAAACTCTTAAAACGAAAGTTTACTTTATTTTAAACCTTTAAGCGCGGATCGGGGTCGGAATCAAAAATCAACTTCGGAATCAAATTATTTAAGTCCTAATACCAAGAAAACACCTAATGAACTTTCCTAAGTTCACAACGTATCATAACTAAGAACTTTCGGTTAACAAAAAGGTCCAACGAAGCAAAAACGTAAAAAAACGAAAAACCAGAAAAATGCTGAAAATTTGCCCGGTGCGCAGCACCTGTTGCTTGGTGCACAGCACCGGCTGCCAGAATTCAAAAATTTTACATTTTTAGTCCTTATCTCGTTTTTATAATAAATCCAACCAACCACAAACGACTTTTGCCCATTATTACTGATATGTAGCAGAACCCACACCCCTTATCATCATTTCCCTTGCATTTCTTTTCATTTTCATTTTTATAAATCAAAAACACACACACACACTAACATTTCCTCCCATCCTCACCATTTTCTCTCTACTTCTTTCTCAAGAACATCACAAATACAGAAGGTTACAGCCCTTAAAATCCATAAAATAACCATTAAAAATCGTCCAAATATCAAGAGGAAGCAAAAGGAAGCAAAGGATTTCGGTTAAAAAGCTTTTCTACACTTTTGGAGCTCAAAACTCATCTAAAACATCATCCAAGCTTTTCTTTCGGTAGAAACTCTTCTTATTTACTTATATTACTAATATAACTCATTGCATGTATGATCTAAGCTATAAAAACAAGTTTTGATGAACTTTTATAACCATTTTTATACAAAAACGGGTTTTTAATTAATGATGCTTAGATCTTCAAATTTATGGTTAAAAGTTACTTATAAACTGATATAATGATGATTAATAAGGTTTATACCGATTGCATGTCAAGATCTATCACTTACATAAACGATTTTGCAAGAAAAACTCAAAAAGGGGAAGAACAGCAGGGCAGGTGCGCAGCACCGACCTGCTGTCCTTCCCGAAAATGTTGTTTGGCCGTTTAAAACTTGGTTACGCATTCTGACTTTTAAGACTTGACATTTGGGACTGAGTTTAGTAAAAATGAACACATTGGTGACTAGTATTGGACTTAATATGCTAAAAGAACATATTTAAAAACGTTATGTATGTATATGTGTTTTGTGAGCGGGAAAGTGTTTTATATTTTGGACATAGAATTTGGGAGCGGAAGAGCTGCCCAAATTTTGTTAGAAAATAAAAGACACTTTAGCAAACAAAACATATTTAACATAATAACAATAGCGCTAATTTTGGACTTTTGGACTAAAACAAAACGATAACCGTTTCGGACGATTTTTGGGACAACTGGACCTTGACACTTAAAGTTTAACTAAAAATTAACTATTATATTATACGATAACGTATTAACACATGAACAAAACTTGGTATTATTAGGCTTTCGGTGATTCCCGACACGCGTTCCGACCGTTCCCGCTTACGATTATCTTCGCAAACAGTGAGTTACAAACCCCTACTCTTTAAACGCTTTTAATACTTTTTGGGTTGAAATGCGAGTCTTAGGCTTAAACACTATTTTAAGCTGATAAACGCTTTGATACTTGATTGCAAAACGAAGACTATTTGATACTCGAATGCTTTTATGAAAACACTTGAATACTTTGAATGGTATTACGAAAACACTTGTACACTTGGGAAAGCTATTATGAAAGACTTTGATATTTTGAATACTTATATGAAAAACTATTTTGCCGGCATTGTTGAGGGTTTTTCCAACAATGTCGAGGACACGAAAGCTATATTTGCCAATGACTAAAGCAATCGATCGTCATGTTGCGGACTTTGTACAACATGGACGTGAGAAACCATTGAAAACTCCCGAAAACTACCAAGGACATTAGTTGCTATTAATCCCTTTGGAAAGGACCGTTAGTAGATATGGATAGCGCTATTAGGGTAGATTGACCCTCACCACAACGACTTATAACGATGGTGCATAATACTAAATGGGTAGGCTTTAGGCTTAGCAACGATCATTGGGCAAAACTTAGGATTGTCACATAGTCGCGCTATGTGGTCAATGCCTGTAACACAACTGCTATACTCTATACATTTTTATGTGATAACTATTTTGATTGCGATACTCTATGCATGGTTATGCAACTACAATTCGAAAACTTATGCTTTTCTAAAACTTGTAGCACACTAACTACGTCTCCCGTAGTTAACACTTGACTCGTATTTTCAGGTAACGAGTAAGCTAGCTGATGACTTATTGCTTTTGGGCGAATGACTTCAAGAACGGGATGGGTTTGGGTGGTTTGGTTGAACACCCCATTTTGATTCGGATATGTAATCTACATTTGAAACTACTATGTAAAACTTTGATGTAACTTTTATTTAATATGACTTGGCGTTTATCTATATCTTGCTATCGAATGCTATTGCTCTTCACATCCTGTATTCCGCTTTAGCGGGGTGTGACATAATTAAAGTTAATAAAAGATTCGAGAGGACTTTTACTATATTTTAGAAGTTTAATATTTAATCGATTTCGTTAACTTGAATGGAAAACAAGTGAAGTGGCAAACAAGTGTATTCTCTTTATTATTTGATTATATCAATTATTTGCGTACTCGATTTTAATTAATCACTTTTTTCTTAATTACTTGCAATCTTTTGTTACGATAAAAACCCCCACAAATACTTAGTATTATTAATTCGAAATTTTAAAACAAATTAGTCCCTGCGAACGAACCATTACTTGCTTTAAACTATATTACATACGAATAGGTCCACTGTCTATAGGTGTGTAATTGCGTGAAATAGTGAGCTTTAATTAAGACTAGATTTTACACATAAAGTTTTTGGCGCCGCTGCCGGGGACTGATTTTTCGTTTTTGTTTCGAATTTGTGATACGATCCTTTTGAGTATTTATTTACTTAAAAGTTACTTTTAATTGGTATTACACTGGTACGTTTTACGCTTTTCTTGTTTATTGCCTTTTCAGGTATTTCAGGTAGTTGATGAACACAAGGGCTTCGTGATTACCACTCGCGAGTCCAAAGTCAAATCCAGGAGTATCGAAGAGGCGAGGCAGGAGGAGAGGAAACTTATCACTTCAGACACCACCAGGTTTTGATCAAGTCTCACCGGTGAAATTTGAAGACAAACCGGAACAACAACCAGCTATGGATCCTTTGGACATGCCAATGCACCAACGGGCCGCAGAGGTAGCTGTTCCACCCACCCGAGGGTCGGCAATCACCACCCCGGAACTGGGTGATGATTTCGTTGTCAAGGGTCACCATCTCAAGATGATCCAAGACAACACGTTCGATGGGCGATACAATTCAGATCCGCATAAACACATAGCCAAATTCAACGAGCTATGTGAGATGTTCAAATACGGTCAAGGCAAGGGCGATCCTGTCAAGCTAAGGTTATTCCCTTCATCTCTCACCAGAGATGCGAAGGTTTGGTTCGAGGAGCTTAATGAAAATTCAATCACCACATGGACGCAAATGCGCGAGACCTTTATCAAAAGAGTTTTCCCACCCGCCTTAGGTAGGAAATTACTCAGAGACATCATAGGATTCCGACAGGAAGATGGAGAGACTTCCACTGAAGCATGGGCTAGACTTAAGGAGATGCTGAGAAGTTGTTATGGTCACGGTCTGGGCAAGGACAACATTATTGAAATTTTCTTTTACGGGTTAACCAAGGAGTCTCAAAACGAGTTGGATCTAGCCGGAGGAGGAGATTTCATGTATAAAACTACCAACGAGGCATACAACCTAATGGAAGACAAGCTGGTCATAAGCCTATCAAGGGAGTATCGAGACGATGGTCGAGGCCGAAAACACAGAGGACAAGTTGCTCAAGCTGAGAGTAGCCACGAAATATCCTCGGTAGTTCAAGAGGTCAAGACATTGGCGGATAGAATTGATAAGCGCATTAGAAGGATAGAGAAGGACATGCACTTGGTGAAGAATGGATGTGAAGGATGCGGAGGACCTCACTATGCTAGTGAGTGTAATCCACAAGTGGAGGATGCCAACTACGCACAGTATGGTTATCCTAATCGGGGATCAAATTGGCCACCTTACAGAGATAACCACAACCGGGGTGACAATCGGAACAATGGATGGCAAAGAAATAACACACGCTCCCCACCACGACAAAGATACGATCCACCGAAGAACGAAGATGAAGATCCAAGCCTTAAAGATCTTTTGAAATCGTTCATCAACACCCAAAAATCAACCAATGACGATGTCCGTAAACAATTTAAAGTTTTAAATGATCAAATCGAGCAAGGACAGAGAAATCAGCAGGCAGCACATCAAGACTTAGAGAGACGGTTCGATAGGATGAACGAGCGGAACTCAAATCGGCAACCGGGCCAAATACCAAGCAATACTCAACCAAATCCACGCCCACAGAACCAGGGAAACAGTTCCACCAATCAAACACCAAAATATCAACATCCTGGAAGAACTGAAGGATTACGAGACGGATTACCACCCTGTAAACACAGAGATGAACATGTGAATGCAATCACCACACGCTCGGGACATGCTTACGGAAATGATCAAACCAAAACCGGAGAGAAACTGCCAGCCAGGACGCCACCTTCCACTACAGAACCAGTTGTGGATGATTTCGAGATCGAGGACGATGAGGATGAGGCACCACCAGTTTAGTCCAAGGCCAAAATACCTGAACCAGTGGAGGAAGTTCCAATCAAAGCTTACAAGCCACATGTTCCATATCCTCAACGATTAAGAAAAGCAAGAATGAGGGAGCAGTACGGTAAATTCTGTGATATGATTAAATCTGTTAATATTAATGTTCCTCTTGTTGATTTAATTGCAGGGATGCCAAATTAAGCTAAATTCATCAAGGAGCTGGTCACGAACAAGGGAAAGCCATCGGAGGAGCAAGCCGCCTTCTTAAACGCTGAATGTTCAGCTTTGGTGAAGAACACGATACCACCGAATTTAGATGATCCAGGGAGTTTCCTTATCAAGTGCAACTTCAGCAATACTTACAGTTGTAGTGCATTGGCAGACTTAGGAGCTAGCATAAACTTAATGCCTTATTCACTATATGCTAAACTTGCCCTAGGAGTGTTAAAACCCACTAGGATGAGTATCCGCCTAGCCGACCGATCATTCCAATACCCGTTAGGAATTGCTGAAAACATGCTAGTAAATGTAGGAAAATTTACCTTCCCTGTTGATTTTGTTATTTTAGAGATGGATGAAGATGTCACGGTTCCACTTATCCTTGGACGACCATTCCTAAACACAGCTGACGGAATTATTCGTGTGAAAAATGGGCAAATTTCATTAGGGGTTGGGGAAGAAAGAATTGTCTTTACACTAGATAGAGCCATGACCCATTCTTATTCTACTGATGAAACATGTTTTCGGATTGATGTGTTTGATGATTTAGATTGGCAGGAAATTCTCGAGATAGAAACAAGCTTGGCGGAGGAAGTGAAGGACGAGAAGATCGAGGAAGTGGAGACTGAAGTCAAAGAGGAACTGAAGCTGGACCAGAGCATGAGGATCAAGTCTTCAATTGAAAAACCACCTACTGACTTGGAGCTGAAACAACTACCGGTACATTTAGAATATGCTTTCCTTGAAGGTACAAATTTATTACCAGTTGTTATTTCGTCATCACTTTCGGGTGACGAAAAAGCTCGATTATTGACAGTCCTTAAAGGTCATAAAAAGGCCTTTGCTTGGCGTATATCCGACATACCCGGAATTAGCCCCGATTTTCGCAAACATAAAATAAATTTTATTGATAATGTGAAACCCGTTGTTCAAAGACAACGGCGGCTAAATCCGAATATGACAGATGTCGTTAAAAAGGAAGTTGTTAAGTTGTTGGATGCAGGAATTATCTACCCTATTTCAGACAGCCCATGGGTGAGTCCCATTCACTGTGTGCCGAAAAAGGGAGGTATGACCGTGGTGATGAACGATAAGAACGAGCTCGTGCCAACAAGGACAGTCACAGGATGGAGAGTTTGCATCGACTACCGCAAGCTAAACGAAGCCACCAGGAAGGACCATTTTCCACTACTGTTCATGGACCAGATGATCGAGAGACTAGCAGGAAATGAGTTCTACTGCTTCTTGGATGGGTTTTCGGGGTATTTTCAGATACCGATTTCTCCCGAAGATCAGGAAAAGACCACCTTCACATGCTCGTTCGGAACCTACGCCTATCGGAGGATGCCATTTGGTCTATGCAACGCACCAGCCACTTTTCAACGGTGTATGCTAGCCATTTTCTAGGATATGGTGGAGAAAACAATGGAGGTGTTCATGGATGATTTTTCAGTATTTGGAGATTCGTTCGATGATTGTTTGAAGAATTTGGATCAAATGTTGGGACGATGCGAGGAAGCACACTTGGTCCTCAACTGGGAGAAATGCCACTTCATGGTTCGAGAGGGAATCGTATTGGGACACAAGATCTCAAAAGCTGGGATAGAGGTAGACAAAGCAAAGATCGAGGTCATTGCCAAACTACCACCACCAACGAACGAGAAGGCAATTCGGAGTTTTTTGGGACATGCGGGATTCTAAAGAAGGTTTATCAAGGATTTCTCGAAGATTACTCGTCCTATGACGAAACTATTAGAGAAGGAGGTAGCTTTCAAATTCTCGGAGGAGTGCTTACAGGCTTTCGACATACTCAAGGAGAGGATCACCAATACACCAATTTTGGTAGCACCGGATTGGTCTCAGCCTTTCGAAATAATGTGTGACGCCAGTATTTTCGCAGTGGGAGCTGTTTTGGGGCAACGGATCGAAAAGCATTTTCGACCTATCTACTTCGCCAGCAAAACACTGAACGAAGCCCAACAGAATTATACCACTAAGGAAAAGGAACTTTTGGCTGTAGTATTTGCTTTTGACAAATTCCGCTCATACTTAGTATTGAGCAAAACAATTGTTTTCACGGATCATTCTGCTTTAAAATTCTTATTTTCTAAATTAGATGCTAAACCTAGATTAATTCGTTGGATTTTATTGTTACAGGAATTTGACATGGAGATCAAGGACAAGAAGGGAGCTGAAAACGTAGCAGCAGACCATCTTAGCCGATTGGAGAACCCAAGTTTGGGGGAGTTGAAGGAAGGGGAGATCGATGACGCATTTCCGGGGGAGATGCTGGCCTGCATCAACAAAACGGACAGTGATGCCCCATGGTTCGCGGATATTGCGAACTACCTAGCCGGAAAAAATGTCAACAAAAGCCTAACTTATCAACAGAAAAAGAAATTGATCGCGGATGCTAAATACTACTATTGGGACGCACCATACTTGTTTCGTAGGTGTGCTGATGGAATGGTGCAACGGTGTGTATACGGAGGAGAAACTAGGAGGATTTTGGACGAATGCCATCATGGACCCACCGGAGGTCACTACGGACCGACGGTAACTGGTAAAAAGGTTTTTGATGCAGGTTTCTACTGGCCAACAATTTTCAAGGAGGCCTATACACTCGTGAGCACCTGTGACGCATGTCAACGCCACGGAAACATCACCAAGCGAGACGAAATGCCACAGCAAGGGATCCAAGTTTGTGAAGTTTTTGATATTTGGGGAATCGACTTCATGGGACCTTTCAAGCCTTCAAATAGAAATATTTATATTTTAGATACTGTGGATTATGTTTCTAAATGGGTTGAAGCTAAGGCATTACCTACTAACAACGCTAACGTGGTTGTTGAGTTTCTTAAAAATTTGTTTTGCAGGTTTGGAGTGCCGAAGGCATTAATCAGCGATCGAGGAAGCCACTTCGCCAATGCTCAGCTTGCAAAAGTTTTGAAACGATATGGAGTAAATCACCGGTTTGCTACTTCGTATCACCCTCAAACGAGCGGCCAAGTGGAAAATACAAACCGAGCAATTAAGAGGATTTTAGAAAAGACGGTCAACAATAATCCAAACATATGGTCAAGGAAGCTAGAAGACGCAATGTGGGCATTCAGGACAGCGTACAAAACGCCCATTGGAACCACCCCGTATCGACTACTCTACGGGAAAACGTGCCACCTTCCGGTCGAAATCGAGCACAAGGCATACTGGGCATTGAAGAATTGCAACATCGATATGGATTTAGCGGGAGATATGCGGTTCTTACAGCTTCACGAAATGGACGAGTTATGGTTACATGCCTACTAAAGTTCCAGACTTTACAAGGAAAGAACAAAGGAATTCCACGACCGAAACATTCGTCGTAAAGAATTCAAGGAGGGCGATAAAGTGCTTCTTTTTCAATCGAAGTAAAAATTCAAGGCTCCAAAATTAAGATCAAAGTGGACAGGGTCGTACACCGTAAAACGAGCATTTGCCTCAGGATATGTCGAGTTATGGAAGGAAAAGGGAGACTCATTCATCGTCTCGGGACAACGGGTCAAGTTATACCACGAAGAGGACGATGAAAATGGAATGCTGATCGAGAATGGATTTTATTCCATCAACACCTGATCACGAGGCATCTCGAGTCAAGCTAACGACTCATTCGTAAAAATTAGCGCTTCTCGGGAGGCAAACCGGGTTTGTTTTTCTTTTCTTTGGTAGTTAATTTTTCATTCTTTTATAAAAAAAAAATAAATAAAAAATAAAAAAAAAAAACCGAAAAAACAAAAAAAAAAAGAGCCAGATTTTCAATGTTATTGTTTACATATGCTCCTCTATTAGAGTTTAAAAAATAGTCTACTATTTTTTATTCCATCGTAACTTTTTATTTCCATTTTTTATTTTTATTTTTATTTCGTCATCTTTTCTTTAAGACTTTTTAACCTTTTACTATAGCTGGCAAAGTTGACCCGCTAATCAAATTTTGGGTCAACATGGATATTTAATTTTGTTTAATGGGTCAATATGGATTGAATTTATTTGGTAGGCGGGTCCTAATGGATTGATAAACATGAGTTTCAATTTGAAGCGGGTCGTAATGGGTCACATGGATTGAATAATTGTCACTTATGGGTCACTTATAGAGAGTATGTGTATATACGTACAAGGACATGTGTATGTGATGAATCAGTGCATTAACAAGTTGTACTTTTCTTGCATGGTGTAATAGTATGCTTTATTTTCTCCTATTCTTACTCATTCCTAAAGCTTCGAACAAATCATAGATTTCGGAGTATGGCGAAATATATTTGTTATGTACATATAAAATATAGTAAATTACACAAATTGTTCATACGATTCACAAAAAATTACAAATTTCGTTCTTAAATTTAAAAAAATAACCACGTTTCTAAAATGAATATTGGTTAAAAATCATGGTTAACTAATTACGCGTTTTTGAAATAGATATTAATTATAATTTAGCAACGAAAAGCGACAATATATTAATCGTACTCTAAAATATACAATATACAATGAGCTTATGTAATTAAGAATGACCCGTTTTGACCCGCACCCGTTTTGACCCGCATCCGTTTTGACCCGCATCCGTTTTGACCCGCATCCGTTTGGTATATTTTTAAAGTGACCCATTTGGACCCGCATCCGTTTTGACCCACACCCATTTTGACCCGTGACCCAATCCAACCCAACCCGCCCATTTTGTCAGGTATACCTTTTACTTTTTAGTTTTTATTTAGGTAGGTAGAAAAAAAAAAAAAAAAAAAAAAAAAAAAAAAAAAACGAAAAGAAATCTGAAATTTTTATTTTTTTTGTAAAGTTATTGTTTACCTTTTTCCTCTATTAAACTTTAAAAAATAGTCTACTATTTTTTATTCGGCCGTAATTTGTAATTTTTTTTTTTTTTTTTTCTTTTGTGTTTTTAATGTTTGTTTTTAGTTTTTCTCTTTTAGTTTTTTATAGATTTGAAGTAAGTTCAACAACCGGTTTTGGGACTAGCATGCAGATCAGCAAAGCATTTTCACAAGAAATATTCGATATCTACAATCGGGTTCTATTTTCTTCTTTTCTTATTTTTGTGTATTATTTTTCTTTTTAGATTTTATTTTTGTAATTTCCCTTAGTTTTTAGTCGTTAACACTTTAGGGACAATGTGTTACTTAAGTTTGGGGGGGTCATCGGGAAATTTCAAATTTTATTTTTCGACCCTTAGCTTAGTTTCCATCGTGTTTGCATTGTGTTAATTTGTATATTTTTTAGTAAGAAAAAAACAGAAAATATATATATATATATATATATATATATATATATATATATATATATATATATATATATATATATAACCGGACGCATTTAATACCCTACTCGAGAAAATAGTGAGATTTTTGAGTCTTGGAAAGCATTCATTTTTAATGCTACTTTTTCATTTCTTGAGTGTGCCTATGGTTGATGACTTTAGAACTTGACACTGTTATACATTTCGAGACCACATATGAGCAATTGCATTAGGGTAACTTAGTGTAATTTGGTACAACGATAGGGGCAATTAGGATTAACCATTTGATTAGCCATTTTCGTTTCTTTTATTATATTTTCCGCCTAACATTTGTAACATTTACTTTTAGTGTTAGAAACTCTAGTTAAACCACCTTGAGCCTAAACTTTTTCGTTTTTAAACACTACTATATATTTTGTACACTCGCCTTCTTTTCGTTTCATTTTTAGATTAGATCCGAACTTAGTTTTTGATTGCTATTGTATATGAGAGTGAAAGTTAGCGTTTATGAAGGCATGAAAAAAAAGTTATATGATTATTGTCTTTTATATTATCTTGTATTTGGAAGGAAGTTAGAAAAATAAAGTTAGCCTTTTGAGCATGTGTACTTACCACGATGATTATTATATTGTAAGGCATGTACTAGGCTGAAGGAAAAAAAAAAGTGAAAAAAAGAAAAAAAATCGGAAAAACAGAAAAGCGAAAAAAATTAGTTGTAGAGTTTAAGAGAAATAGTGTATTTTGAGTTGTGTATTATATACGAAATTTGTATATTCGGAGAAAAAAGTATAAGTTGAAGAAAAAAAATTGAGCAATCTAGTTCGTTAGAGATTTTATTTAGTTCGGATTTAATCTTAGTTTTTTGTATATTTTTATTTAACCCATTTACACTCCATTATATATTTTCACATGTCTTTACCTGTACATTATAACCCGAATAAAAGTCCCCGTTTAGTTGTACCTAGACTCCAGTGGTGGAGATTTGATACGTTATCAAGCCTATGATAGAATATTCACCATGACTGAGCAATTGAGCGATTCTACAGAAATATTTTACACACCCTTTTAGACTAGTTTGAGAGTTTTGTGTGATTTTACTTCCCATAAAAATCGCGAGGTGTTTGGTTATGTTAATTTTTGGATTTGATAATTACTTTTAAAACAGTTTTTTCTTGAGGGCAAGCAAAAGGTTAAGTTTGGGGGATTTGATATCGCATATTTAAATAGATATTTATATGCGATATTTGGTCACATTTCATAGTAAACCATGATGGATAGGATCATTTTTTTCGTGTAATTGTTTATTAAGTGATTGCAGGTCTTAGCCGAAATTCTTGAACGAAAATAACAAAAAGTAAAGAGAAAAGATTACTACAAGGCACTGGACTTTAGTTGGGCCAATTAATATTTGTTTTACTAAGGGACATTAGATGTAATGGGCTTGGAAGAATTAAATATGTCAAACTTGGTGGACAAGTTTTTGATTGAATTCTTTTGGAGAGGAATCACGTGGGAGTATTTACAACAAAGAAAGAAATAAAAGAAAGGGAATCAAATGCATATGGGAGAAGTAAAAAGTTAAAGTTTCCATTTAAATCTTACTTTTTAATTCAAGGAATTTTGGAGATAATTCAAATAAAAAAAAAGTCACGGTCAAATAAGGAAAAAAAGAAAATTGTAATCATCTTTATTGGATTTTCATCAATATTGGAGCATCCAGAAAAATCATTCAATTATTATTATTCAAGTCTTAGAGCTGGAGTTCGAGTTTCAAGGCAAGGAGAAAAGCTAGGAGTTCGTTTTCGTTCAACGTCGGTCACGACATGTTTTCATCTTTTAGTTTGTTTCTCGTTTCCTTTTTAAGACTTTTTTCTATTATGTTTTCTATTTGTTTATTTGTTATTTTTATGTCGATTGTGAGCAACTAAATTCGTTTTATGCTTGTTTGAACACGGATCTTGTTTGAAGTTCTAGTTTTCGTAATCGATTTATTTATGTTTTTGTGTTTAATCGGTGATCCTTATTTGCTTAAGTTTTAATTTATTATCTTTAAGTTGTTTATATATAATTTGCTTAATCAACATTCTAGGTATTCGAGAGGAATCTAGATAGATTAAATAGGTTGTATGAAATAATCGGTCGGTCTATAACCGGTTTGAAATTATTTAGATTCGAGAGGACTTAGTAATCACAACTTAGGTAATTAAATTTAAGTGAGTAAGTCTAATTGTTAAGATTCGGAAGGACTTAATATTTAGAGGAGTTATTCGAGAGGAAACTGTTAGGTCTCACTAAGATCCCAAACAATGGAAAATCAATAACAAATAGTTATTTAGACGTTAATTGTTATATATCGATTAATTACTCAGTTTCAGTATATATTATAGCGGAATTATAATATAGAAGCAACGAAAATAACACACAGTTATATTTCAGTAAAAGTTGTGTTGATTACAAAACTCAAACTCACTATTTATACACAATTATAGTGAGTTTGATAAGGATCAATCTAACAAGATCTTTTAAACATATAAAAGATATTGACTAACTAAACTTCCTTAAATCACGCCTGACTTCTCTCATGAGTCTGAGTTAGTCAGACTGAGTCACTCAGACTCATGTCACTCAGACTGAGTCACTCAGACTCATGTCCCTCAGACTCAGACTTTGATTAACAGATTTATTAATCTTGGGATAGATCATTGTTTTTCCCAACAATCTCCCTCTATCTGTTTCAACCAAAGTCTTTTACAAAAGATGCAGCAAAATAAACACAAACATAAAAATCTTCAATCAAAACATTGTTTGTGAACAAAATAAGCACCAGTCAGTTTACTTCCTTTTCTTCAAAGTTCTCTTCTTTCTTTTCAATGAAGTCTCAAACGGCATAGGTTGATCTCTTTCCCTCATCCATCTCAACCTATCTTTCTTCCAATCCATTAATATCTTCATTTCAGCATCAGATTTGTTAAAGTGTAGCTGATATTCCTTCTTTATTAGCTCCACCTTGTCTGACAATGTTCCAATTTCTTCAATTCTTCTAAGATTGTTGAACAGCCAGCTGATCAGCCTCATTCTGAATGGAAGACATTGAGGAGACTCACATTCACTTAGCAGAGCTATGCAGTGATGAATAGAGGTCGTGGTGAGTCCATCCTTAGGTTGAAAACTTTCTTCTCCCCCACAATCTGTATAACATAAACCTGTATGCTTCTCAGTTTCAACATAAGTTCGGTCTTGAAACACAATCTCTTTAGGAACAGGATGCATGTTACTGGCTTCAAGACTCAAAGATTTAGATCTGACTTTCACATTGTGCTTGGTGCAGAAAGCTCTGTAATCTTCATCATCCACTAGATTCAGCATGTGAGCTGCATTCATGTTGAAGATAGCTTCTCTTCTTATTGCTTGACTTTGAGCCGGGTCAGTTAAATTGTAGCTCAAATTTGCTATGTCTTTCCATTCTTCTACTCCCATGGTGTGCATTCTTGACAATCCAACTCTGAAAGATCCACCTTTATGTAAGCAAGTGAGTAGAAGGTCAGTTCCACCATGACTTGTACAATCTAAGTGATGAATCTTGTGTTTAAGCTTTCTCATGGTGAAGTTTGTTTCAATGTATTCAACCCTAGCTTCTTCTTTGAGAACCAGTTTGGCCATTTGGGCATCAGCTTCAACCCTCATCTGTTCTTCCTCAATGGCCAGCTCTTCTTCAGCTTGCATTTCAGCTTCAAACTCTTCAGCAGCTTTTTCAGACTGATCATATGGATTGAAGTCAAATTTTTCTTTGTATAAGTCCTTCACATACTCTCTGTATTGCTCCACAGTCATTCCAGCACTTTGAGCATACCTCTGGAGTTTAGCCAATTTTTCAGCTTCAGCATCAGTCTGTTTCTTTTTGGTTTCTGTATCAGCTTCAGTTTGAGTTCTCTCCATTTTATCCCTTGCACCTCCTTCAGTCTGTTCTGGGTCACTTTCATACCCAGCTTTGCTTTTCATCACATTCATATCTGCCATCACTTCTTCATCCCCAGAATTCATACTCCAATCAGTTTCATAGTTTACTTCAGACTGACCAGTTTTCGTGTTGAGCCTGGTAGTCTTATAGTACCTTTTCTCCCCCTCTTTTCCTTTTCTTTTCAACTGCTGCTTGGGGATCTCAGATTCATACGTTGCATCAGTTATTTTCTCCCCCTGAAGCTGAGAGCCTTCTGCAATAGTCTTTCCCTTCCTGATCATACTAACCTCATAGGTTAGTTTCAACACCACTTCCTTCAAAGTGTTCAGCTCCTCTGCATTCTGTGTTCTTAACTCATGAAACTCAGTCTGCATTGCCTTCAGTCTGTCATCAAACTGAGCTGACATGTCCTTAAGAGCTTGTAACAGCACAGGAACAGTCAAGGCAACCTCAGACTGGGTTGAAGTAGTAACAGGTGGGGATGTAACAGGTGGCACAGCCTCACTCCCTCCCTGTGATTTAGGAGAATGATCATAAGCCATAGAATATGAAGTCTGTACCTCACTCAGTTTGGGGAGTAAGGCATTGGCGACTAGTGATAGAGAGTGTAAGAGATTTGGAGGTGGTACCTTATCGTGAACCAGCACAGAGCTGGTGAAAATAGCCGTTGGAATAGGCTCTGAAGCTGAGGGGGGTGGTCCCATACTGAGTATAGGTATGTCTAGGAGTGAGACATTTTCTTCAATGCTTGCCACATGTGACAGTGTGGTAGCAGCAATGTGGTGCTCCAAGTTTACTACCTTAGTGGGGCTTTGGGTAGTCATGGCAGTCAGATCCAACTCTTGCTCTAGCAGAGAGAGACTGGTCTGAACTGCAGCACT
>CAJVGC010000582.1:38004213-38235086 GCA_910822075.1 Senecio squalidus | reverse complement strand
GTTTGGTATTTGTGGAGCCAAATATGATGTCATCCACATATATTTGAACCAAAATGACATGACCATTTTCCCTTTTTATGAACAAAGTTTTATCAATTGAACCCCTTTTAAAATCATTTTTGATAAGAAATTCAGACAGAGTTTCATACCAAGCTCTAGGAGCTTGTTTGAGACCATATAATGCTTTATTTAACTTATAAACATGATCAGGGAAGTTAGGGTCAACAAAACCTGGAGGCTGTTTCACATATACTTCCTCCTGCAAATCTCCATTTAAAAAGGCGCTCTTTACATCCATCTGATAGACCAAGAAGTCCTTGAAGGCTGCATATGCTAGGAACAGTCTGATGGCTTCAATTCTTGCCACGGGAGCAAATGTTTCATCATAGTCAATTCCTTCTTCCTGTTTGTATCCCTGAGCCACCAGTCTGGCCTTGTTCCTGATCACCACTCCATCCTGGTCAAATTTGTTTCTAAATATCCATTTAAGGCCAATAATGGTCTTACGGATTGGACGTGGGACCTTTGTCCAGACATTGTTTCTTATGAATTCACCAAGCTCCTCCTGCATGCCCTCAACCCAGTCTTCATCTAATAAAGCTTGTTCGACAGTCTTGGGTTCCATCAGACTCAAGAAGTTGGTGTAAAAACAGAAGTTGGCTGTAGCATTCTTTCTTCTTGTTTTAACACCTTCAGTTATGGATCCAATAACAGATGAAATTGGATGTCCCCTTACAGTCTTGATGTTTCCTGAACCATGATCAGCAACTTCTTCTTCTTCAGTCTGAGTGTTTTCAGTCTGAGTAGGTTGAGACTGAGCGTGGTCAGACTGAGGTACCTCAGACTGATTGTTATCAGTTTCATTTAACTCTAAAGTTTCTGAGTCTGGAGCCTTCTGAAATGATGGTTCATCTGTTTCACTATCTGATTCTTGATTTTGAGACATGTGTCTAGCAGTCTGATCTTCACTTTGAGGTTCAGATTCAGAAGAAGTTTGAAGCAGTTCATCACAGAGTTGATTGATTGTGGAGATGTCAATCTGAGAGGAGGATTCATCTCTATCAGACTGAGTGGTGTCATCAAAAGTGACATTGATGCTTTCTTCAACAACCTTTCTTCGTTCATTGTATACTCTGAACGCCTTGGCAACACTTGAATATCCAACAAATAGTCCTTCATCAGCTTTGGGAGACATTTTACATAACAGATCCCTTTGATTTAGAATGTAGCATCTACTTCCAAAGACATGGAAGTAGTGAATAGAGGGAACTTTGTTGTGATACATTTCATATGCTGTTTTGCCATGTCGCTTCACAATGATTGATCTGTTCTGTGTGAAGCATGCAGTGTTCACAGCTTCAGCCCAGAATTTTATCTCCATCTTTCCATAACACAACATAGTTCTTGCAGCTTCAATGAGGGTCCTGTTTCTTCTTTCTGCTACTCCATTTTGTTGAGGAGTTCTAACTGAGGCAAAGTTTTGAACGATACCCAGTTTGTCACAAAAGTCTATCAAGACTGAGTTTTTGAACTCAGTTCCATGGTCACTTCTCATTTGTCTAATAAGAGAATTTTTCTGTCTCTGTTCTCTTTTGATCAGACTGATAATTTCTTCTGCTGCATCACTCTTAGCTCTTAGGAATATGACCCAAGTAAATCTGGTGTGTTCATCAACAACAACCAGCGTGTACTTCTTTCCTCCTTTGCTTTCAATTCCAATTGGTCCAAAGAGATCCATGTGTAGCATGAACAGGGGTTCACTAATGGAATGTAGCATTTTGGATGGAAATTGTGACTTTGTTTGCTTTCCAAGAACACAAGCTGAGCAAACTTTGTCTTTGGTATAGGTGAGTTCTGGCAACCCTCTTACTAGCTTGCTTTTGGATAGAGCATTAATGTTCTTGAAGTTTAAATGAGATAACCTTCGATGCCATAGCCAATTCAATTCCTCCTTTGTTTCAGTGAACAAACATGTCTCAGCTTCATCATTTGCTGTACTCAGATCTAGACAGAACACATCTCTTTCTCTTTTGGCTAGCAGTAATGGTTTTCCCTTGGCATTATAAATTATCCCAGCTTGTTTCCTGAATCTGACTTCATGATCTTCATCAGTAATCTGACTCACACTGAGTAGATTATGTTGCAATCCTTCCACATAAGCAACTCTCTTGAATGTGACAGCTCCAGCATGAATCTTTCCATATCCCCTAGTCATTGATACTCCGTTGTCTCCATATCTTACTTGAGGTCCATCTTCTTCCTTGTAGTCCTGTAGAAAGGACTTCATCCCTGTCATGTGCCTTGATGCTCCACTGTCTAGATACCATTTTGTAGAATCCTACACATGAGAAAGGAAGAAATTAGTTCCTTTTGGGTACCCACTTTAGAGTGGATCCATGAACTGAGACAGGTTTAGGTGCTAATTCAATCTTGCATTCAGTTTTGGGACTTGTATAGTTCCATTTGTTTATTTCATTCATGCAATTTACAGAATAGTGACCTATGACACCACAGTATTTCCAAGGAGCATTTTTGAGATTGACTCTAGATGGGGCTGATTTAAATTTAGGAGGTTGTACAAATTTAGCTTTTGCTGGAGAAGTGTTTCTTGAAGATGAATTTGAGTTTGAGACAGATCTGGATTTTGATGATCCTGGCTGATATGAAACTGAACACTGTTTTGATGATACTGATTTATGAACATAATGATTCTTAGGTCTACACCTGGTCAATGATTTACAAAACACAGCTTCATGTCCTTTTTCACCACAGTTATAGCAAGTTCTCTTTGGAGGAGATTTGGATCTTGCTTGATTAGGTGATTTATCTCTGACTAAAGTTTTTACAATGTTAGTCAGTTCCATTAATTGATTTCCTAATTTATCAATTGTTTTTGATTCAGGACTTTTGTTATGACTTTTGGAACTGACAGGAGTTTGACTCTTGGGTTTTCTCATAACCTTGGGAGTAACTTTGGTCAAGGATGTAGAATCCTTTTCAATCTGCCTATCAGTCTCAGACAAGGTAACACATTCAGAATCAGAAGAAGATGAAGACAAAAGTTTATTTTTATTCAAAACTTGAGAAAGTACAGGTTTGACAAATGCATTTGACATCATTGTTTTATTTCCTTTCAAAGTAAAAGTATTTGGAAGGATTTCTGGTTTAAAAATGATTTTTTCTCTTTCTGCCTTCAGAACTTCTTCTTCCTCTTCTGTCATGTGCTTCTTCAAACTGAATCCTTCACCCAACACAGCTTGAACTTGATTGGGTACCTGTCTGTTTAAGCAATCCTCATTTTTTAAAGATGATATACACCATGATTTACAAATTCTTTTATAGTGCTCAGTTTCTTCTCTAAGTTTGTGATTTTCTTTTGCAAGATCACTATAGGCTTCAGTCTGAGCATTTAAAAGAACTTTATAACTTTCTAATTCAGTTATTTTATCATCTTTACTTTTCAGAAGATTTTCAAGGTCTTGGAATTTTTGTTTGAGGTCAGTTTGTTCCTCTAAAGTAGTGGTCAAGTCAACAAAAATATACTCAAACATTTGAATTTTTTGTTCATTTGTGTAAGTTTCAAAGTTGTGTACCTTATAGAGTTTTGACTTGTTCCAGTCTGAATTGCAACTCATTCTTTCAGCTTCCTTTAGATCCTTTTCGAACTGAGAAGCGGATTTCTCAGCTTCAGTAGCTTCCTCCACCACTGCCATCAAACACTGATCTACCACTTCTTCTTCATCAGATGATAATTCCTCATCCAACCATTCTTCAGCAAAGAATGCTTTTTGTTCAGTTTGAGGCTTTTGAGTGTTGGAGCTGTTGCCTTTCTTGTATTTTAGATACTTGTTTCGGTATCTTTGGGCCCTTTCAGCAACTTCGTCCATGTGCTCAGTCTGGGCATTCTTCACTTTGCAGTCAGCAGCCATGTGTCCATGTTCATTACATTTGAAACATTTTACCTTTTTCAGATCAAAAGGTTTCTTTCCTTTGTAGCCTGTTTTTTGTTCAAGCTTCATGGTCAACAGGGCAAGTTGACTCTTTAGTTTCTTGACCTCAGATTCATTTTCAGATTCGGAGTCTGAGTGTGACTCAGACTCAGATGAGTCAGCTTGAGAATAAATTTCTTTATTCCTTCTGCTCGTTGCAACTAATGCAGCTTCTGGATCCTTTGCAGTTCGCCTATTATTGATCTTCTTTCTTTCTTGAGATTCTTCAAAGTTTAATAATAGACCAAAAAGTCCTGGCAGCTTGTAGGTAGACAGTTTCTCACTTACTACAAGAGATGTGATAACAGATTCAAATTTGTTAGGTAATATATCAACAAATTTCTTACATATATCATCATCATCTTTTGTCACTCCCAGAGCTAACATATCATTCAGTAGAATTTGAAATCTGGTGTGAACATCAGCCAAAGTTTCCTTTTCTTTCATATAGAAATTCTCATAATTTCTAATGAGACTGTTCAGTCTTTGCTCTTTCACTACTGGGACACCTTCATATGATACAATTAATGTATCCCATAGTTCTTTTGCCGTTTTACAGCCTGCAATTTTTGAAAAGATTTGTTCTGACACTGCATTTCCTAGAATGCTTCTGGCTCTGGGATCAAGATTGTATAAGAGCTTGTCTTGATCTGTCCATTGAGATTTGGCAGTTTGAACCCATCTGGCACGTTGGACAACTCTATCACCTTCTTTTACTTCATCAATGTTTTTACCTGGAATTATGGGTCCTTCAGTTATGATTCTGATCATTTCTTCATGAATTCCTGATAAATGCCACTCAGCCTTGAGCTTCCAATGTGCAAAATTATGACCAGTGAACACAGGAATTCCTTTTCCAGCCATTGTGGTTATGTTTGAAGATGATGACATTGTTTTGAGATTTTAGGTATTGATCGTTTAAGATTTATAAATTTATTAAAATTTAAATCTTATTTGCTCTGATACCAGTTGTTAGGTCTCACTAAGATCCCAAACAATGGCAAATCAATAACAAATAGGTATTTAGACGTTAATTGTTATATATCGATTAATTACTCAGTTTCAGTATATATTATAGCGGAATTATAATATAGAAGCAATGAAAATAACACACAGTTATATTTCAGTAAAAGTTGTGTTGATTACAAAACTCAAACTCACTATTTATACACAATTATAGTGAGTTTGATAAGGATCAATCTAACAAGATCTTTTAAACATATAAAAGATATTGACTAACTAAACTTCCTTAAATCACGCCTGACTTCTCTCATGAGTCTGAGTTAGTCAGACTGAGTCACTCAGACTCATGTCACTCAGACTGAGTCACTCAGACTCATGTCCCTCAGACTCAGACTTTGATTAACAGATTTATTAATCTTGGGATAGATCATTGTTTTTCCCAACAGAAACCCTATAAGATTAAATCACTAAAAACAGGCTTGGTACCTATTACTTAATTATTAATAATTATAACTGTATTCGAGAGGAACGGTGTAGTTAGAGGTAATTAAAGTTAATAAAAGATTCGAGAGGACTTTTACTATATTTTAGAAGTTTAATATTTAATCGATTTCGTTAACTTGAATGGAAAACAAGTGAAGTGTCAAACAAGTGTATTCTCTTTATTATTTGATTATATCAATTATTTGCGTACTCGATTTTAATTAATCACTTTTTTATTAATTACTTGCAATCTTTTGTTACGATAAAAACCCCCACAAATACTTAGTATTATTAATTCGAAATTTTAAAACAAATTAGTCCCTGCGAACGAACCTTTACTTGCTTTTAAACTATATTACATACGAATAGGTCCACTGCCTATAAGTGTGTAATTGCGTGAAATAGTGAGCTTTAATTAAGACTAGATTTTACACATCACTTTTTCATCCTCCTCCATCTCAAGAATTACAAAGTCTACCGGATATAAAAATTCTCCAACCCGTATAAGCATATTTTCCGCAATACCCAATGGATATTGATAAGATCGATCGGCCAATCTTATGCTCATTCGGGTTGGTGTTAAAGCACCCGAGGAAAGTTTAGTGTAAATAGAGTTGGGCATTAAATTAATGCTTGCCCCTAAATCCGCTAATGCACTAAAAGTGAAATTATCATTAAACGTGCAAGTAAGTAAGAAACTTCCTGGGTCTTCAAGTTTGGGTGGAATAGATCTCTTCACAATAGCCGAACATTCGGCATTGAGGAACGCGGTTATTTTCTCCATGTAGTCTCCCTTCCCGCTCACTAACTCCTTCATGAACTTGGCATAGTTAGGCATACCTGCAATAAGATCAACTAAAGGAACATTAATTTTAACGGTTTTCATTAATTCAATAAATTTCCCGTATTGTTCCCTTTTTTTCTCCTTCCTAAGCCTTTGCGGATATGGAATATGTGGCTTATATGCTCCCTTCACTTCAATTTCCAGCTCCTTTTCTTTGTTAGGAACCATTGGTTCCTTCCCGGGCCTAGACTCCATCTCTATCTCTTCTTCATCTTCTGAATCGCTGTCTACAGGCTCATTGCGCCGCATTCCACTATCTGGCGCCGCATTCACACTAACTGGAGTCGCAACAGGTGAAACATTAGGAAAAACATTCGCCTCGGATGTGAGAATGTGCCGCATTCCCTTGACTGGCGGCGCATTCCCATCACTTCCAGCACCGCTTTGATTTTTCTTCTTGTTCAGCCCAGTTTCTCCGTCTCCCCCATACTTAAAACCCGACCTAGTGTCAATAACATTCACATGTTCATCCCGGTTATTCGGTGGTATGTATCTTGACCCTTGGTTTGACGATCCTCCATTATTGTTTTGGTTTGGTCTCGGGTTGGGCTGGGTTGAACTAGGCATTTGACCCGTTGGTCGGTTTGAAAACCTCTCGCTTAGCCTCTCAAATTTCCGCTCTAAGTCTTGCATATTTTCTTGAGTGTTCCTCTGATTTTGCTCCCATTTATCGGTAAATCCCTTCATTGAATTTGCTAAAAAATCGTTTGCTGCTTTTTGGGAGTAAACGAAATCCTTCATCATCTCCGTGAAGCTCGGTTCCTCGTTTCCCTCTCTTGGTTTCGCTTGGTTGGACTGAAAACGTGCCTCATTTCTATTGCCCCGATTCTGATTTCCATACCCACTATTTCCTCGGTTTTGGTACCCGTAGTTAGCATAGTTTGCTTCCTCGGTTTTTGGCTCACAATCGTCCGTGTAGTGAGGTCCTCCACATTTCCCGCATCCATTTTTAACCAAGTGGACATCTTTCTCCAACCGTCCCATCCTATTCTTCATCTCATCACCCAAGGACTTAATCTCGTTCACCACTTCTTTATTACTACTACTACCTCCCTCTTCTACTTGATTCACCGTTCCTCGTACTCTTATGTTTCTAGTAACCCGGTCCCTAGCAATTCTAGCTTGGACTTGATCTTCCATCATTCGATGAGCCTCATTTGGTGACTTATATATGAAACTACCACCACCCGCCAAATCCAAGTCGTGTTGAGAACGACTATCCAAACTATAGTCGAATATGTCTATCACTTCATCCCGATCCAAATTGTGTCCATGACAATTCCTTAACAATTCTTTAAGTCTAATCCACGCATCCGTAATGGTCTCGTTATCCCATTGTTGAAAAGACCTGATTTGGTTCAAAAGCTTCCTACGCAAAATAGGTGGAAAGAATCTCGTCACAAAAATCTCTCTCATTGCTTCCCAACTGTCAATTGAACCCGGTTCCAGCTCGTTGAACCATGTTTTCGCCTCTCCCGTGAGAGACGATGGAAATAAACTCAGCATGATACCTTCCTCATGACCCGCTCCATATCGGAACATTTTGCATGTCTCCATAAAACTCGCCACATGCTTATGCGGGTCAGACTTAAAATGCCCATCAAAAGTGCTATCTTGAATCATTTTTAGGTGATGACCTTTAACGGAAAAGTCATCCCCCAAATCCGGTGCTACAATAGCCGACCCATTCGTCTGTGGTACTATCCGGTTCCCATTGATCATCGGTATGTCAAAAGGATTGGGTGGGTCAATAATTTCAGCACCATTTTCTCCATTTCCTTCCATCTCTTCTTCAAACACAACTTCAACTTCCTCCTCGGAAGAATCTTTCTCACTATAAGTAACCGCGGCTCTTAAACCTCTTCGTCTCAATAATCTCTCCGGGTCAGAAAGAGGGTTGTTCACTTGCTTCCCTTGGGACCTCGTGTACATCCACTATTACTAACCTGAAAATCACAACGAAACAAACAAATACCCGTGAAAAATATTCAAACAAGTTATCAAACAAAGACTAAAAATCCCAACTAAATCAAGTCCCCGGCAGCGGCGCCAAAAACTTGATGTGAAAAATCTAGTTTACCGAAAATAAAAATTTACTAGATTACTACACGGGCAGTGTACCCTTGTCAGTTGTAAAATAATTCGGTAAATATCGGGTTCGAACACCGGGACTATTTATAATTGAGAGTTTTAGTTTTAAGTAACACGTAACAAATTGGGTTTTAGTCTTAAGAAGACTTGATTATACTAACGGTAAAAATACTCTTGAATTCAAATATGGATAAAAGACGCTTGCTTGGACCGTTTACGAATGTATGTTATTTCTTAGGTGTGAAAATGTCAATAAACTTCTAATGTAAAATCCTAAGTTCCTTTCGAATACCGGATTTCTCCAATTACCCAACCATCCAACTATTCCTTTCGAATATAGTTAACACCTCAAGTAATTGTGCATAAAGTTTCAAGCCGATGTGTGAGAGTTAACCTATAAGCTTCCTTTCGAATAGCTTACTAACTAATAAACCGATTTCTCTTAATTTATTAGCTAGCGTCCGTGTTATTACCTACTTGTTTAAATTGTTGTTAGTGATTCCTTTCGAATACCACTAACTTATAATCAACTAAAGACCGGTCGATTAATTCGTTCCTATTTTAGTAAAAATTACGGATTCCTTTCGAATACCCGCTTTTAGATTAACAAATAAGAGTATAAACAATTTTAACAATATAATTAAGATATTAACCCAAACGGATCCCCGATTAACCTCTACACATCAATCTAATTTCACACCCAAAATCTAACACACAAACGATCACAAATCCAAGCAAACGTTTAAAGTAATTAGCTACTCATAACGCTAACAAAACTAATCAAATATATGAAAGACATGATTCAATTGCAATAAAAATGGATAAAAATTCAATACCAACTTTAGGAAATAAGTTCCAACAATATCCAAGTAACTAGACGAAAATGAAATTAACGATTGTTTGATGAAATTCCGGAATTTGATTGTTCCAAAACGAAAGTAAGGCTTCAATTGTGATGATGGTACTCAAAATGTGATGAAAAGATGATAATCCTCTGCTGCCCACGTTCTCTATTTGATAAGTGTTAGATTAACTTTTGGTGTTCCCATGATTAACATTAAAAACTGACACGTAACTGCCACACATGAGAATGCGCCGCCATTTGCCTGATTGCGCCGCATTCTAGCTTCCGAGGTGAATGCTTTTCCTTGCTTGCTTCAATGCGTCGCCAGCTTCACTTGGTTTTCTCCTTTTGCCTTTTAAAGTCCAAAAATCGATCCCTTTTGCTCCAAAAACACCTAACTCAACCTAAAACATAACTTTACAAAAACATAAGCGTAAACGGGTCTTTTCATTACGTTTAGGACTCAAAACATAATGAATATCGCGATAAAATACTCGTATAAATGAGCGATATCAGCTATCCTCTTTCATGGCGATATCCTGTGGAATACTTTATTGCCATCCTAGGGATTGAGGGCTTTTCTTCTAGTTGGTTACGCAGCTCCTTGGCCGGGTACGGAATGCTTCCAGTCTTTCACGGGTAAGGATAAACGTTGGACCTTGCAAGTTGTCGACCGTCAGCTTCTAGCCGATAGGGCGGTGTCCGACAACTGCGCCCATATAGAGGTTGAAGGGTGCGCACTTAGTGATGGCATGGTAGCCATTGACATAGGTGAACTCGGCCAGAGGAAAGTGAATGGTGAGGGTGATGAGGTCTAGTCGCGTCCCTGGCGACTCTCTGGAGGGCACTCCGAGGAGAGCGGGACGTGGATCGACTAACGGAGGGATGGGTTCCGGTATTCTGTCTTGACCTCGGAGTAGGTGAGGCACTCGGCTAGATGCAAGGAAGTACCCTTATTTATGTCCGGCCAGAACAGTATTCTCGGGACTCCTGGTACAGCAAATCGGATCCCGGATAGATGGAATAACGAATCAGTGGCCCTTGATGGAAGTGGGTTTACGAATACCTTCGGACTTCCGAACTCATGCTTGGAGCTTGGCGTAACGAGTTACGCTTAGCCTAAGCTCGAGTTCCTTCGTGGGTGACTGTAGAATCGGGGAAAGGTCCTTCTCAGGTCCAGGACTTGCACTTTGGGAATTTGGTGTACAACTCCTGATCCTGGGAGGGTTCTAGAGTGAGCTTGGGATGTTCACATGATCTTCCTTGAGTAGGTGAGATTGTTGACACGGAGTACGGTCATTAATCGTCTAAGTATGGCCTACACGCTTTGTTCATTAAGTCCATGAATATCGGCAGTGTGTTGTTTAGGCATACTGACAGAGGGGGGCTTGGATGGCTCGCATCGAGTTTGGGGATGCGGTTTTTGGTAATGATGGGTTTAATGTCACGAACCTGGTGATAACCTGAGCAGGGGTCGATTTTTGAGAGATAAGTTGTATTGTGCAACTACTCGAATAGGTTGTCGGTCCTCGGGGAGGGTTATCGGTTCTTGACGGTTGGCTTGATAAGTTTGCAGGGGTCGGCGTGCTAAGGGAATAGCCGTCTTCCTTTTGGTAGGGAAGCTTTGGGGCTTCCCATAGGGATGGATTCGAACAGGTAAAACTAGGGTCGGGAAGTTCCTACGGCAGCTTTGGCCGCCTTAGCATCTCGGGTGGTGCTAGATGGTAGGGAGCCTCGGCTATTGGTGCTGTGTCAGAAACAAGGTTGATTCGAAATTTTCACTTGTCGATTCGGCGGTAGTCCGGGCAAATTCTCAGGAAGGATTTGGATGGTCCTTGACTACAGAAATGTCTTGGACTCAGCTTTCCTTAGATTTACGTTTGACGTTGAAAGTGGAGGGTGCGTCGTAGTCCTTCTCGAGATATTGGCGCATCATCAAGGGATACACGCTGCGAAGTCGCTATTCAGGTTTGTCCTCCTGAACGATGGAAGTTTCACCTTATGGGTAGGAATACAGGTGAGTTCATCGGAACGGACAATCTTGGCTCAAAAATGGGGTGACCAGTCCATCCCAACGATAGCGTCAAAGCTTGAGGGTTCGTTAGGGGTTGGGTTGATGGGAGAAGGTTTTTGGCCAATGAAGTATCGGATATCCTAAGTTTGTATTTGTAACTTTGCCCATTGACCGTTGCCATATGCGAGAGAAGGGTATCCGTAAAGGTTTTAGGTCCTAGGTTGATGAGGGGTCTAATTCTAAGGAGGCAAGGTTCCCTTCGGTTCTTGGATTAAGTAGTACGAAAGAAAATTATCGTTTGAAAGGGGGCGTACCGGTAACTGCATTGGTGTCCTGATGGGTCTCCTCAGTCGTGATTGCGAGAGCACTGAGGGTTTCCGTGATATGCTCTAAGAGGCAATCCCCACGGAGGTGCTGGTCGCTTCCACATTCGAGGCACCGTAGTTTTCTGTTTGCATTTGCTGGACAGCACCAGGGGTAATGCCCTACTTCTTTGCAAAGTCGGCATACCGGGCATCTGCGAGCATGATCGAAGTGGCACCTACTGCACTGGGGGTGCGGTCCTGAGTAGGTTTGGGGTACGTTTGGTGTTTCCGGGTTGTTGCTGGTCCATGAGGTTTGGTGGTGAATCTTCCTTCTCTTACTCTCTCTTCATTGGAAGAGGGCTGGAGGGGGAGGTAGGTAGTTGGTTCCAAAATCCTCGTTCTCGTCCTGCCCAGTTGGTACAAGAAGGAGAAGGGGTTCGTTGATTTCGAAGATCCCTTGGTTGATTCCAGCGACGATCTGAGCGATCACGCTTGGGAGTACCGCTTGGAATTGCACAACGATCTGTTCGGCGATGCGATCAGCGCGGCTTCTCTTGGGAGGCATGGTTCTACAAGGGAAAGAAGAAACTAGTTTAGAACGCACTAATTGGAATTTACCACAGGAATTCAACTCAAGAGTTAACAATTATCGAGTACACGAGGATAATGAGAGCGGACAGTTAGTACAAGTATAATAACGATAGTGGTAAATGAGTGTACAAGAAGAATAACAGTATACGCACGTTGATGATACAAGAATTAGAGTTAACGTTTGATAGTAGTAAGAGATTCACGCGATAAAACACGTATAATTAAAGAGAAGATTGAAATTTTCATTAATAATAGGAGGTTTTAGTACTTAGAACAAAATACTGAAAGGATTACAAGTACAATACATAAGGAAATAATAGATAATGGCTTAAGTCGTGTACAATGGAAAATTACGACTAAGCCGGTACAGTACAAATAAAGGAAGGTATGCCTAATAACGCTCTTCAAAGAACATCATGGCGGCAATGGCTACGATGAGCGCTCCCATGACCAAGCAGGCTCTGGTGAGACACTGCACTGTCCGGGCGGTGGCCTGAGCCGTTGCGATGATCCGCCGGGACTGTTGTGCCAACTCGTTCGCAGCATCGGAGACTTCAAAGAGAAGAAGACCCTACTCCTGGGCTTCCTCCGCGAGTCCCCGAACCTGACGGTGCAGGTTGAGAAACGCCTCTGGTGGAAGAGGCCGGTGGATAGGTGGCATCATGGGTCGGGAGGGTCCGGCCTCCTGGGCACGTCGTCTTTCCTCGATGAACTAACGATCCCACGCGTAGCGTTCCGCGATTGGAGTACGCAGAGCGGGGTCGTATGGGTCCAAGAAGGACTGGGGAGGTGCGGGTCGGAACGGGCCCGACTGTTGATGCATGGGTGCTCTAGCGTTGGGTCCTCGGGGCTGTGGCGGTGCTGAAACGGGCACCAGCTAGGAGGTGGGAGTACTGTCCTTGGGCTGGACCCATTACTGCTGCTGATGGTGCGGGATGTGTCTTCCGTTGGGTCAGTGGTTTGGTGACGCTGACTTTCGGAAGCCGTGTGGCCCTCAGAGGTTTCGTGAGAGGGGGAGGCGGCTCGTGGGAGCGATCGAGTCTGGGATCGGGAGCGCGATGACTGAGACATAGCGTATCTGCGAACAGAGAGTTACATAAGTACGGGGGAAACTAAGAATAGGAAAAACGTAAGTAAAATGCATGCACTGGTCAGTTATGTGAGTGTCGGGAATTAACAAGACCGGGAATTAACAAGACCGGGAATTTTTCGACTCAAAACCGTTAACGATAGACGTTGACTTTCCGTTCTTGCATAATTCGTTTTGAACTATGCATGGTTGATCAAGTCACGCATAGTTGAAAAAGATAACCATGCAATTGCGGAAAGTAATGTTCTAAAGTTTGAACCCGAAAATGAATTTTTCTGAAAAGTCTTGGTTATAGTTTTGGTTTCGAAAACCTTTTTGAAAATTTTTAAAACCGTTTTCACTATAACCCGTGCTCTGATACCAAGTCTGTCACACCCCGCTAAAGCGAAAACACGGAATGTGAGGAGCAAAGAATCATTTCACGGGTTACAATTAAATCAACGGTTCAAGTCATTAGGATTTAAATTGAAAAGTACAAAAGTCAAGTTACAACCAAGATTCAAAGTTAAGACCATAATACATAATAAAATGTTTTTAAATAAAATTCCCAAAATAAGGTCTTCTTCCGAAGGTACAGTTCACATAAAAGACTTGACCCGCCTGAGCAATGCACTTCATAACTTACGCTTAGTTCCTGAAACATGAGATAAAGTGTCAACTACGAAAACGTAGTGAGTGAGTTACAGTTTATAGGTTGACAAGGGTTTCAAATAAAAGTTCGACAAGTATATATATATATATATATATATATATATATATATATATATATATATATATATATATATATATATATATATATATATATATATATATATATATATATATATATATAGGTACAAAGTTTTCAAAAGAGGTAAGCGAATGAGCAGTCGCATAAGATAGTTTATATACTGTCGTAATAGTTCAATCGAGAATTTAGAGTTCGTAAGAATTTGAGACAAGTTCAAGGTTCATAAAAGTTCAAGATTCGTTCAAAGTCAGAGAAGTTCAAATTAAGTTCAAGTGCTTAAAATTCAAGAATAGTTCAAAATTCAAGATAAGTTCAAGTTCCATAAGTTCAAGTAAGTTCAAATAAGCTCAAATAAGTTCAAGTAAGTTCAAGTCGCGTAGCAACCGGTAAAAAGAGTAGTCATTAGCTCAGTGGTGGATTAATCTACATGTGTAAGACAGAAAGTAAGCATATGCGTAAATAATAAAGACCTATGATCCTGGAGTTGTACCAACCATTAAGCTTAATATAGCGTAACATTTAGTTTTGCACACTAATCCGATTCTAGTCAAGTTCCAGCCCCTAGTTCCAATCTAGAGTTCGAGTTCGCGAGAACTTAGCAATATGTACCCAGGTTGCTACCCTAAAGTAAGGAGTGACCGCTCCTAAGTATCTATACCCATATTTGCTAACGGATATTGTTAATAGTGTGTAAAGTCCAATTCCAAGAAAAGTTGCGGGGCATTTAGTTCGTTCCGTTCTAAAATTGTTTGTTTGTACTTACGGCGCTTATATCCTCACCTAGGGTTTTGTTCCAAAATACAACCAAGCTATCATTGTCTAATCAAATATCCAAAGAGGCAAACCTATTTAGTCTAAATTAAGCCAATCCGAATAAGAGATATTGTCTACGCATATTAGTTGCAAAGTTCCAAAATAGTCAAATAGTTCTCAAGTTCCAAAAGTCCAAGGAGTTTCCAAAAATAGAAAGGTAGTTCAATAGTTCAAAAGTTTCCAAAAATAGAAAGGTAGCTCAATAGTTCAAAAGTTTCCAAAAATAGAAAGGTAGCTCAATAGTTCAAAAGTTTTCCAAAAATAGAAAGGTAGCTCAATAGTTCAAAAGTTTTCAAAACTAGAACACCATACGTAGTACATAGATTCAAGCACGTAAAACAGTTTCACATAAAGATATTGTTCACAAAAGAATTTGATCTCATGTTTCCCCCAAAAAGAGTACTTAAAATGTAAGAGTAAGGAGGGGTGTAACTCACGGTTTGCGAAGACAAAGAGCTCGGGAATCGGTCGGAGCAAGAGTCGGGAATCGCGGGTCGCCTAATAATGCCAAGATAGTCCAATTGTTATTATCTTATTATTTTATTGTACTTAAGATAATATAATCAAGTTTTTAATTAAACTTTAAGTGTCAAGGTTAAGTTTAATCAAAATAGTCCCAAAATGGTGAAAGTTACGTTTTTGTCCAAAAGTCCAATTTTAACGTTTATTATTGTTAGGTCGTAAGTGATTTTGCTCGCTGAAGTGGTTAACATTTTTCTAAAGAAATTTCCGCGCCCAAATTTCATATCCAAAAATGTACCTACCAATTCCGCTCACAAAAATACATACAACACTATATAATATCCAAACAAGTCCATTTAAGTTCCAAAAGTTCATTACAAGTCCCAAATATTATTACTTTTACATGTTCAGTCCCAAATTGTTATTTCTCAAAAAGTCAGCGGGTCAACATATT
The DNA here is from genome assembly GCA_910822075.1 of Senecio squalidus. NCBI lineage: Eukaryota > Viridiplantae > Streptophyta > Magnoliopsida > Asterales > Asteraceae > Senecio > Senecio squalidus. Next base: position 38,219,413 of record CAJVGC010000582.1, on the reverse strand, counting down.
CAAAAACGTCAAATAACGAAAGATCGGGGAAAAGTCCAGGCCTGTGCGCCGTTGTGACCATTGGAACGGCGCACAGTGACCAAATTTTTCACCATGTGCGTCGTCCTGGCCATAGGGACGGCGCACAGGTCGCGGGTTTTCGAGTTTTTGTTGTAGAACGTTTATTTAGCCTTAGATTCCGACATGCAATTGATTTAGACTTATTAAAACATCATTTTAACAGTTTATAAAGCATTTTTAGTTACCAAATTGTGGATTCAAAGACTATTTCGGTTAAAAACGTTTTTTTTACCATAAAAAGTCATAGATTTGAATGAAAACTTATTTTAAACCGATAGATCTTACATGCAAGTTGTTATTTACATAAAAACAGTAAGTAAAAAGAAATCTACCGGTGGAAATCGTTTGGATCATGATTTGGTGATGTTTGAGCTCCGAAAATCTTTCCAAAAATGGTCCTTAGCCGAAATCTTTTGGTTCCTTTTGCTTCTTTGGATGATATGAACGATTTTTATGGATATAAATTGGATTTTGATGGTGTAATATTCTGGAAATGAAGAACTCTTGAGAGGTTTTTAGAGAGAAAGTTGAGAGAAAAGGTGTATGTATGTGTTTTGTTTTTGTAAAAATGAATTAGTAAGAAGGAAAATAAAGGAAATAATAATGATGTGAATACGGACTGCCAAATAACAGTAAATGATGGGGGAAAATCGGGTTTGATTGGTTGAATTTTGTTGGAATCGAGACATGCAAAAATTTGAAAATATTTTCGGAGTTGGTCCTCCATGATGGCGCACAAGGTCACTGTGCGCCGTTCTGGATCATTTTTGTCACAATTTTTTGGACTTTTGCTGTTTTTGTAAAATTGTTTCGTTGGACCTTTTCATTAACTAAAGTTTTGAAGTATGTTACATTATGAACTTAGGAAGGTTCATTAGGTGTTTTCTTGGCATTAGGACTTATATAAGTTGGTTCCGGTTGTGATTCCGACGCGAGCGCGTTTCCGATAAAAGTTCAATTTAAGGATTCAATAGATAAAACGAGAGGCATAGAGCGTAAAGAACACCAGAAATTTGACAGTTGTCACATATGTTTTCAGTTATAAATGCAGATTAGAGTTGAATTTGGATCATGGAGCGAAAAGGGGCTGAAACCGACTCAGAATGGATACAAACGAGCAAGAACGGTGAAGTTCAGAAGAACCAGCCGGCGGCTGATATTCCTTAGCCGGCGGCTGGATTAAAGCCACAAAAATGTTCGTAACGTGCCGCGGAAGCAACTTTTCTGTCCGTGTATTCCAGCTGCCGGCTGAAATCAGCCAGCCGCCGGCTAAACCTGGCGGTTCAGATGCCTATTTAAAGGGCTGCTAGGGTTCGAATTGGAGACATCTTATTCCATATTTTCGTCCCATATTCGACCTGAAGAGCTGCAAGGAGAGTTCTGGAGCTTTTGATCACGTTGGAAGCCTCGGTTAAAGTCTTTTAATCGTGTTTGAAGTTTGCTTTTATTGGTTTGCACTTTATTCTTAATTTTCTTGATACAATGTTTTTGTTTAAAGATTCTTATGCTGTTTTGTCACAATCCAACATGAGCTAAACTCTTTTAAGTGATTGCTTGTATTGTTGAACTTGGATCTATGTTTAATTAAGTTTTATGTTTGAACTAATTGATTTTTCCATTATTATTTACGTTTAATCGCGATCCATGTTTATTCAAAGTTGTTATAATTACTACTTAGCGTGATTGATGAATTTATATCATAACTAACGTTCATATAGGTTTATCAGTTATTTACAATTATATAATTCATTAGATAATTGTAACTTGAGACTTAATTGAGACATGCTAAGAATAATAGTAATTTAATGAATTGAATGAACATGACAATTATATCATAATTGAATAATTGAGACTTTTATTAATTCGTAGTCGACAGATTAAATTGTTAATAATAGTGACATTAAAGCACAATTTAGAGTGGATAATCTAAGATAACTCTTGATGTACGATCATTCGTATGATCTTTCTCTAAAATTGTAGGATTAGACAACTCTAATAGGAAGTCTAATTATTATAGAAATCACAGTTAAACCAATCAAACATATTCTTATTATCTATGATCCAAGTAAAACGTAATTTCAAGTAATCACTGCTTTTTAATATTTGATCAAATCTTAAAATTTTTTCGATACATCTTTTCATCCGCAATTCCATTTAGTTAAATTAATTGCTATTTCATTTTAGTTATTTATTTTTCATGAAATATGTTCTCACGGAACTAAAACGTCCCCCATATTTTACTTGCTTTATTTACGTGTTTTTATTAGTTTAATTACATAATTATATAAATACACGTTCCCTGAGTTCGATCCGGACTTACTAAAATCTATATTATCGTACGATCAGGTACACTGCCTGTATTATGTGTTAGTCTACATTAGTAAAATCCTTTTCTAAACTTTAAATAATTTTATGTTATAAAATACACATGACTTTGCTGTTTTTGCGTTATTGTTTCGTTGGACCTTGTCGTTAACTAAAAGTTATTAATTATGATACGTTATGAACTTAGGAAAGTTCATTAGGTGTTTTCTTGGTATTAGGACTCACATAAATCGATTCCGGTTGTGATTCCGACACTAGCGTGTTTTCGGTAAATGAACAGTTAAAGACAACGGCAGACAATATGAGAGACGTAGGGTATAAGATGCACCAGAAATTGGACGATTGTCACAATGAGTGCTAATAAAGTTGATGAAGATGGCTTTCAAGAAGTAAAACGGAAGAAAGTAAAGGGCTTTAATGTGAGTCAACCTAAACAACCAGTGTTTGGATATCGTCCGAAGAGTAAAGTAAATGCGAGGAATGCTAGGAGTATAAGTGGTGATGCAAGTACTTATGAGAAGCAGGTTCAAGCTCGAGCTGTTGGGATTGTGAGTACGGTTTTAGGGAGTGGTGGCCTGGAGTCGGTTAATTGTAAGGAAAAGCAAGGGGTGCAAGTGGATTGGTTAGGTCCGGGAGCATGTGGTGTATATGGGGAGGAACCGGGAGGGGACCAGGTAGAGATTCTACAAAATTCTGAGGGGGCAAGCACTCCCGGTTTAAACGGTCTTAATGTTTAGTGCAGCATCGTGGAATATAAGGGGCTTGAACCAAACCCCAAAACAAACAGAGGTTCAAGAAGTGGTGCTAGAAAATAGTTTGCAAGTTTTAGAGTCCCATGTGGATATTTCAAGACTTCATGATGTGTGTACGACGGTTTTTAAAGGTTGGCGGTGGACATCTAATTCTCAGGTGAGTCAAAAGGGTACTCGTATTATTCTTGGATGGGATTCGGAGAATGTTGAGTTGATGGTGGTTAATCAGTCGGATCAGGGTATTCATTGTCAGGTGCGTTTGCTCGGTGCTCAAAAGAGCTTTTCTTGTTCATTTATTTACGCAGGTAATCATTATATTCAGAGGCGTGAGTTATGGCAAAGTTTGTTGATGCATAATCATTTTGTGGGGAGTAACGCCTGGATTGTTATGGGAGACTTTAATGTTGCTCTGAATCTTAATGATAGTACCAGTGGTGTGTCTGGTGTATCTATTGGGATGGCTGAATTTAAAGATTGTGTAGAGGATATTGGTTTGGTGGATTTGAGTCAGTCTGGCATGTGGTATACACGGAGTCAGTCTGAAGAAGCTTGATAGAATAATGTGTAATGGTCCGTTTTTGCATCAGTATATAATATGACAAAGATCTTTTGAATCTTCAGTCATCAATCTTTTATGCTCAAACATACATAAAATTGTTTATCAATTATCAGATAGAAGTACACCAAGCTAATCTACTTGTCTTGACTTAAGCATTCTAAACTTTCAAATAATTTAATAATTACATTTCTTATAAATTATAAAAATTGAGTTTATATATTAATAATAAGTATAATTTAAACTAATAAATGATTTATATATAATTTAAATAGTATATATATATATATATCTATAATCCATTTTATTATTATTATATTATTATATATATACAATAGTTGAGTTTAGATATTAAATATAGTAATAAATATATCAAAAATTAATATAGTAAAAAATAAATGATTTATATATAATTTGAATAATAAATATATTTATAATCATTACAATTAATAATTAATAAAATTTATTTATATAAGAAATAAACTTTCAAACACTTTACCAATTTCATTTCTTATAGAATATGAAAGTTGACTTTAGGTATTAGTAATAAATATAATTTAAAATAATAAGATTATTTGTGTATAATTTAAATAGTAAATACATCTATAATTTATTAGAATGAATAAATAATAAAATTTATTTACATATTAAATAAACTTTCAAACCATTTACATATAATTTGAATAATAAATATATCAATAATCCGTTACAATAAGTAAATTATAAAATTTATTTACATAAGAAATAAACTTTCAAACAATTTAATAATTTCATTTCTTATATAATATAAATGTTGAGTTTAGGTTTTAGTAATAAATGCAATTTAATTAATAAATGATATATATATATATATATATATATATATATATATATATATATATATATATATATATATATATATATATATATATATATATATATATATATAATTCAAATAGTATATATATCTATAATCCATTAGAGTGAAAAAAATAATAAAATTTATTTACACATTAAATCAACTTTCAAATAATTTAATGATTTCATTTTTATAAATTGTAAAATTATTATATATCTATAATTTATATCTATTTATAATCCTAAAAAGTTGGGTTTGAAATAAATAATGATAATTTATAAATTGAGGTTTAAATTTTATCACAAATTATTATATTAAGTGGAGTTTGAGTAATCTATAATCCTAAAAAATGAGTATTTGAAAATAATTTATTATAATTAATAGGTTTAAACTTTATCATTAATCACTATATTAAGTGGAGTTTGAGTAATAAAAAATTGAGTTATTTGTTTTTAAAAAAATAATGGCAATAAATCATATTTGATAAATGATAGCTAATAAATTTACATAAACCTATATTTATGATCAAAAGTCTTTCATAAATAATAGTTTAAATTTTATCTCAAATCATTATATGAAATGAAATTTGAGTGATATATTATAAAAAAACAAAAATTGAACCATTTTATAAATTGTTGTTTAAAATTTATCATTAATCATTATAATAAATTCTTTTATAAACTCATTTGTAATACCAAAAGTTTTATCATTAATCATATTTATTTAATAAAATTAATAATGAAAAGAATTGATTATTAATTAAGTAATAATTATAATTTTTAACAAACAATAAATATTATTAAAACAAACACAAACAAAAGTCTTTTGAGATTTCTAAGAAAGTTATAATCGAAAACTATAAATAGACAAATTTTATAATTTAATATGAATTTTGAATCCGGTTTAAAATCCAAAACATAATAGTTGGAGAAATACCTAACTATCCAAATGATTTTTAAAACAACACCAAAGAACTAGGAAGTGGAAGAAGAAGATGGAAACAATATATTTCAAAACGTATTTTTTATTTGTTGTTGTTGTCCTCACAAATCCTATTAAAGCGAATAATAATTTCATTTATTTTTTAGTTTTTTTGGTTTTAATAAGGGATGTGTTAGTTGTTTTGTTTTGGATCATACAAACTTTTATGTAGTTTATATGTATATATAATTATTTTTGGTTCAACTTTATTGGTTGTTAGTATTTTGATATAATAAAATGATAATGTGTTATAATGTAAGTGTTTTATAAATAAGCAAGTCAAAGAAGACGAACGAAGAATGTATTTTTAAACGTATTTTATTTATTTCTTATATAATTTTATTATCACAAATCCCGAGAAACACAATCACAATGTTATTGACCAGAAGTGTGTTTATTATGGGAAAAGATAGATTCGTGCATCACAGAAATCCAAATTACTAGTTATAATTAATGATCAATCTTTTAAATGGCTTACACAATAACATTAAATAGACATTTATGATCATTTGGACAAGGGTAATGTGATGACATGTAATGACATTAATTACATATTGATAAACATTTGGATAAGGGTCATTTGATGACATGTTCCAATTCGAAAATGAAGAGAGTTCAAGCCTTGCTAGGACAATTAATAAAGCTCGGGAAGGGGAATTCCAAACGACAGTGTTATCTATTTTTTGAAAACAATATTTTTTTCTTCTGGTAACGATTCTTTGAGCCGGACGTCGGTATATGTCACGATAGGATTCGAACTTCATCTTTGGTGAGAGTTTTAGCCAATTTCAAATTGCTATCGGAATAACTTCATTCAAAATCATGATGCTCCACCAAAAAAATATGTTGGTGTGTATTTTTATGACCTTAAATGAAAGTATTTTTATGACCTTAAATAACAAGTTAATAATACGAATATAGCCGTTATTGAAAATGTTAACAAATACATAAGGAAGAAATAAAATTTGGCAGGGTCAACTGCACATAAACGCAACCAGAATAAATTAAGGGTTAAAATAGTGGACATTTGTTCTAAACTTAAGTGTGACACTGATTTATACAAAATAAAATCAATAAATATTTTCAAAACCTTCATGTCATTGAAACATTGTTTTCATTGCCTTCCGAGTTTAATGTTCTTTAAACATCTTTCTAAACAGAAGAAACAGATCTAAGGAACCTAAAACAACTTTTAAAACGATTTCATAAGTTTCAGTCGCATATTGAATTAGAAGATAAACAGCGCAATACTCTCGATGGGGAATGATAAAATTGTAACTTCCCGGAACCAATATACTCTCATACAGTAATACATTTTGAAGTACACAAACTACAGTCGACGAACTTTGCACACTTTGAAATTACATAAAATGACATAAATAAACAGTACTTGTACATTTATTTTATTTTCAACGCACACAGAATCGACCCTTAGAAGAAATTAAAAAAAAAAAAAAAAAAAAAAAAACAGTAGTAGAAACTTTGTCAGTAAAGTCTCACATCAAACGTTGCTAGGAACTTAAAACACAATCTATAAAAGCCAAAGAGATCACTATGTTCTCTATTAGTGAAGAAAGAGCAGACTTTGATTTCAACGGGAAGTCGAACCACTAGCATGATTATCCAAGAAACGAACAACAACTACTGTAATATTGTCAGCACTACCTCTCTGAGAAGCTTCTTGCATCAGCCTTTTTGATGCTTCTTCTGGGCTCTCAATCGGTTTCACCATTGCAACAGCTTCATCATTGGTCACAACATCCCAAAGCCCATCACTTGCAAGAATTAGAAACTCGAGTGAGTTATCAACCTTCTCCTCTTGGATTTCAGGATCAGCCACAACATATTGCTTCAATAGCTTATCTCCAAATGCACGAGATACAGCAAGAACGCCACCAACTCTCCATGTTCCTGCCCACATGACAAAACCGCCAGCATCCTCAATACGTTGTCTTTCATCACTTTGATCAGGCTTGTGGTCACGAGACACAGCAAAGGCTTTACCACCCCTGGAAATAACAGCTCGTGAGTCACCAACATTTGCAACCAATAAACGATCTCCAACTAGGATGGCTGTTGAAGCAGTTGATCCAGCATCTCTGTTCTGATTATTCTCAGATTTCAAAAATTCAGTATCGGTATGACTGTATGCATCAGATATAGCTGCTTTTGTATCGGAAATGAACTTTGGATGTTTAATGAGATTACTAAACAGATGTTGTTTAACATATTCTGCAGCTCGAGCACCACCATGACCATCAAAAACTCCAAAGAGACCAATTGTTTCACCATCTACACAATCGATTCTTGCTTCATAAAAATCTTCCATCGAAGATCTCTTTCCAGGAGAGCTTGCAAATCCATAGCTGAATTTTGAATCTTCACTAAGACCGCCACCACTAACAGGGGAATCACCGTTGGGTTGACCCGGGATTGCAGATGATATCGAATTGAGATAACCCATATTCACTAACCTTGATATTATTTTCCTATAAAAGATTTCCAATTCCTAATTAATTAAATCTTAACTGTTTATCTAATTATTTCTGAAAAAAAAACATAGGGAATATTCTAGGATTAATACAAACAAGTAAAAACAAGAAACTACGTTTTTTTAACAACAAATCAACAACACTACAACAACATATATTTTCTCAAACAATTATAAAAAAAAAAAAAATACCTATTATGAGATGAGGCTGCAACTCCGTTTGTCTATCAATAATCGTAAATCTGAAAAGGGGGATCGGAAATTTATGTAAATTAAAACCTAAAAAAAAGAAGGAAGATTATAATCGATATATATTTATTGGTACAAATTATTTACCTAACGTTGAGATCTGATCCAAAAGTGAAGATGATTGATGAGATTCAATCCAAGAAAGAAAATAATATCAATAGGTCAAAAGGTTGACATTTTGACTTTTTGCATTTGCTCGTCTTTTCTTAAACAGGAAAAACATTTCCAAGATCCACTATATACTCTTAAATTAATATTTGCAACCCTTCAACTTCAACAATACTTTTCATTACACCTTTTACTTTCCTATATTTTTCGGTTTTCTAATAATAGTCTTTACAGTATGTCGTGTCGAGGTTGTCTAATATATAAGTGGAACATTGTGTAAAACATTTGTCGATGAAATGACATTATTTCGCTTTTCGATGTTCGAGTAGTGATGGACTAAGACATTACTTGTCTTCTTTTTTGACATTTAATATTTACTTGCATTTTATAACGTTTGGAGTAACACAAACATTTAACGAGTATTTGGAAAAATCAAAGGGATTTTACCGTAAATTTGATAGCGATTAGTGTTGGAGTGAGACGCTCTCATGATTCAAGATCAGATGTATAGTTGTATGTTAAGGATAGGAAGATTCAATTATCCAAAATAAGTAGATATAGCGTTAAACCACTCAAGATTTGTAAACGGATTTTAATAAATAATCCTTCATTTTCACATGTATGTGAACCTTCGGAGATTATCTTAACCTAGTTATTGACATTCCAGATCTAGCAACGAACTTACATTATATCAATTTGTTTTAACTCAAAATATCTTTAAGAAAAATCTTAATTTTTTTTCTTCATAAAAGTTCTTTTGTCATGTTCCATCTTTCCATAACAAAGAGAAAGTACGTGAATAGAAGTTAATTGAAAAGATAATTTCCATAAAACACTTCACAAAGCATAAAACAATCAAGAGTGATTTGGATTAATTGTTTTGTCGATTGCGTGTATTGCATAGATTAAGTCAATCAAAAACAATTTATAACCATAAAAATATTGATACATAGAATTAGGTTTTAAGGTTATGTTTTTCAGATTTATTCACCACATCATTTATCTCTTCGATATTTGTAGGGTTTTCTCTATTAATCTCATAATTGTTACCATATTTAAGAAAGTTTTTGTTTCGGCTTATGTACGAACGTATGTAAATATTTGAAAAGTTAATAAGCCTACTTTTTTCGGGTTATAAGTTTATCAAGTTGATCTTATATTTTAATGCCTTTGGTAATGTTTTTCAATTCTTAAATATTAACCACTATTTAAGAGAAGATCAATATTGACGAATAAACTTGAAGAGGAGTTGGGAATTATGAAAAAGAGTGAATCAAGAATAACTCTTTAAGTATCATGTACTAGCAATATCGACTTTCTTTGAAACAAAAGGACTTAGTCACATCTTTACCGGCTTCCTTCAGTGATTGTTGTTACTTCAATAGAAGTCAATGAATTCAACTATTAGTGATACTCCTACTAATTACTCTACTGAAATATTTTTCTTTTCCTAAATTATGATACAGTTCATGATCATCATGATTATGTTTATGCGTTTCTCCAAAATGAGAAATTTTTAAGGCCCGAGTTATGGCTGATTAGTCGTGTCTAAAAAAACCGAACCCGAAACCGAAACTGAAAACCGGATTCGGTCAAACCCGGGTTTGACCAAACCCTGTTCGGGTTTTCCAATACCCGGCAGTTCACCCGGGTTGGGATTCTCATATTTGGACCGGGTATAAACCGATTTTGCCCGAACCGGGTCGAAAACACGGTTTGAATACCCGGTTTCCTACTAGCCGTTTTTTTGGCATTTTTTGAATTTTGTGACCGTTATTAGCCGTTGGGTGGCGGTGTTTTTTTTTTTTTTTTTGTTTTATTTACTATTTTACCATCCTAAATTTACTATAAGAATGTGATATCGCTCAATTATATACATTTTTATTCGCGATACTTATTATGTTTTTAGTCTAAAACGTGATGGATATGCCCTATTCTACTTACATTTTGTGTAAAAGTATGTATTTAGGTATTTAGATTGGAATGGAGAACTAATGTCAAGATATGCCAAGATAACGCGAATAAAAGGAGCAAAACACAAAAATTGTTTGGCTGAGTCACCACTGCGCCGCAGTGGCGTATGACTACGACGCAGTGGTAGTGGAGATAGGCTTCGAAGCCAAGGAAAGATTCGATCTAGGAAGAGGATAGGCGAGGTGTCGGGCTGTTACAACTTATTAGTTTAATGCCATAAAGTATTTGGTACTGAAAGGTTCTTGGTATGCCTATTTTTACTGGGAAAAGAGGTCGATTAAGGTACACCATCATCATTATCATTGGGGAGAACACACAGTATCTTCATCAAAAATCGATCCATCATTCGCACAACACAAGATACACACAAAAAATTGGGAGAGCTTGGAGAAGACAATCATTGGCGATTTCATTAATCAAACATCAAAGTTGTTTTCAATTCCATTTTAATCACTCTATTAGCTTCAATTACATTTGAATCTGGGTATCTTAGACATTGACATTTCATCAAACACTTGGTATCATGTTCAACCTTTCTTGTAATTCATGTTTAATTTCAATCGTTTGCTTGAATATGTGATCGTATGTTTTGATTGATTTTGAGTATGAAATGTTTGATAGTTGTGTGTTTGGTTAATTGGGGATCCATTTGGGTTTAAACTGTAATCTTGTTATCAGATTACATATATTCTTTATTGGTATAAAACTTGGGTATTTGAAAGGAACTCGAGAATTTGCTAAAATATTGAACGAAATATTCAATCGGTCTTTAGTTGATATTGTTTAATGGTATTCGAAAGGAATCGATAATAGTAATCGAAAAAATTAAGTTTAAACACGAGTGCTAGTTTATAAAATAAGAGAAATCAGCTTATTAACTAGTAAACTATTCGAAAGGAAGTTTAAAGATTAATTCTCACACATCGTCTTGATTCTTTATGCATAATTATTTGGGGTGTTAACCATATTCGAAATGAGTGGTTACACGGTTGGGTAATTAGAGAAATCCGGTATTCGAAAGAAACTTGGTTTTACATAAGAAGTAAATCAACATTTCGTACTTAGAAAAGATCATACATTTGTGAACGATTCAAGCAAACATCTCTTTAATCTTGATTTATAAAATACTGTTAAAACGTTACTTGGTAGTTATAATACAAACCCCCAACTTGTTACTTGTTTATTTGTTTAACGTAAACTCTTAATTTACATTAGTCCCTGTGTTCGAACCCGAACTTGCCAAAACTATATTACATCCGACAAGGATACACTGCCCGGTGTTGTGGTCTAGCGAAAGCATTTGGGAAGACTAGATTTTGCACATCATGTTTTTGGCGCCGCTGCCGGGGACTAGACAATTGAGAGTTTGCTGTTTGTGGTGTGATTTTCAGATTTTGTTAGGTGGTGGATGAACACGAGATCAAAGGGGAAACACGTAGTTAGTCCATTATCCGATCCGGAGAAGATTTTGAGGAAACAAGGTGTGAAGGCGGTACTATTTTCTAAAGGTGAATCTTCCGAGGAGGAGGATATCGTGTTGGAAAGTGTTATGGAAGGAGGAGATAACGGTGGAGGTGTCGGGGAGGGCATTTTGAACCACAATGACTCGTCGGTTAACCCATTTGACATTCCGATGATCAATCGGAACCGGATAGTACCACCTACTCAAGGGTCGGCGATCGTTCCACCAAATTTGGGAGGTGACTTTTCCGTTAAAGGTCATCATTTGAAGATGGTTGAAGAGATTTTGTTTGATGGTAATTCGAAGGCTGACCCGCATAAGCATATTGCCACGTTTATGGAAATTTGCAAGATGTTCAAGTATGGTATTGGTATGGAAGAGGGTGTCATGCTTAGACATGGTTTAACGAGTTGGAGCTGAATTCTATAGAAACGTGGGAAGAATTAAGAGAACCGTTCGTGACCTGTGTCTTTCTGCCCATCTTGGGTAGAAAGTTGTTGAATCACCTTAGGAGTTTTGCCCAATGGGATAACGAGACGATTACGGATGCTTGGATTAGGCTTAAGGAACTTTTAAGGATTTGCCATGGTCACGGGTTGGATAGAGAACAAGTGATAGATATCTTTTATTACGGATTGGATAATCGTTCTCAAGATGATTTGGACCTTGCCGGTGGTGGATATTTCTTATATAAACCACCCAATGACACATATCGTATGATGGAAGATCAAGTACAAGAGGGAACTGCTAGAGATAGGGTAAATCGGAATAGATAGGTTCGGGGAATGGTAGCACAAGTGGAACGTGGTAGTGGAAGCTCGGAAATTGTAAACGAGATCAAGTATTGATATCGCATATTTATATAGATATTTCTATGCGATATTGTGTCACATTTCATAGTAAACACGGTGAATAGGACAGGATTTTTTACATTTAATGTGTGGAAAAGTGTTTTTGTCCAATTTACAGGTTTGCATGACCGGGAAGTGGAAATGGTGGAAGAAACGAGCTTAAACGAGAAGAAATGGTAAATACTGATGAGAACAACGTCCAAAACAATCTCAACGTAGCACAAGGTGATGAGGACGGCGCAGACCAAGCAAACAACGACGTTGTCAAGTTTTTTTAACAATGAGAACGGCGCACATAGGCTTCAGACGACGCAGTCACTTTTTGAAACAATTACAACGCCGCATAGAAGCATATCAACGGCGCAGTAATATAAAATTCATACGCTGCCAGTATTTTTGGAGTTTTCGAGTTCGAGTCGGATACGTTTTCTACACGATTTTTGCCTATAAATACAAGATTAATTCAGCCAGAAAAATAATCAATTATTATTCTATGTCTCTGGAGCTGGTATTTACGTTTAGAAGCAGGATTAAAAGCTAGGAAGATCATCTTTTCGGCTAACGGCGGTCACGACGCGTTTTGCAGAAATTCGTCGTTTGTTTCTTGTTAGTTTGAATTATTTTTCCAGAATGCTTTCTAACGATTTATTTGCTTTTTCAGACCTAGTTATGAGTAGCTAAATTCTCGTTATGCTTGTTTGAACCACGGATCCTATTTGAAGTTTAATTAACGTTTTCGATTGTTTATGTTTTTGTGTTTAACATGTGATCCTTATTTGCTTAAATTTTAGTATATTATCAGAGTTGTTTATATATAATTTGACTAATCAATATTCTAGGTATTCGAGAGGAATCTAGATAGATTAGATAGGTTGTATGAAATAATCGGTCGGTCTATAATCGATTTGAAATTATTAAGATTCGGGAGGACTTAGTAATAACAACTTAGGTAATTAAATTTAAGTGAGTAGGTCTAAGTATTAAGATTCGGAAGGACTTGATAGTTAGAGGAGTTATTCGGGAGGAAACTCTATAAGGTTAAATCACTAAAAACGGACTTGTTGCTTGTTGCTTGGTTATTAATAGTTATTACTATTCGGGAGGAACGGGGGAATTAAAGATAATTAAAGTTAGTGAAAGATTCAGAAAGACTTTTATTATATCTTAGAAGTTTTGAAAACAATCGATTTCGTAAATTTAAACGGAAAATAGGTGAAGTGTCAAACAAGTATATTTTCTCATTATTTGATTAAATCAATTACTTTTCGCTCGATTTTAATTAATCAACTCTTTTTACTAATTACTTGCAAACTTTTGTTACGATAAAAACCCCCACAAATACTCAGTATTATTAATTCGAAAACTTAAAACAAATTAGTCCCTGCGAACGAACCTTTACTTACTTTGAACTATATTATATACGGATAGGTCCACTGCCTAGAAGTGTGTAATTGCGTGAAATAGTAGGTTTAAATTAAGACTAGATTTTACACATCAAGTTTTTGGCGCCGCTGCCGGGGACTGATTTTTCGTTTTTTGTTTCGAATTTGTGATACGATCCTTTTGAGTATTTATTTACTTAGAAGTTACTTTTTATTGTCATAACACCGGTACGTTTTACGCTTTTCTTGTTTTTGTTTCTTCAGGTATTTTAGGTAGTTGATGAACACAAGGGCTTCGGGATTACCACTCGCGAGTCCAAAGTCAAATCCAGGAGTATCAAAGAGGCGAGGCAAGAGAAGAGGCAACTTATCGCTTCAGACACCACCAAGTTTTGATCAAGTTTCACCCGTCAAGTTTGAAGACATTGCGTTTTCAGAGGAAGAAGGAAGCAGTTCAGACTCAGAGGTCGAAGAAGTGTTTTGTGAAGACAAACCGGAACAACAACCAGCGATGGACCCTTTGGACACACCAATGCACCGACGGGCCGAAGCTGTAGCAGTGCCACCCACCCGAGGGTCGGCAATCACCACCCCGGACTTGGGTGAGGATTTTGTTGTCAAGGGTCACCATCTCAAGATGATCCAAGACAACACGTTTGATGGGAGATACAATTCAGATCCGCATAAACACATAGCCAAATTCAACGAGCTGTGTGAGATGTTTAAATACGGTCAAGGCAAAGGCGATCCTGTCAAACTGAGGTTATTCCCTTCGTCTCTCACCGGAGATGCGAAGGTTTGGTTCGAGGAGCTTAATTAAAATTCAATCACCACATGGACGCAAATGCGCGAGACCTTTATCAAAAGATTTTTCCCACCCGCCTTGGGTAGGAAATTACTCAGAGACATCAGAGGATTCCGACAGGAAGATGGAGAGACTTCCACTGAAGCATGGGCTAGACTAAAAGAGATGCTGAGAGGTTGCTATGGTCACGGATTGGACAAGGACAACATTATTGAAATTTTCTTCTACGGGTTAACCAAGGAGTCTCAAAACGAGTTGGATCTAGCCGGAGGAGGAGATTTCATGTATAAAACTACCAACGAGGCATACAACCTAATGGAAGACAAGCTGGTCATAAGCCTATCAAGGGAGTATCGAGACGATGGTCGAGGCTGAAAACACAGGGGACAAGTTGCTCAAGCTGAGAGTAGCCATGAAACATCCTCGGTAGTTCAAGAGGTCAAGACCTTAGCGGATAGAATTGATAAGCGCATGGGACGGATGGAGAAGGACATACACTTGGTGAAGAATGGATGTGAAGGATGCGGGGACCTCACTATGCTAGTGAGTGTGATCGACAAGTGGAGGATGCCAACTACGCACAATATGGTTATCCTAATCGGGGGTCAAATTGGCAAAACCGCGGAGGTAACTACAACCGCAGTGACAATCGAGACAACGGATGGCTAAGGAATAACACACACTCCCCACCACGACAAAGATACGATCCACCGAAGAATGAAGATGAAAATTCCAGCATAAAAGATCTTTTGAAATCGTTCATCAACACCCAAAAATCAACCAATGGCGATGTCCGTAAACAATTTAAAGTTTTAACTGATCAAATCGAGCAAGGACAACGAAATCAGCAGGCAACACATCAAGACTTAGAGAGACGGTTCGATAGGATGAACGAGCGGAACTCAAATCGGCAACCGGGCCAAATATCAAGCAATACTCAACCAAATCCACGACAACAGAATCCGGGAAATAATTCCACCAATCAAATGCCAAAATATCAACATCCTGGAAGAACCGAAGGACCACGAGACAGAATGCCACCCTGTCCAAAACACAGAGACGAGCACGTGAACGCGATCACTATACGCTCGGGACAAGCTTATGGAGGAAATCAAAACGAAAATGGAGCAAAACAGCAGCCAGGTGCGCAGCACCAACCTTTCAGTGCGCAACACCGATCTGCTGAACCGATTATTGACGATTTCGAGATCGAGGACGATGAGGACGAGGCACCACAAGTTCAACCCAAGGCCAAAACACCTGAACCAGTGGAGGAAGTTCCCATTAAAGCTTATAAACCTCATATCCCATATCCTCAACGATTACGAAAAGCAAGAATGCGGGACAATATGGTAAATTTTGTGACATGATTAAATCTGTTAATATTAATGTTCCTCTTGTTGATTTGATTGCAGGGATGCCAAACTATGCTAAATTCATCAAGGAGCTGGTCACGAACAAGGGAAAGCCATCGGAGGAGCAAGCCACATTCTTAAACACAGAATGTTCAGCCTTGGTGAAAAACACGATACCACCCAAGTTGGATGACCCAGGGAGTTTTCTGATCCAGTGCAACTTCAGTAATACATACAGTTGCAGTGCTTTAGCAGACTTAGGAGCTAGCATAAACCTGATGTCGTATTCACTATATGCTAAACTTGCCCTTGGAGTGTTAAAACCCACCAGGATGAGTATCCGCCTAGCAGACCGATCATTCCAGTACCCGTTAGGAATTGCTGAGAACATGCTAGTAAACGTAGGAAAATTCACCTTTCCGGTTGACTTCGTGATTCTAGAGATGGATGAGGATGTCACTGTTCCACTAATCCTTGGACGAACATTCCTAAACACTGCTGACGCAATTATTCGGGTGAAAAATGGGCAAATTTCATTAGGGGTTGGGAATGAACGAATTGTTTTTAATTTAGATAGAGCTATGACTCATTCTTATTCTACTGATGAAACCTGTTTTCGGATTAATGTGTTTGATGATTTAGATTGGCAGGAAATTCTCGAGATAGAAACTAGCTTGGAGGAGGAGCTGAAAGACGAGAAGATCAAGGAAGTGGAGGTTGAAGTTAAGGAAGAACTGAAGTTGGACCAAAGCATGAGGATCAAATCTTCAATTGAATCACCACCAACCGACTTGGAGCTAAAACAACTACCGGTACATTTAGAATATGCTTTCCTTGAAGGTACAAATTTATTACCAGTTGTTATTTCGTCATCACTTTCGGGTGACGAAAAAGCTCGATTATTGACAGTCCTTAAAGGTCATAAAAAGGTCTATGCTTGGCGTATATCTGAAATACCCGGAATTAGCCCCGATTTTTGCAAACATAAAATAAATTTTATTGATAATGTAAAACCCGTTGTTCAAAAACAACGGCGGCTAAATCCAAATATGGCAGATGTCGTTAAAAAGGAAGTTGTTAAGTTGTTGGATGCAGGAATTATCTACCCTATTTCAGACAGTCCATGGGTAAGCCCCATTCATTGCGTGCCGAAAAAGGGAGGTATGACCGTGGTGATGAACGATACGAACGAGCTCGTGCCAACAAGGACAGTCACAGGATGGAGAGTTTGCATCGACTACCGCAAGCTGAATGAAGCCACTAGGAAGGACCATTTTCCACTACCGTTCATGGACCAGATGATCGAGAGGCTTGCAGGAAATGAGTTCCACTGCTTCCTGGATGGATTCTCGGGATACTTTCAGATACCCATCGATCCCGAAGATCAGGAAAAGACCACATTCACATGCCCGTTCGGAACCTACGCATATCGGAGGATGTCGTTTGGTTTATGCAATGCACCCGCCACCTTTCAGCGGTGTATGCTAGCCATTTTTCAGGACATGGTGGAGAAAACAATGGAGGTATTCATGGATGATTTTTCCGTATTTGGAAATTCATTCGATGCTTGCTTGGAGAATCTGGATCAGATGCTGGGACGATGCGAGGAAGCACATTTGGTCCTCAACTGGGAAAAATGCCACTTCATGGTTCGAGAGGGAATCGTACTAGGACACAAGATCTCAAAAGCTGGGATAGAGGTAGACAAAGCAAAGCTCGAGGTCATTGCCAAACTACCACCACCGACGAACGAGAAGGCAATTCAGAGTTTTTTGGGACATGCAGGATTCTACCGAAGATTTATCAAGGATTTCTCGAAGATTACTCGTCCTATGACGAAACTCTTAGAGAAGGAGGTAGCTTTCAATTTCTCGGAGGACTGTTTACAAGCTTTCGAGCTACTCAAGGAACGGATCACCAATACACCTATTTTGGTAGCATCGGACTGGTCTCAACCTTTCGAGCTAATGTGTGACGCCAGTAATTTCGCAGTGGGAGCTGTTTTGGGGCAACGAATCGATAAACATTTTCGACCTATCTACTTCGCCAGCAAAACACTGAACGAAGCCCAACAGAATTATACCACTACGGAAAAGGAACTTTTGGCTGTCGTATTTGCTTTTGATAAATTCCGCTCATATTTAGTGATGAGCAAAACAATTGTTTTCACGTATCATTCTGCTTTAAAATTCTTATTTTCTAAATTATATGCCAAACCTAGATTAATTCGTTGGATTTTATTGTTGCAGGAATTTGACATCGAGATCAAGGACAAGAAAGGGGCTGAAAATGTAGCTGCAGACCATTTGAGCCGATTGGAGAACCCAAGTTTGGGGGAGTTGAAGGAAGAGGACATCAATGACACTTTTCCGGGGGAGATGTTAGCCAGTATTAGTAACACAGACGGCGATACCCCATGGTTCGCGGACATTGCGAACTATCTAGCCGGAAAAGTCGTCAACAAACACCTAACCTATCAACAGAAGCAGAAATTGATCTCGGATGCAAAGTACTACTACTGGGACTCGCCATACTTGTTCCGTAGATGTGCTGATGGAATGCTGCGCAGATGTGTATACGGAGAAGAAACTCGAAATATTTTGGACGAATGCCATCATGGACCCACCAGAAATATTACGGACCAACGGTCACTGGGAAAAAGGTTTATGATGCAGGTTTCTATTGGCCAACAATTTTCAAGGAGGCCTATACACTCGTGAGCACCTGTGATGCATGCCAACGCCAAGGGAATATTACGAAGCGGGACGAAATGCCACAACAAGGGATCCAAGTTTGTGAAGTTTTCGACATATGGGGAATCGACTTCATGGGACCTTTCAAGCCCTCAAACATAAATATTTACATTCTAGTTGCTGTAGATTATGTTTCTAAATGGGTTGAAGCTAAAGCATTATCGACTAACAACGCTAACGTGGTTGTTGATTTTCTTAAAAGTTTGTTTTGCAGGTTTGGAGTGCCAAAGGCATTAATCAGTGATCGAGGAAGCCACTTCGCCAACGCTCAGCTTGCAAAAGTTTTGAAAAGATATGGAGTAAATCACCGGTTTGCGACTTCGTATCATCCTCAAACGAGCGCGCAAGTGGAAAATACAGACCGCGCACTCAAAAGAATTTTGGAAAAGACGGTCAACAACAATCCCAATATATGGTCAAAGAAACTGGAGGACGCACTGTGGGCATTCAGGACGGCATACAAAATGCCAATTGGAACCACCCCGTATCGACTACTCTACGGGAAAACATGTCACCTTCCGGTCGAAATCGAGCATAAGGCATACTGGGCCTTGAAGACCTGCAACATTGATATGGATTTAGCGAAGGACTTGCGGATCCTACAACTCCACGAGATGGATGAGTTACGGTTACAGGCCTACGAAAGTTCCCGCCTTTACAAGGAGAGAACTAAGGAGTTCCACGACCGGAAAATTCGTAGGAAAGAATTCAAGGCGGGCGATAAAGTACTTATGTTTCATTCGAAGTACAAATTCAAGGCTCCTAAATTACGCTC
The DNA here is from genome assembly GCA_910822075.1 of Senecio squalidus. NCBI lineage: Eukaryota > Viridiplantae > Streptophyta > Magnoliopsida > Asterales > Asteraceae > Senecio > Senecio squalidus. The sequence continues at coordinate 38,199,696 of CAJVGC010000582.1, read as the reverse complement.
AAAGTGGACAGGACCATACACCGTCAAACAAGCTTATGCTTCCGGCTATGTCGAGTTATGGAAAGAGCATGGAGAGCCATTCATCGTCTCTGGGCAACGAGTAAAACTATACCACGAAGAAGATGATGAAAACGGAATGCTGATCGAAGATGGCTTTTATTCCATCAACACCTAATCAAGAGGCATATCGAGTCAAGCTAACGACTCGGTCGAAAAATTAGCGCTTCTCGGGAGGCAATCCGGGTTTGTTTTTCTTTTCTTTCGTAGTTAAATTTTTCGTTCATTTCTTTCCATTTCTCGTTATCTTTTCTTTTTCTATTGTTAGGACTTTTTAATGTTTTTAGACAGGTACAAAAAAAAAAAAAAAAAAAAATAAAATGTGGGACGCCCGTCCCGGATGCAGGACACCCGTCACAAGACCTTGCACAAAATAACGCCTCACTGGAACCCCCGTCCCAAATTTGGAACACCCGTCCTTCCTACCGCGGGACGCCCGTCCCATATAACAACGGCGCACAAGCCATATGGAACGGCGCAGTGAATGCTCACAACGGCGCATGCTTTGGTAACAACGGCGCAGAGCCATGGCAACGGCGCATATGTTTGTTCCACGACGCAACGCAATATTTCAATCAGGTTTATTCTTTTAATTTATCACAGCACACACATAAACACTCATATTAACAACAGCGACAACTAGAACAAACACCACACACCACCGAAATTCATTCTTTTGCTTAAATTCTTCCTTTAATCTTACAATCATGAGTAATCCGGTATGTTTATCCTCTTTTTCCTTTCAATTTCGGTTAAATTTCGGTATATTTGCAGAAATCAATTTGGGGGAAAATCTAGGGTTCATCATATTAGACTTTTAATTGTCAAATTGAATGTTTAATTACGCTTCTATTACTGTTTAGAACTGATTGCGATGATTATTTGATGGATTTTAGGGTAATTTCATGGTTAACCGAAAATACTTGATCTTATATCCGAAATTTAGTATAAGTTTGGGGGTTTTGGTTAATTCAAATTGCAAACAGGTTATGGCAGAATTTTGACTTCACTACCCTCGTAGCAACGTCATATTGGCCGAATTTTGTTTGATTTTGGCCGGATTTTGGTTGTTTGACATTTTGGCTATGCTTGTATTGTTATTTGTGTTGTGCAGGCAGCACGTAGATCTCGTAGACGTCGGGGTGCTCCACGAGTCCCTCGGGCGGATCAGCAGGTAATTGAGGTCGGACTTCCTAAGAGCCACCCTTGGCTTCAGTGGCCCGACGCCACCCCAGCTAGGAAGGCTATTCTAGACGGGCGTCTGGAAACATTACGGACTCGATTAATTATTGCACCCAGACAGCTGGACTGGGGTCTTTTGCAGGAGCTTCAGATCGATATCAGTGAGTTCTTTCCTACTGCCAGTGTGACGGCTCAGGCAGTGATCCCGATCTGGGAGTGAGCTTTTAAGGTGGATGAGCCTGTATTTCGGGAATGGGTTTTGGAGTTCTTTTCCACCATTTCCATTCAGACTACCTTTGCCCCTGACTAGTTTCTTGAGTTTCCGCTGATATCTTTCCGATTAGGGGGTGTGGCTAGACACGTGACCGTGATTGAGTTTGGGGGACTACTGGGGTTATTGGAGGATGATGAGGCTGCGGATCGGAACATGATGACAGGTTCCTTCGCAGACTCAGTTAGGGATTCTTTGGGTTTTGACTTGGAGAATGCTTGGTTCGAGCTTACGAACATGGGGGGCCGTCACTCTACTATCCCGGTACGGGATATCCTGTCTACACGCCTTCGATTACTGCAGAAATGTATCTCATACACATTTTTACACCGATCGACCCAGCACGACAAGTGCTATAATGAAGATCTGTGGTTACTGCACATGTTCAGTCATCGGGATCCTCATCGGTACGTAAATGTGCCATGGACTCTTGCTCGGTATATGGGAGATAGGGGTGTGGGGCATCAGTCCGCGACTAGTCTAGTTTGCGGGCATTGGGTTACACGGCTCGCGAAGTCGTTAGGTTTATTCACCCCGGAGAACATTGCTTTATGTTCCCGTCCTGTGCACTGCAAGGTGATAAACCAGACTGCCTTGGTTCGGGCGCAGATCCTTACCGAGTTCGTTACTTCGTTGGGGTGTCCGACACCGTGCGATCCACCACCCCCGAGACCGCAGGCTATGTCACAGCGGCAGTTCATGGATCGGATGACTTCTAGTATGGATCAAGTGATTTCGGACTTGCATCATTTACAGTTTGGGCGGGACCAGGATTCGAGACAGTTCACCCACTATCAAGCACGACAGGAGTATTTCCAGGACCGTTACCAGCCGTATTGGGAGAACATGTACACCCAGGGACACCAAGCTTCGAGTTCTGCCGGTCCACCGTCACCATTTGCACCCCCTGCCCTCTACTATCCAGAGCCTTATCCCGGTTATGTACCACCTGCTTACCAGCCACCGCCTGCTGATGATGATGATATGGAGGACGCAGACTGAGTGATTTTGTACTTTGTATCTTATTTTGTATTATTTATTTTTGTATTATTTATTATTCGTAGACTTTTTATTATGTATTATTTTTCCTTAATTATTCTAACTTGTGTGGTTGATTTTTTTTAGTTTTTTAAGACTGGCAGTAAGTTCAGCACCCGCTCATAGGCCTGGCATTCAGTTCAGCAAACCGCATTTCAACGCCATATTTACACAAACGGGTTCTATTTTCTACCTTTCTAATTTTTGTATTTATTTTCTTTCTTTTTAGGTTTCTTTTTGTATAATTTCCCTTAGTTTTTTTTTTTTAGTCGTAAACACATTAGGGACAATGTGTTACTTAAGTTTGGGGGGGTCATCGGGAAATTTTACATTTTATTTTTCGACCCTTAGCTTAGTTTCCATCGTGTTGAATTGTGTTATTTTTGTACATTTTTGAGTCAGAAAAAAATAGAAAACCCAAAAAAATTGAAAAATTAGAAAAACCAAAAAAAAAAATATAACGTGTCTAGTCGGTAAATACCTTAAACTTTAAGCATAACCAGACGCATTTTTACCCCACTCGAGAAAATAGTGAGATTTTTGAGCCTATTGATAGCATTTATTTTCATTTCTTTGAGTGTGCCGATGGGGATGACTTTAGAACTTGACATTGTTATACATTTCGAGACCACATATGAGCAATTGCATCAGGGTAACTTAGTGTGATTTGGTACAATGATAGGGGCATTTAGGATTAACCCATTTGTTAGCCTTTTCGTTTCTTTTTATATATTTTCCGCCTAACCCTAGTAACACTTACTTTTAGTGTTAGAAACTCTAGTTAAACCACTTTGCGCCTAAACCGTTTCGTTTCTAAACACTATTATATTATTTTGTACACTCGCCTTATTTTCGTTTCTTTTTAGATTAAGTCCGAACTGAGTTTATTGATTGCTATTATGTATTAAGTGGAGTTAGAGTTATTAAGGCAGAAAAGAAAAGTAGATTATTATTGCCTTGTATTATTTTGTATTTGGAGAAATAGTTGATTATTAGCCTTTTGAGCATGTGTACTTACCACGAGAAAAAATTATTTTGTAAGGCATTTACTAGGCTGAAAAAAAAAGTGAAAAAAGAAAAAAAAAATCGGAAAAACAGAAAAGCGAAAAAAATTAGTTGTAGATTTTAAGAGAAATAGTGTATTATGAGTCGTGTATTATATACGAAATTTGTATATTCGGAGGAAAAAAGTATAAGTTGAAGAAAAACTGAGCAATCCAGTACGTTAGAGATTATATTTAGTTCGTATTTAATCTAAGCTTTTTGTATATTTTTATTTAACCCATTCACACTCCATATTATATATTTTCACATGCCTTTACCTGTATATTATAACCCGAATAAAAGTCCTCGTTTAGTTGTACCTAGACTCTAGTGGTGGAGATTTGATACATTATCAAGCCTATGATAGAATATTCACCATGACTGGGCAATTGAGCGATTCTACAGAGATATTTTACACACCCTTTTAGATTAGTTTGAGAGATTGTGTGATTTTACTTCCCAAAAAAATCGTGAGGTGTTTGGTTATGTTATTTTGGCTTTGATAAATTACTTTTAAAACAGTTTTTGCTTGAGGGCAAGCAAAAAGGCAAGTTTGGGGGGGATTTGATATCGCATATTTATATAGATATTTCTATGCGATATTGTGTCACATTTCATAGTAAACACGGTGAATAGGATAGGACTTTTTACATTTAATGTGTGGAAAAGTGTTTTTGTCCAATTTACAGGTTTGCATGATCGGGAAGTGGAAATGGTGGAAGAAACGAGCTTAAACGAGAAGAAATGGTAAATACTGATGAGAACAACGTCCAAAACAATCTCAACGTAGCACAAGGTGATGAGGACGGCGCAGACCAAGCAAACAACGACGTTGTCAAGTTTTTTTAACAATGAGAACGGCGCACATAGGCTTCAGACGACGCAGTCACTTTTTGAAACAATTACAACGCCGCATAGAAGCATATCAACGGTGCAGTAATATAAAATTCATACGCTGCCAGTATTTTTGGAGTTTTCGAGTTCGAGTCGGATACGTTTTCTACACGATTTTTGCCTATAAATACAAGATTAATTCAGCCAGAAAAATAATCAATTATTATTCTAAGTCTCTGGAGCTGGTATTTACGTTTAGAAGCAGGATTAAAAGCTAGGAAGATCATCTTTTCGGCTAACGGCGGTCACGACGCGTTTTGCAGAAATTCTTCGTTTGTTTCTTTTTAGTTTGAATTATTTTTCCAGAATGCTTTCTAACGATTTATTTGCTTTTTCGACCTAGTTATGAGTAGCTAAATTCTCGTTATGCTTGTTTGAACCACGGATCCTATTTGAAGTTTAATTAACGTTTTCGATTGTTTATGTTTTTGTGTTTAACCGGTGATCCTTATTTGCTTAAATTTTAGTATATTATCAGAGTTGTTTATATATAATTTGACTAATCAGAGGAATCTAGATAGATTAGATAGGTTGTATGAAATAATCGGTCGGTCTACAATCGATTTGAAATTATTAAGATTCGGGAGGACTTAGTAATAACAACTTAGGTAATTAAATTTAAGTGAGTAGGTCTAAGTATTAAGATTCGGAAGGACATGATAGTTAGAGGAGTTATTCGGGAGGAAACTCTATAAGGTTAAATCACTAAAAACGGACTTGTTGCTTATTGCTTGGTTATTAATAGTTATTACTGTATTCGGGAGGAACGGGGTAATTAAAGATAATTAAAGTTAGTGAAAGATTCGGAAGGACTTTTATTATATCTTAGAAGTTTTGAAACAATCGATTTCGTAAATTTAAACGGAAAATAGGTGAAGTGTCAAACAAGTATATTTTCTCATTATTTGATTAAATCAATTACTTTTCGCTCGATTTTAATTAATCAACTCTTTTTACTAATTACTTGCAAACTTTTGTTACGATAAAAACCCCCACAAATACTCAGTATTATTAATTCGAAAACTTAAAATAAATTAGTCCCTGCGAACGAACCTTTACTTACTTTGAACTATATTATATACGGATATGTCCACTGCCTAGAAGTGTGTAATTGCGTGAAATAGTAGGTTTAAATTTAGACTAGATTTTACACATCAAGTATTTGTTGGATAGGATAGATAGACGGATGGTTCGTTTGGAGAAGGATGTGCACTTGGTTAGGAATGGTTGTAGAACTTGTGGAGGGCCACATTACTCGGAGGAATGTGACCAGTACCAAGGGAATTATCAAAACCGAGACGGGAATCTTGGTTATGATAACCAATTTCAACAAAAACCGAGGTATGTAGAAGAGGATATAAGTTTAAAAGATATGAAGAAGGACTTTATCCGTACTCAAAAGGAGAGAAATGATGGGATTGCTAACTCAATTAAGGTGATCAACGATAAATTGAGCAAGGACTTAGAAATAACCAAGTGAGTACGCAAGACTTGGAGCGGAGGTTCGAAAGGATGAATGAGCGGTTAGGGAAGCAACCGATGAATCAATCGCCAAGTAACACACAACCGAGTCTGAGACATTCAAACAACCAAGGTGGTCAATCTAGTCATGGCTCAAGGTATCAACCACCTAATCAAAGGAGCGAGCAAGCAAACACAATTTCTACACGATCGGGTTTCAGCTACGGGGACGAAGAGGAGCAAAACGAAAACATGGCTGATCTGGGCACCACTGCGCCGCAGTCATGGCCACTTCGACGCAATGGGGGATCAGAGAGCCATGTTTTTTTTGTTAATCAGTTGAGTGCGACGCAGTCAAGTCCACTGCGCCGCGGTGAGACCCTAGATTTCGAAAATGACCAAGAAGTTGAGATAGAGGTGGAGGATCAAGTGGGGGATGAACCAAAGGTCCAAAGTGAAGCTGGGGCACCAAAAACAACCATAAGTCCACCAACCAAAGCGTACAAGCCGAGAATCCCTTACCCTCAACGCTTGAGGAAGGAGAAGATGAAAGAAAAATACGGTAAATTCTTAGACTTGATTAATTCCGTTCATGTTAATGTGCCTTTGGTTGATGTGATTGCAGGTATGCCCAATTATGTTAAGTTCATCAAGGAACTTGTGAGTAAGAAAGGGAAGTCAATGGAGGATCAAGCAGCTTACTTGAACACGGAATGCTCATCGATTGTGAAGAACGACAAGATTCCACCTAAGCTAAACGATCCAGGGAGTTTTCTAATAACTTGTAATTTTAGTAAAACTTATCATTCCAATGCTTTAGCGGACTTGGGGGCTAGTATAAATATAATGCCATATTCTTTATACACAAAATTGGCTTTGGGGGTTTTAAAGCCAACAAAAATGAGCATTAGGCTAGCCAACCAAACTTTTAAATACCCGCTTGGCATTGTAGAAAACATGTTAGTACAAGTAGGTAGATTTGTTTTTCCCGTTGATTTCGCTGTATTGGAAATGGAGAAGGATAGTAAAGTTCCTCTAATTTTGGGTCGACTATTTTTGAACACCTCCTATGCTATCATCCGAGTGAAAAGAAGAGAAATTTCATTGGGTGTGGGGGACGATAGGGAAACGTTTTCTTATTATAAATCTAAGAAACATTCGTACTCCACCGATGAAACTTGCTTTAAAATAGATGTTATCGACAATGACATGTGTGGCCTAGAATTGCAGGACTTTCTTGAGGATGAAGAGTTGGATGAAGAACCAATGGGAAACAAATTGGATTTAATGCTATAAGAGCTCCTTGGAACGAGTTTGGGGGTTGAAGCTAGTACTATCCATGGATACATCACTCTAGAAGTGTGTGAGAGGATGTTTGATCTTAGCTTGAACCCGATTGTTACCAATGACAAGATAGAGGTTGAAGGTAAGAAAGATCTGGAGCCCGAAACGGGAATTGAGAAAGAAACCATTGAAACACATGATGGTGAACCTTGTCTAAACCTTAAAGTCGATACGGAGTCAAAGTTCAAAGGTATACCTAAAAACTCCGTTGATTCAATTTTTTGGGAAAAAGAAAAGGTTTTGCAATGTATAGATGACAAAGACGAGAAGCCCTTGAAATTTGATGATTTCACACATGGGGAACCAAATGGGCATGGTGCTGAAAAGGATACGTGTAGGGAAGAAGGTGGCGACTATAGACAATGGGAGGATGGTTCGATCATTCGGGAAACCAAGGAGTGGCATGACACATGGGAAAAGATTCGGGATGAGCTCGATGTTTCTAACTATGAATTTCTTTATAATGATTTGAATTGTAGGTACATTAGAGGAGGTTATGTTTTGAGGAGTTGGTACGGGGAAGGAAATTGGGGGAAACTTCGATTTCAACATTGGTTAGTTTGTGTGAATGGAGGCCCAGTCGAGCTAAAGACTCATGGTCAAAAACAAGCGCTTTACGGGAGGCAACCCAGGTTTGCTTATCTTATATTTTCTTTTATTTTTGCATTATTTGATGTAGTTTTTAGTTTCTATTTTGGAACGCATTCGGGATAATGTGTGAATTAAGTATGAGGGGGAGTCTCGGGAAAATTTCTAGTTTAATAATCCCTCTCGTATCCATCATGTTTTATTTTGTCCCATTTGAGTCTAATAAATAAATAAAAAACGCTTAAGTGTAGTTTAGGGAAAATGATATAGGGGCTTGTATATTTAGTTGCATTCCGATAATTCAACGTGAAATTGTTAGGAACATCTCTTGGTAGTAAAATATTTGTAAATAAGAGTTTAGATTTTCCAACTATAGTTCCTTGCATTTCCCTGAAAAATCTAAAATCCGGATAACCGCTAGATATCCTTAGTACCGAGCCCTATTAGTACTTGCAGCTTATCGGGGGTAGTTGGGGAAAGTTAGATATCCCTTAATCCCGAAAAGAGTTAGAGGAGAAGAAAAAGGCCATAGGTCTTTCCCGTCAACAAAATAAACTCATGCTCACTATAACGAAGAATCAAATCCCGTTACAAAAACGTTCACTTCAAAGAAAATAAAAATTACAAATATTTAGTATTTGAAGTGAACAAAAGTGCGAGGCAAGCAAAATGCGAAGACTAACCAATAATTCTCAAAGGAATTATATTATGTGATATTGGAGTATTCCCTCGAAAGCAAGGCATAGGGGTCGACCCAATGGTAGGTTGATCGCTCCGACTTAGGTTGGTGAGTTACGAAAAAGGGGTGGTTATTTGGACATATCGAAACTAGGGGATAAAATGGGAATTAGCTTTAGAAAATTGCGGTTTTTGCTTACTTAAGTAATTTAGTAGCATTTGATGTTTGTAGTCGGTTTACGATCTTGCAATTTCACGCAAATCTTTAATTATTAATGTCGGAATGTCTGTATGAGCCCGTGACTCCTTAACTTTTCTTAAGTTGTTTAATTTAAAATGAGTTAGATTTTATGTCGGATTTGCTTGAGGGCAAGCAAATGGTTAAGTATGGGGGGTTTGATATCGCTCAATTATAAACATTTTTATTTGCAATATTTATTATGTTTTTAGTCTAAAACGTGTTGAATATGCACCATTGTACTTACATTTTGTGTAAAAGTATGTATTTAGGTATTTAGCATTGGAATGGAGAATTAACGTCAAGATATGCCAAGATAACTCGAATAAAAGGAGCAAAACACAAAAACTGTTTAGCTGAGCCACCACTGCGTCGCAGTGGTTTATGACTGCGACGCAGTCGGGTGTCGGGCTGTTACAACTTGTTAGTTTAATGCCATAAAATATTTGGTATTGAAAGGTTTTTGGTGTGGCTATTTTTACTGGGAAACGAGGTTGATTAAGGGACACCATCATCATTTTCATTGGGGAGAACACACAGTCGCTCCATCACAAATCGATCCATCATTCAATACAAGATACACACAACAAATTGGGAGAGCTTGGAGAAGACAATCATTGGCGATTTCATTAATCAAACATAAAAGTTGTTTTCAATTCCATTTCAATCACTCTATTAGCTTCAATTACATTTGAATTATGGTATCTTAGACATTAACATGTTATCAAACACTTGGTATCATGTTAAACGTTTCTTATAATTCCTGTTTAATTTCAATTATGTGTAGCTAATTTCATAATCGTTTGCTTGAATATGTGATCGAATGTTTTGATTGATTTTTAGTATGAAATGTTTGACAGGTGTGTGTTTGGTTAATTGGGGATCCATTTGGGTTTAAACTTTAATCGTGTTATCAGATTACATATATTCTTTATTGGTATAAAACTTGAGTATTTGAAAAGAACTCGAGAATTTGCTAAAATATTGAACGAAATATTCAACCGGTCTTTAGTTGATATAGTTTATCGGTATTCGAAAGGAATCGATAATAGTAATCAAAATAATTAACTTTAAACACGAGTGCTAGTTTATAAAATAAGAGAATCGGTTAGTAACTAGTAAACTATTCGAAAGGAAGTTTAAATATTAATTCTCACATATCTGCTTGATTCTTTATGCATAATGTTTTGGGGCGTTAACCATATTCGAAAGGAGTGGTTTCACGGTTGGGTAATTAGAGAAATCCGGTGTTCGAAAGGAACTTGGTTTTACATAAGAAGTAAATCAACATTTCGTACTTAAAAAAGATCATACATTCGTGAACGGTTCAAGCAAACGTCTCTTTAAATTGATTTATAAAATACTTTTAAAACGTTACTTGGTAGTTATAATACAAACCCCCAACTTTTTACCTGTTTATTTGTTTAACGTAAACTCTTAATTTACATTAGTCCATGTGTTCGAACCCGAACTTGCCAAAACTATACTACAACCGACAAGGATACACTGGCCGATGTTGTGGTTTAGCGAAAGCATCTGGGAAGACTAGATTTTGCACTTCATTATGTAGGTTGAGTATGGGGTTAATCACACAATTCTAACACTCTCAAAACACTATCAAAACTCTAAAAACGCAAAAAATACACTCTCAAAACTCCAATTATCGTAATATTAAGGTTATGAAAATGTATTTCAAGCTTTTTTAGTAGAAGAACGTTTATGTATGATGTGTTAAAAGTTTATTTAATAAAAGTTGAAGTTTAACGTGTTTTTTCAACTTACGCTTTTTTTTTCCCAATGTTACTAGTTACATTTTATATAAGAAATAAAAAAATAGTACTTATTCAAACATTTTTCTTAATAATTATCGAAATATTAAGCTTTGAAGATGTGTTTCAAGCTTTTTTACTAGAATACAACGCTTATGTATGATGTGTTTCAAGATTGTTTAATAAAAGTTAAATTTTAGCGTGTTTTTGCAAGTTACGATTTTTTAATTATTAAAAATCAAAACCGGTTTTTATCCGGGTTTTATACCCGAGCCGGTTTGGACCCGACCCCAAACCGGTTCCACCGGTTATACATATCCAATACCAAAACCTGGTTTGAACCAGACCCGGGTTTTGGCCAAACCCGTTTGAAGGTTTGACCAAAACCCGTTTTTGACACCACTATGGCTAATGAGTAAAGTTCTATTTACCATTTGATCTAATGCATAATTACGATAAAAAAAAAATAACCACTTTAATGTGTTGGCTTTTCAGGTTTTTTATATAAGAAACAAGATTGCTCATTCGCAAAATCTAGCAATACCGACGTTGAAAAAGAAGAACGCAAAAAGTTTACACTATTAGAGTTGCTAGCTCAAAACCGTACTTGATATATACGATACACACTTTTAGTAACTTACAGTTTGAAAAGACAACGGAATAATAAACCCGATAACCAAAACTACGATCAAGCTACAAAATAACACTAATTATATATGTTCCATGTAACATATTCAATTTACACTGTACTATTATAAATTCTTGTTTCAAGGAACTCAATTTACATGTAACTCTTAAAGACACATATGAGATAAAGTTTGGATCTACAAAGCTTGCGATCAATCTCATAAACAAGAGGAGATATTCCCACATAAATTACATATATTTAATAAATATATGAACAAGTATTCTTTTACATCAAATATAACATATGACACCGCTCAAGCTAAGTAAATTCTTTGTTTACAAGGACGCTATATTAATGCTTGGAATTGATTGTAAAACAATGACCCACCAACTCGCCTACACTAATCCACACACGATAACTACACCACTTACTGATCTGAAAGGAAAGACAATAATCTTCAAGATACTATGACATGCGCTACACTAGTTACCATTATCACATCAAACATTGCAGAAGTACTCCTCCAGTAGCACTTTCATTTTCTAATACACTGAAACTAAAAGCCCACACCAATCATATGTTAAAATGGAACTTTTCCACGCAACAGGTTGTAACCACCCAAAATCCATTTTTATGAGTTTATGGTTTACGACGTATGCATTGGAGGGCATATGGTGTAAGGATTAAAAGTGAGGGTCAACGAAGTCAAAGCTGAGCCTTTACGGCATAAGGCTTATAGCCTTTACGCCGTAAAGCTCAAATTTGGAAAAAGGGGGAATTTCCCCCCTCGCGGCTTTACGACGTAAAGCCTTTACGGTGTAAAGGCATGCCAGACACAAGTTTGTATTTAAACCTTTTTAGGGTTTTCATTTCATTTCTTGGAACCCTAGCAGCGTTTTTGAGAGAATTTTGACCAGATGAGTTTGCCTAACAATCTAAGAGGGTTTGAGGAGTGCTTGGAGGCAATGGCGAGTCTAGGATGGTAATGAAGGTAGGTCCTAAAACAATTTAGACGACAAAAAGTAATGGATCGAGCAGTTCGGAAATGTTAAGCGGGTCGGGTCGAAGATTACTACGAATATATATAAAATAAAAGTAGTAACGATTAACAAATAATACAATGCTTAAGTAGTTAAGTCACAATATTTCATATAAGTTTATGTAAGGCGTATACGTTCCACAAATTTTAACAATAAATATGGAAATAAGTAAAATTGTGCTTACTTAACATGATATTGTCAATGTTGTTTGCAAACTTTAAAATAAAATGTATGGTTCATATAACATAATTAATAAACTTGATAAAAATTTTAAGTTTATAATTTTATTGTGTATTTTTGAGTTTTAGACACATATTTGTGGTAAAATGAAATATGAATCCTATTACTGAACAAGAATAATTGTTATGATGAAATAATATTAAAAGATAATTTTAGAAAACATAAAGGATTGTTTTTAATTATACAACTCAACAGGCAACAGTAAAAAAAAAATATAAAAAAAATGTGTTGGGTGAGATTTGAACACTTGACCAAAAAAGATTTAAGAGTCAATATCATATAATAGTGTAACCACTACACTGGCACCATCTTTTGTTATGGTTTTGTAAAACAATTATCTTAACCAGGTCCTTCTAATTTTTTTAGGTATATCCTACGAAAAAAGTCTATATCGTTTCTAAACGATTAGAAAACTAAGGTAGGTCCGAGGACCTGCCTTGCTATATACTGAACTCGCCCCTGCTTGGAGGTGTTATTCAAGTGTTAGATCGTCTCGTTCGTGAGATTTCATCCGTCAATCGTCTCGGTTTTCATACGGAAGGTAAAATCCTCACAATCCTTTGATGTTACATATTTTTGATGATCTTTGGATCCATTCGCTTAGATCGTTTGAATCTCTGTTCGTTTATATCGATTCGATTCCCATTTTCGGTTGATTTTCGGAGTCCGATTAGCGTAGGGTTTTGCGTTTTCGATAGGTTATCGTGCTTGATTGATTGGGGATTTTTTGTGATCAGTTTGTGGTCATATTATCCGCTAATTTCAGTACCTCGTTCATTAGTTCATTTGCTTTTGTTTTGTTAAGGTGAATACATACGTATTCAAAACCGAATGCATGACAAAAACGAGATTATGAGTAACGAGTATTGATTGTTATTAGATTGTTTATTAGATGTTGTATGATGTGGTTTGATGATGGTTCGGGGGCTGTTTTGTTAGATGTCTAGCCATCGATAATACGGGCAAGCGGTTTGGGAATTTATACGCTTGTTTGGTTAGATATTTGAATTGTGATAATTATGGTTTATCATATTTGCATGTATTAGACGTTTAGATGTGGATGTATGTAGGTTGATTATTGACTAGATAATTACATGACCAAACCAATTAAGATGAAGATGAAATAGGTTTATCGTGAGTTAGATTATTTCATGATTGAACCTTAAATATAAGGGGTCGACCTTTAGATGTGAAGATGGAATAATGTCCAGGGTAGAAGAACGCAAAACTACCTTTACAGTTGTACTTAAGATTCTACTATTGGCAATCTAGACACTGTCGATCGTATGGGTATGCGACTACTTTCGGGTGCTTGCATACTCGATGACATGTGACGGTACGACGTGAGTCTTATTATAGAATGGTCACACATGCATAATGTCATCCTAGGCAATGGAGAGGATCAATTTGATTTTTGGGTCCGAGATTATCCATGCTATAACGACATGTGATGTGCTTATACATTGCGAAGTCGGAGTAGTGGGACCGGATTGCTAGGGGTGGTTCTAATAACGGACTTGCACCCCAATTGTTGGATGACCAATAGTTATCGTGGTACTCACTAATCCCCTGCTTGGTCAAAGTCGTGGACTTGAGGAACTTGGGGTCTGGAACGCATTCGGGAGCCAAACAAAAGCTGGAAACTTGTTGGATGCTGATTACGACGCAGTCACAAACTACTGCGCCCCAGTAGCTGGCATTTCTGACATTCTCGTTTTTGGAAACATTCCACTGCGACTCACACAAAGTTCACTGCGACACAGTAGCTCGGCGACGGACCAAACCAACTTTTAAACTTTCCTTTTTGCTTTTTTGGGTTTAGTTTCTTTTCCTATATATTGTAAAAACATTTATACATTAGATAACTATAGATTTCGATTATAAACAAGGTTTTTAACCTTTTTCTTTGAGTTGTTGTGTCAATTCGTCTTTGTTTCAAATATTAGATTGCGTTATCTAAGCTTGATTCGGTAACAAATCAATAGGTCTTGATTGTGTTATCATTCGTTGATTGAATTATAGGTCTAATTCAATTAACATACTATCCTTGTTCGTGTGTTCGTATCAATTTTCATCATAAACGCCAATTGGTTCGATATTTCGCTGCGAATAAGTATCATAAGTGGCATGAGAGCCACGATTAGCTCTTGATCTTTTCTTGTTCTTCGGGTTCTAGATTTTGATAAATACAAAAATTATCAAAATCGGTTATAAAGATGAACCGGATGGATTCAGATTTCTTGACGAATATCCGAGAGGCTATGCGTAATATACAAGAAGGTTTTCAAAGATAACCTAGGCCTGGTGATAATAGAGAAACTGAAGAATGTAAGGTTAATGAATTGTCGGAATTTACGGGTGGAACGGATCCGGAGGTGTATCTTGAATGGGAAAGGAAAATCGAACGGATGTTTGATTTTAAGGAATTGAACGATGAAAAGCTTTTCTATTCTTTGTTTAGGAAAAAGCGCTTCGTTATTCTATGAAGGTGTGAAGAACAAAAGAGTCCGTGAAGGTAGGGAAAATATCAATTCATGGTAATCCTTGAAAAGGAAACTTCGTAAAAGGTATGTTCCAACAACCCATCAAATCTCTACTTATCGTAAGATTGCGGAGTTCAAACAAGGAAAGATAAGCGTTGGGGAATATATTGATGAATTCTAGAATTTATCATTTATGGGTGAGATAGAAGAGATCAAGGACAAAAGATGTCGAGATTTTTGCGGAGTTTGAATTACAATATTGCTAATATTGTTGATTTACATCCCTATTCGGATTTCGATAGTTTATGTAATTTATGTTTGAAATTGGAAGCCCAAGGAAGGATGAAGTATGGGAATAGTTTGAATTGGGATTATTCTAGAACCAAACAAGGAGTAAAGTCCAATGTTGCTGTTAAAGTTACCGAACCTGTGGGTAATACAGGTGGGTCATCTAGTGTACCATTGGAAAGTTCTTCTCCCATTGTTCCTAAAGCACTTAGTGCATTGCGGGAAAGTTATTTGTCCAAGACTCGATGCTTCAAATGTCAAGGCTTTGGACATATACAAAATGCAAGTCCAAACAGGTTGATTGCTACTTCGAGGGAAGCAAGGGAATGTAGGGATGAATTGTTTGAGGAGGAGGAGGAGAGGACTTATAAAGAGGGGGTTGTGTATGATTATTTCAAGGAAGAGGGGGAATGTTATGAAGCTCCTAATGTGGAGACGACGTTGGTTCTTAGATCATTGCAGAAACAAATTGTGTCTATTGATTGTGATCAACGGGATCAATTGTTTCACACCAAGTGTCAAGTTAACGACAAATGGTGTAGCTTGATTATCGATGGGGGTAGTCGCACGAATGTGGTGTCTAGTGAGATGGTGAACAAGTTGGGATTAGCTACTATGGCTCATCATAGGCCGTATGCACTTCATTGGCTTGATGATGGGAGCAAAGTCAAAGTTTCCAAACAAGTTCGTGTCGGTTTAACTTTGGGATCTTACATTGATGAAGTGTTAGGTGGTATTATACCTATGGACGCGTGTCACATATTATTGGGTCTTCCATGACAATTTGATCGTGATGCCATTCATAGAGGTAAGAGTAATGAATATGAATTCAAAAGTGGAGGTAAGACGATCCTTTTGAAGCCACGTCGTTTGAAGAGGTTAGTTCAATAAGTACTAAAACCAAGAAGAAGTCAACTCTCACTTTGTTGGTTAATGAGAGGGATGTGGAGCATGTGGTTGAAACTCGTGAGAAGACACTTTTGCTGGATACGGGTTGGATTGTTTAAAATTGGTCTAACCTTTCCACTATTAGATACGGGTTGGATTTAAAGCTTAACGGGTCGAATGGATAGATTGTTTAAAATTGGTCTAACCTTTCCACTATTACCGAGGAAATTGGTTTGATTAGGGCTCGTTTTTATGCTACATCTATCTTATCATTACCAGATTTCTCGCAACCGTTTGAGGTCGAATTTAAGGAAAGTGGCATGACTTTTGGAGAGTTATTTGGCAAGGATCAACACGAGGAGTTTAAATTAAATGTTTGTTTGGTAAAAGAGGAGCTTAAGAATATGAAGACTACAGTATGTGGCTTGCAGAGTTTATGTCAATTAGCTTATGGTGGATCCAAAGAAAAGCAAGTCATGATCCTCGTGATTTTTCAGGGTAATGTTCCTTTTGACCCAAGTGGGGTTCATGCTACTTCCAATGTTGGGGACATATCTCCTTGGCTCGATGATGATGGCATTTCAGAATTGAGGAAAATTCCTTTTAAAGGAGGAGGGGATGATACGGTTTCGATTGGTCAAGACTTGGTATTATTGTATGGGAATGAAGCTTTTGAAGGAACCATGGCTAGGGGGTTTGTTTGGTGACTTTTGGGAGTTGTTGGACTCAGAAATTCACTTTGAAACTCAACGCTACGCATCGAGATATCAGTGCTACGCATTCGGGACCTAAACAAAAGCTGGAAACTTGCTGGACGATGACTGCGAAGCAGTCACAAACTACTGCAGCACAGTAGCTGGTATTTCTAACATTCTCGTATTTGGGAACATTCCACTGCGACGCACACAAAGCTCACTGTGACACAATGGCTGGGCAGCGGAGGACCAAAACCGAATTTTAAACTTTCCTTTTTGCATTTTAGGGTTTAGTTTCTTTTCCTATATACTTTAAACAATTCTATTCATTAGATAACTCTAGATTTCAATTATAAACAAGGTTTTTAACCTTTTTCTTTGAATTTTTGCGTCAATTCGTCTTTGTTTCAATATTAGATCGCGTTATCTAAGTGTGATTTGATAACAAATCAATAGGTCTTGATTGTGTTATCATTCGTTGATTGAATTATAGGTCTAATTCAATTAACATACTATCCTTGTACGTGTGTTCGTATCAATCTGCATCATAAACGCCAATTGGTTCCATCTTCCGCTGCGAATATGTATCACTAAAGATGATTTGATACAGACGTTTTATAAACCTACGATGTCTCACTGGGCTTTTATCTAACACTTGATCTTTTTATGTCTTACATTTGTGTAGGTTGAACAGGAAGGTTCCTTGCCTTTTAGATGGAGACTTGTGAGATGGGTTACTTTAGGTAGCCTTAGATTGTTGGAGATTGAAACTCACTTTAATGTTTACGTTTACGTACTTTTGGATTATTAAACTATGTTGATGTGATTTTGAAGTAACACTGGTTTACGATGTTGTTCACGTGCTTTTGGTTTAAGAGGCACGTGACTAATAAATGTTTTAAAGACTTTCGCGGTTTTCCTAGTGACCGCCATCGAGCTCTCCTCAGAGGGATCGGTATTCTCGTGACGCTGGGTCTCTGAAGCTGTGAAGTCGTCCGAGAATTCATTCGAGTAGACGGCCGGTGCGTGAGAGTGCGACTGCGAACGGGAGTGCGACAGTGAGCGGGAGTGTGACGAGAGCGACATGTCGTAACTGCGAATAAATGATACACGTGAGTATAGGGGAAAAAGAAAAGTGTAAAATGAAATGCATGTACGAGTCAGTCACATGAGAATTAGGAATCGATGAGATCGGAAATTTTCGACTCGAAAACCGTTAACGATAGAAATTACGTTCCGCTCTTGCATAATTTATTTCAAACTAGGCGTAGTTGATCAAGTTACGCGTAGTTAGTAACAAATCATGCATTTACGGAATTAATCTACTAAAGTTTGAAACTCGTGAAATGATTTTTCGAAAAAGCCTTGGTTATAGTTTGGTTTTGAAATATTGAAATTTTTTGAAAATCCGTATTCACTATAACCTTGTGCTCTGATACAAAGTTTGTCACACCCCGCTAAAGCGGAAACAAAGGATCTAAAGAGCATCGATATCCTAACGCGAGTCATAGAAAATTTAAACGGTTTCAAGTCATTTGCATTAAGTAATAAAACGTACAAGTTCAAAATAACCAAGAGTTTAAAATTTCATTACAAGACAATACATAAGAAAAGATTTCAATAACAGTTCCAAAATATTAAACAAGTCTTCTCCCTATTCATGGTACACGTGACTTGCCTGACCCGTCCACGATATGCACTTTGATCCTTACAATGTGTTTCCTGAAACATCAGAAAAAGTGTCAACTACAACAAGTAGTGAGTGAGATACAGTTTTTTAGTCCTCGACTAAAAATGATTTACGACAAAGTATAGCAATACTTATATGATGGTTGCGGAATCCTATATCTCTAAATATATATGCGTAAAAGAAAACTATTGATTGGAATATTGTATTTCGACCTCTTGGCATAATATAACCATAAGTGTTCACACTAAACCGATTACCCGACCGTGAGGCCCCTTACCCCACACTATCTAAGAGGAGTATTCTGAATTTGTAATATGTACTTAGAATGTATTCTAAGTAAGGAACGGTCCTTTCCTAAGTATCGATACCCATATACTAAAAGGCTTAACAAGATAATAGTGTGTTGCGAAAACTGGGCACTAGTTTCATTTAAAACTGATAGTAGGCACTTACGAGCAGTTATATTTTCATCAAGAGTCAATAGAGGTGCCGAGTGTGGAGATATAATGACATACAATCAATCAATACGTTTATACGAGTGCCGAGTGTGGAAAATAAAAAGCATACGCATATAAGTTCATAAAATGTTTAATTCTCATGTTTCCCCCAAAAAGAGTTGTATAAAAACAATAAATAAAAGGGGATGTAACTCACGGCTTGCGAAATATTAAGCGTGTGCGGAAAGGAGTCGAACGCGTCGGAATCAAGGAAACCCTAAAAACATACCAAGTCTCGAGTAAGTATTATGATTATTTATGTTAAAGGTCTCTTTTTCTTAACTTTGTTACCAAAATTTAATATGTCCGGAAATTGTTCATATTATTTATAATTACGTTTAGTCCAAATATGTCCAATGCACTCTGTGTCTAAGGTCAAGAATAGTATGTTATTAGTTCGTTTCTGAAGTGTTATAATGTGACAACCGTCTAAATTTCAGGTGAAAATTTCGTATTCTATATCTTTGAGATATCTATTATTCTCCTTAACTGTACTTATACCGTAAACGTGTGTGTGTCGGAATCGAAACCGGAATCAACAAATGAATTCTAATACCAAGAAGACACTTAATGAACTTGCCTAAGTTCATCCAACAACTATTCGTAAACTCACAACTAACAAAAATGCTTAACGATAACGAAAAACGAAATTTTTTCAAAAACCAGCGTAACTAAGCAGTTACACCACGAATCTATCCGGGATAGTTACGCAGCGTAACTATGTAGTTACGCAACGTAACTATGTGGTTACGCAGCGTAACTATAGTTACGCTAGCGTAACTAGCGGGCTGAGTCACTTTTGCATGTGCTAATACGTTGACACCTGTCCCGACAAATGTCGTAAGGCTAGAAAACACTGCCAAAGAGTCACCTAAACTCATGTAAAGCCTTTACTCACTTGGTCATTCACAAACACCATTTTCCTTTCACTTTATGCAAACACACACACACCACCACAATACTCTCTTAAACCTCTCAATTCCGAGCAAAAGTACAAGTAAAATTCACCAAATATCACAATAAATTGTTATTATCAACAAAGGAAGCAAGAGGTAGCCATCCCTTTGGTTGTTTGCATTGGTTTCTATCGTTTTTCGGGTCAAAATTGTTGGGGTTGTATGGATCTTAAGATGTCAACGTTATACCAATAACCTAGCGGAAATAAGCTATCGATTATCTAGCGAATATTTAACCTTCGGAAACGAAATCAAACCAATCATTATTGATAAGATTAGACCTTAGGAAGACTATTCGGATGATTGATTATATGTTATAATCGGTTTGGAACACAAAGAAAACGGCAGCAGCAGTTCAAACACGCACAAAAACCCTAGGACGACTCACCCCGTAATGCAGGAAGTAGATGGGTATATATAGGCCCAGATATTCATCCGTACGGATGTGATCTCATCCGTACGTATGAACACTCATCCGTACGAATACAACATTTTAATAAACACTTTGTTTAATTACCACTTAACCGTGCGAATAGAACTTTCATGCACACGGATGCATCCTCATCCGTGCGAATGTAATCTGAATATTATTTAAACATCACTAATCGTATATTTGATTAATTCATAATAACGTAAACATTCAAGCATATAATTAATCAAACAAGCAACATTAATATCCAAACAATACAAAGACTGACATTAGAATAAACGTGTAATTACATATGAATCTAGTAACTAACAAAATGCACCTACAAACTCCCCCTAGGAACTAGATTCTATGTATTCAGTCTTCAAAATTTTCACTGCTGCTCAAAAATGTCTTCGATCTGTCCTCTTAAGCGTGGATCTTGTAAGCAAAACATACACGTACAACCTTGTTGAAACGCGACGCTTGATCCATATCTTTGACATCACAAAATATAGGACATAGAAACAAAGCGTAAATATCATCATCAGTCAAATTTCTAATCCACATTGGATCAAAAATTCTCAGTGTTTCCCATTCACCTTTTCTCTCCAGCACAATCACAGCTTCTGTAGTTCGATCGTCGTAATACCACCATTTGAATCTCCGGTGGAAATCGGCTTTCATTTTGCGTAGTGGAATCTTCTCCATCACCCTTGGCGCTTTATAAGTTACATGCTTCAAAGCTTTACCTGTTCTAGGATTCTTCCGATCTTTAGAATAGGTAATCTTCGGATACTGTGGCCTCAGGTACTTCCACGATGTTCTGAACTCATAATGAAGTTGCTTTTCCAACCAAGCTGCTTTATGATCCGACTCACTGTACAGCAACTTAAGACGAGCCAACCGCAGCATATCAAAATATGGCAAAGTCTTCAAGTCGGGAGCTAATTTAAAGTAGTCGATGCCACGCTCTCGCTTGATTGCATAAACATTTAAATCATCCAAGTATGCCCAACTGATAATTTGACCTTCGGTCTTCTCACCTTTCAACGAATAAAACTTCGAATAATCAGGTTGAACAACTTGACGAGGCGGGCGGAAACAATCTTTCATTGCCTGAAGCCATTCAGCTTTCTTGACACTCAGTTGTTCGAGATCTGGTGTAGACTTGCTGGCAGCTGGATGTTTCTCCAATTTGCGGTTAAGATCTCCATCATCAACGTTAAAAACTTCATCATCATTAGGAAGATCTTGAAAATCGTTTGATTGATAGATAGGATTTGCTGAATCAACATTTTGCTCAAACACTATCTCATCATCATCAATGTCAGAATCAGGAGGATTTGCTGCAGAAGCAGATGCAGATTCTTCAGTAATAACTTCATCAGGATTCATTTCCAATAGTTCTGCAATCTGTTCTTTTGTCAAACAATGTATTATCTCTCCTTCTTCTTTGTCATACTCGACGCTAAACTGAATTACCACCTGCATATCCAAAATATGAGTTAATTTGGACTTTACATGCGAGATAGGAGTAATATCATGTTGCGATTAACTTGTATGTTCTTTACCATCATTATCAGACTCTGTGCTTTCACCTCCTTCAGCAGACGGTTCAGAAGATGCATCGTCTGATCCTTTAAGTCTGAAAATCCCATCATCACCTACAATCATATTATCTTTCACCTTGTTGTAGTCTTCTTCCAACTTCTTGATTTTCTTGGATTGCTCAGTAGTGATAAGTTCCAATTCCTTGTTCTTATTTGAGCAATACTCAAGCAGCAATCTCTGTGAATCAAGCAACATATTCTGATTTTTTATCATATCAGACATTTCAGCGTGTTCAGCATTACGTCTCTGAATTTCTTCATCTTGTTGATGCTGTTTTGCCAAGACATTTAATAACATAGCATTCAAGATGGCAAGCTGAGCAGAATCAGAAGTCTGCAATGACGAAGATGACTTTTCAGCAGTTATTGTGGTTGTGGTAGCTGTCGTCATGATTGGCTCTGGAGCTGTAGTAATAGGAGGAACTGGAGCTGCAGTGCTGGCAGTCGTCTGTGGAGCAATGTCAGAACGTTTCACCAGCTTGAAACGTTTCGACGATTTCTCCCTTTTCTTGAGAACTTCTCCTAATGACTTAGTTGCTGGAGGATCTTTTCGTTTACGTACTAATGGAATCTCTTCAGCACTCATGACAACATCATCTTCATCTCTCAAACCAGCTTGAGATGAAGATGTACCAACAACCGGAGATTCAACCGGTATAACCTCAACATCTTCATCGGAGTCAGACTGTTGAGGTACAAAAATATCCTCAGTATCTGATTCACTGTCATCATGTCTCCATTTCTTACCGCCAGGACAGACATATGATGAATCAGCAAGGTGACCAATCAACCGTTTCTCCACCGGTTTCACCTTCTTGCTCTTGTACGTAAGCAATCGTCCCATTGTCAGATTACTCATTACTTCCAGCTTGATCGTATCATCAGCAGCTTTGGGCAACGTTGGAATCTTCACGTCAAGAATCATTTGCACAAAGCGCGCATACATCAGATATTTTTGCTTTTTCATCTCCAAATTCTCCACCATGTGCTGCAAAATCATTCCCGAAAAATTGTAAGGAATGTTCAACACCAAAGCTGCAAAAGCACTTTGAGTTATCTCCCTCATTTCATCATGGCCAGCCTTTCTTGGGCTCAAACAGTGTTGCAACACGTGACACAAATATATGTATTGTATGCTAAACCCAGACTTCGTAATCACTCCCTTCTCTATTTCACCTTCATACTTCACCCGCAAAAGTAACCCTCTCACGAGATACTTGTTCAACATAGTTGGCATCCTAGCTTCGTCTTCAAATCCGATAACCTCTCGAATAACGTTCTCATCAATCATCACATCTGTCCCGAGAACTTTACTGTGAATTTGAATCTTTCCATCTGCACGAACAACTTGAGCATTTTGCCAGAACGATGATATATGAGACAAATAAGGCACACACTCAGTAGAGATAGCCTTGTAAATTCTGGATCTCTTCAAGAACGCGATGATTCCAGCAAAAATTTTAGCATTTCGAGACTCTTCGTTTAGATAAGCGCACATATTGTTCCTCGGTCCAATGCTCCAGGCAGCGCTTTGAGATTGCGAAGATGATTCCACAATTACATCAACATTTGAAACAGGGATTTCAGAGACAGGAACTTCAACCATTATCCTTCCCTTTGATTCGTGCGGTTGCTTTGTTGATCCGTGCGTATGTAATGTACATCCGTACGAATGCGCTGTAAAACTCATAACTTTAAAATTTCACTTTTCTTCAAAATCAAACATCAAATAAACGTTAAGCACATAAAAATTATCAATTTCAGAAAGAATAAACGTTTTGCTCAATGAAACATACTTTCGAAGAATTTTAGCCAAAAGTTTCACTAAAAATCATGACCTTGAGACGTTGTAAGAATTTAAACATTAATCTCATTTTCACGTTTAGATTTCAAATCACGACAAGTAACCATAAAACTAGCAAAATAAACAATAAAAATAAAAATCTTTTTGTATTTTTCTGTTTTTGGTAAATCAAAAGAAATCTTAACTAAGACAAAATACTGAAAGTTTAAAAATTTTAACTAACAACTACACAAACTGAAAATTTCACATTCTTTTTGTGAGAATCTTTTCGAATAAGGGATCAGACTGATACTGAAACATAACATTGTCATTCATTTTTCTTTGTAACTATTAACATCTCAATTGACGATTATTGGTATATTTGTCCTCTTAAACTTAAACAAACATTCACTTGACATTTTTCTTTCAAAATGGTCATCTCGATAAGATCTCCCAATATTTTGAACATATATATCAACACACCTTTTGAATTTTAACAGTCACCAGATCATATCATAATTAGAATTGTACGTATGTTTGTGTATTTGTCCTCTTAACTTTTCAGCCTTTTCAATTCTATTTTCATAAATACCAGGCATAATATCATAATATTTATTTCGTATGTCAGTATGGCATCCACTGCACAGGCAATAAGGACCAGTGATTCTTGATCGTTGAAAAATTTAATTTACACCACTCAGAGAATAAGCACTTCATCACCCTTTATTTGGAATGCTCGAATTATGATCTTCTTTCGACCTTATAATTCTGTTCATCCATCAAAGTATTTTTGAAGTTTGTTTATTAAGTACTTCCTCACCCTTTATTTGGAATGCTCGAATTATGATCTTCTTTCGACCTTATAATTATGTTCATCCATCAAGGTATTTTTGAAGTTTGTTTACTTATCTCTTACTTTGTATTTGATCTTGAATAGACTGTGTCTATTTTGGTATTCACATCATTTCTTCAATTTCCTTGATCTTGATCAAATCATTCAAGAATGTTATCCCAAAATCACTGGAATGGCCCTTAATTGCTTCGATATATACTGACATACTGTATTCTTTTTCTGATATTACACCTAATATTTACTATCTTACGAATTGATCCAGCGAAAAGCCACAAACACTACAAGACAAAATCTAATCATAATATATTAAAATTTAATTTCGACTGTTGTGTGCTGTGTACAATGTTCTCAATTGTTGTTGATCTCCATATATCATTTAGACAGTCTTAGAGACATGTCCATAACGATTTAAATTAAAATTTGATATCTGCGACAACCATTTTAAAAATGATTTATTTTCGTCAAGTTTCAGTAAGATAAGCCTACCAATATATCCTACAACTGACATGTGTAAACGTTACCTTCAGCATATCATTTTGACAATTACATGTTCAGTTTAGTTCAGTATTTCCTCACTTCCCAATTTTTTTTTTTTTTTTTTTTTATTTATTTATTTTTTTATGTTATTTCTCCCCCTAAAACTAAAAAGAAGAAAATAAAAAGTGAAAAATAAAATAAGAAAAACCTTAACGTAGTATACAAAAGTAATTTCGGTTACTTGTCCTACTTGACTTCTTCAATCATATCACTCTTATTGACTACACCATTTTCCAGCAATAAAAATCCAAACCTAGACTTATCAAATGCCTTTGTAAAAATATATGCTTTTTGAAACATTGTTTCGATATAAATGACGTCAATTAAATGTTTTTCAAAGCAATCACGAATGAAATGATATTTTACGCCTATATGTTTGGTTTTAGGATGGTGCACGGGATTTTTAGTGACAGCTCTGGCAGCAGAATTATCAACATAAATATGAGTAGTAGAGATAGACAAACCGTAATCACGCAGTTGTTGCTGAATCCAGATAACCTGAGAACAGCAGCTAGCCGCAGCAACGTATTCAGCCTCACATGTGGACAATGCTACAGCGGTCTGTTTCTTGCACTGCCATGTTACTAGACGCGTTCCGAGAAACTGACATCCTCCTGAAGTTGATTTAGCATCCTTCTTGCAACCGCCATAGTCTGAATCACTGAATGCAGATAACTCAAAATTGTCATCATGAGAATACCAAAGACCTAAATCTGGAGTACCCTTCAGATATTGCATAATCCGCTTCACTGCTTGAAGATGAACAACAGTTGGTGCTCCTTGGCATCGGGAACACAAGCACACAGGAAACATGATATCTGGACGAGAAGCGGTGAGGTACATAAGAGATCCGATCATGGAGCGATAGAGAGACTGATCAATTGGCTCCCCCGTAGTGTCTGGTGAGATCCCGTGATTCACCGATAGGGGAGTAGAAGCAGGCTTCATTTCCAACATTTCAAACCGTTTCAAAATGTCGTTGACATATTTAGTCTGATGTATAAAGATTCCCTCTGCTGTTTGATCTACTTGTAGCCCCAAAAAGAACTTAATCGGACCCATAGAACTCATTTCGAACTTGCTTGTCATCACCTCTTCAAATTCTTTACACAAATCTTGATTAGTAGAGCCAAAAATGATATCGTCCACATACACTTGCACCAACAGAATATCGTCCCCTCTTTCCTTTATAAACAGCGTACAATCGATAACACCTCGACGGAAACCATTGTCGATCAGATGATTTGCAAGTGTCTCATACCAAGCGCGCGGTGCTTGATGCAGACCATAAAGTGCTTTATCAAGAATATACACTTTATCCGGATGTAATGGATCTACAAAACCTGGAGGTTGATTGACGTACACTGTATCTCGAATATTCCCGTAAAGAAAAGCACTCTTTACATCCATCTGGTAAACGGTGAATCTTTTATATGATGCGAAGGCTAGAAAAATCCGAATTGCCTCCAATCTCGCAACAGGAGCAAAAAATTCATTATAATCCAGTTCAGGTATTTGTCGAAAGCCCTGAACCACTAGCCTTGACTTGTTCCTCACAACTATACCTTGATCGTCTCTTTTGCAACGATAGACCCAGCGACAACCCAATGACTTTGCACCTTTTGGCTTATGGACAAGCCTCCAGACACCCAACTTCTTAAATTGTAGCAGTTCCTCTTGCATTGAGTTTACCCAGTTGTCATCCAAAAGAGCTTCTTCAATATTTTCCGGTTCAATATGGGAGATAAAACATGCATGTGCACAGTAGGTGACATCCCCAGATTTAAACAGATCAATGTAAACATCGCTTGAACTTGTCTTCTTGTGCGAACTCCGGCCGAATGCTCACCTATTATTTCCGAGACAGGGTGGTCACGTTCACTTCGTGTGACCGGAGTATTAGGAATGGCAACATTAGGACCCAAGTTATTAACATCATGATTTTCCCTTTCCTCTTCATTTTCAATTTGCTCATTAACATTAACTGAGCCATCAGAGTCTGAATTATCATCATTTGTGTATGGATCTGCAGGATTATCTTTTGCACTGGGAGGAGTAGCAGCTGTTTGAGGTACTGTATCTTGAGGAATATGATTTTCCAAACCTTCTCTGTGAGAATAATACCTTGCAATATCTTCATCGGAAAACTCTGGAAGATTAAATGATTCAAATAACGAATCATAATCAAACATCCACGGAGAACCTTTGGAAGGAATAGGTTTAGAATACTTCTGAACGTCCACCTCATACCATTCTTCAATAGCTTTAGTAGTTGGATTCCAAACTCTCTTGTTAGGAGTGCTGTATCCCAGAAATATCCCTTCTACTTCCTTTTCATCGAACTTTCCCTCTGATTTACGCTTGAGCATAGTACAAGGAGCTCCAAAGGGTTCCAAGTACTGCAAATTTGGCTTTCTTTTCTGCAACAGTTCATAACAGGTTTTCTCATGACGCTTTACTACTAGCACTCTGTTTAAAGTGTAACATGCATTAGCTACCGCTTCATTCCAAAATCGTACTGGCAGTGACGAATCAGCCAACATAGTCCTAGCTGCTTCAATCAACGTCATGTTCTTCCTTTCGGCAACTCCGTTCATTTGTGGAGTGTAAGCTGCACTGAATTGCTGTTGAATTCCTCGGTCCTTGCAGAAATCTTCCATCCTCTGATTCTTAAATTCTGTACCATTATCAGTTCTAAATCGTCGAACTTTTAATTTATACAGAGTTTCCAACGTAATAACTAACAGCTTGATATTCTTGAATGTTTCAGATTTTTCCCGTAAAAACATGACCCAAGAGAATCGAGAATAATCATCAGTCACCACTAAACAATATTTGTCCCCTGCTACACTCGAATATTTGATTGGGCCAAAAAGATCCATATGTAAAAGTTCAAGTGGAGCATCGATCGTGTGGAACTTCTTCGCTTTGTGAGACTTTTTGGATTGCTTTCCCTTTTTGCATGAAATACAGACTTCCGGCAACTGAAAGCTTTTCACATTTACTCCCATAACCAAATCCTTATGCATCAGATGATTCATCTTTCTTAAACTGAGGTGTCCCATGCGTTTGTGCCACAATATCGATTCACGTTCAGTAGCTTTCGAGACAAAAGCTTGATGTTCAGTCGAATTCACAGTAGTTTTCGACATGTCGAGTACATACAAATCTCCAACCCTTGGTGAAGTTGTAATAACCAATTCCTCTGGAATCTTGAATTCTTTCCTAAGAATGTAACATTGATGATCATCAAAAATCACTTTAAATTTCTTGTCGCAAATTTGAGACACAGACAACAAGTTGTTGACCAGTGCCTGAACAAAATTCACTTTATCAAAGCTAATCTTGTTGTTTGCAACCAATCCCTGGGCTGTGATAAAACCTCCCTTATCTCCAGCAAAAGAAACATATCCTCCCTTACTAGATCTGACATTTGAAAGTAGTGACATATTTCCTGTCATGTGCCTAGACGCCCCACTATCAACAATCCAGGTATACTTGATAGGATCATAGAAGACCTGCACATTAAATTGAAAATATTAGTTTGCGATGCAAACCCAAGCCTTAATGGCTGTGGGTTTACCATCACCACCTAAAATCTGTAAGTCCACCCATTTTCGCGTCGAACCGTCAGGTACATTTGACGGTCCAGAACCCTTAGTATCAACCTTAGGCTTCCATGATTTTGATTAATGAGTAGAACGTTTGATATAACCAGTTGATTTATGAGTTGGTGATGGTGATCTTTGTTCAATTTGTTTAACAGGAGATTGCTGTTTGGATTTACCAGCAGGAAGCAACTCACTGTTTTGTTTTGGAAATGATGACCGATTGTTTGAAAATCGATTTCGATTTGGACTAGAAAAACGATTTCCAGTAGACATTTTATGTTGGTCAAAACTGTTCCTAGGCCTTTGTTTCAAATTTGGACAATTATAATTAAGATGGCCTTTCTCCCCACAATCAAAACAAGTTCTCCATTCATTAATGTTTTGAGAACTTCGCGTCATTCTCCGGTGATGAGTATGAGGTTTGGAGAACATAGCATTTGGACGCATGAAGCCATTATTTTGTTGAACATTTGGTGACTTCTGGGGGTTGGTGTTTGTGTTTCTCAAGTGAGGTGGTATGAATTTTACTTTTTCAGTTTCCTCTTTCTCAACCTCCACTGGTGATTCCCCGACTTTTACAAATTTTGGTCCCTTAACTTCAGGTCTTTTCAAAATTTTAATTTGTTTAGGTTTACTCGAAGTTTTATTCGGTAACTGACGACCCAAACCCGAACCCTTTTCTTCCTCATCTGAGTCGGAAACCCAATCTTCAACCAGTACCGTGTCTTTTAATTTTTCGGTTTTAGCACTTTGAGCATTTGAATTATCTTTGTGATTGACAATAGGTGTTTGGACAACTGGGTCTGGTTGTTGAACAATGAATTCAATGTCCCCTTCCTCCTTTGGGGCTTTAATCAATTTGTTAAAAATTAGAGGTGGACATGCTTTGTAATCAACCTTTGATTTCCCTTCCCCATTCTCAGGACGTTTTTCTTTTAAAATGTGATCTAAAAGGTATGATGCAGTGGAATAACTTCTAACCTGTTGATTTAAAGTTTCAAAACTGATTTTTATAGAAGCATTTTCACGTTTAAGGGCATCAATATCTTTTAAATATTTGTTAATGGAGTCCTGTTTGTTTAACAACGCTATTTCCAGATCACTGACTTGTTTTGTCAAAAGTTTATTCTTTTCAGAAAACAGTTTTTCATTTCCTTTGACAATTTTTTTTTTTTTACGTACTTCCTCAACAAGATCATTATTTTCTTTTCTTAGCTCATTCACACGTTCATCTAAAACAAAACACCTAGAACAGGAAGTAGTTTTAGTTTCAGAATGTACCTTTGATGACTCTTCAGTACCTGCCATCATTGCAAACTCCCTTTTTGTCTCTGGTGCTTCTGATTCTTCTGAAGATTCCTCAGATGATTCTTCAGATGTAATAGACTCCTCCCCGTCACTTTCTTCGTTGAGATCCAATATTTTCACAATGTTGACTTCAGCATCGGACTGATTGTTATCAATTTAAAATTGCCAGTCCAAACCTTCGTCAGATTGCAAAACCAGAGCCTTAACATCTGAATTCTCTGTACCAGTAGGGATATTTGTACCAGTCGTCACCATAGCAGTATTCTTGTTCACCTCAGAAGTATTTCTGTTCACATTCCTATTTTGCTGATCTCTGAAAGGGTTCTGAACATTCCTTGGTCGTTTTGGCTTCTCACATTGACGAGCAAAATGACCTTTTTCACCACAGTTGTGACAAGTAATAGCAGACATATCGAAACCATACTTAGTTTCCTTGTTGGCTCCGATTGGGTTACCAGTCCTTTTCACATACTCTTTTGCCCTCCTAACAAGATTAGCGAAACCCCACATTATATCGATTCTTTCCATCTCATCACGATCAATCTGCTCATAATCTTCACCAGTTAAGTGATGGTTTCCAATTTTACCATGCAGCAAGTTATCATAGGATGCTACTAAGGTAGTCAACATAGCCATATCTTCGTTTACACCATCCACATTTCCTTTATGAAAGTGCTCGATCTTCAAACTTGTAGAAACCGAATCTGAAGTAGCTTGAGACTTTTGAACAGGAGTGCCTTGACTTGAGCTAGAGCTTGAAAACCCAGAATTTTAGTATTTGACTTTTGCGTATTACTCGAGGTGTTAGCAGAAAAAGTTGTCTTCAATGGAGCGTGAGTAGGAGTGGCTGGAGTGGGATCAGCGTAATATAACGAAGGATCTTGAGTGTGTCCCTTTCTCTGAGCACGAAACTTGTCATCCTGCTCCTTTTCTCTTAGCTTAATAAATAAATCATTTAAAGTTGCACGGGCAAGATAACCACTTTCCTTTAACATCTCAATATACCCATTCCAGCTTTCTGGTAAAGCATCAGCAAAACATTCTACTCGTTCTGGACCAGTTGTAACCACAGAATATCCGTGCATCTCACTTATCAGATGTTGAAAACGTCTGGTAAGGTCAAACAGTGATTCACCATGTAAGCAAGTAAAGTTGTCAAACTCCTTTTTCAATGCTCTTCCCTTCATAGACTTCAATTTGTTGTTTCCCTCATAGTCTAATTCAAAAGCATCCCACAGTTGTTTCGATAACTTGTATGTCTTGTACTGATGAAACACAGATCTAGGCATAGCCTGACATAAGTAAGAGTATGCCTTTTTTCTCAATATCATAACTTTTCCTTTGTTCCTCGGTATATATGTGAATGGGAATGAGCTCTCCATCTTCACCAGTTGGTTCAGTATATCCCACTTTAATCATATCCCACATTTTTTAGTCCAGTCCTTGGATATGAATTTCGAATCGAGGCTTCCAGTGTGGGTAATCGTCCATTGAAATTAATTTTAGGACCTTGTTTATACTTCCAGTTTCAGCGTCATTGATTAACATTTCCGACATTTTAGAATTAGTACTTGCCATAGCGTATTCCATTTCAAAATGTTAAGAATTTATTTAAACTGATTTGTAAGGATGAACTGCTTGATACGTACGGATAAGAGAATGATACGTACGAACGAGATTGATGCGTACGGATTAAGACAAACAAACTGTAATCTATACGAATGAGTTATTCGTACGGATGACTGGATTGACGCGCACGAACGAAATATCTATACGTACGGAAGAAACCTATACGTACGGATGAACTAAAAGTTAAACTTTTGAAGCAAGAACTTAGATCCGCACGAATGGACACCTATCCGCACGAATGAGAAATTTTTCAAGAACTTGATCCGTATGCGCCGCTGAAACTTTAGGGTTTTTCTAAAAACTCGATCTACAGGTCGATTTTTTATACCAAAATACTTTCTAACTGCCCAGATTGTAAACAAAGTAACCCATAAACGTTTTAAAATACTAATACAATCCTTTTAAATGTAAAATTCCAAACTTAATTTTCAATCAAAACGAAAAATCTTAAAGAAAACGCTAGAAGAACGTTGATTTCTACAACCAACGCTCTGATACCACTTTGTTGGGGTTGTATGGATCTTAAGATGTCAACGTTATACCAATAACCTAGCGGAAATAAGCTATCGATTATCTAGCGAATATTTAACCTTCGGAAACGAAATCAAACCAATGATTATTGATAAGATTAGACCTTAGGACGACTATTCGGATGATTGATTATATGTTATAATCGGTTTGGAACACAAAGAAAACGGCAGCAGCAGTTCAAACACGCACAAAAACCCTAGGACGACTCACCCCGTAATGCAGGAAGTAGATGGGTATATATAGGCCCAGATATACGGATGTGATCTCATCCGTACGTATGAACAACTATTACTTCCTATCCGTACGGATATGAACTCATCCGTACGAATACAACATTTTAATAAACACTTTGTTTAATTACCACTTAACCGTGCGAATAGAACTTTCATGCGCACGGATGCATCCTCATCCGTGCGAATGTAATCTGGATATTATTTAAACATCACTAATCGTATATTTGATTAATTCATAATAACGTAAACATTCACGCATATAATTAATCAAACAAGCAACATTAATATCCAAACAATACAAAGACTGACATTAGAATAAACGTGTAATTACATATGAATCTAGTAACTAACAAAATGCACCTACAAAAATCTCCCTCAAATCGTGCTAGATCATAACACATTCATTTCTTTGAGGTATACTAACTCATTCCTACTGTTTCATACACAAATTTAATTGCATGTGAGATCTAACACATAAAAATATGATTTTTGAAGTTCTCAACCCATTTACATACAAACGGGTCATTTTATAAATCTTAACTTTTGTGGTTAAAAAGTTGCTATAATGTGTTTTTGAGGTTTCTATAAGTACATATCTAAATTTACCATCAAAGATGAGTTTACGACACCGAAAACCATTTTGACCCAAAACTGTCCGTCAGTTACGCTGGTAGCGTAACTGTTAGTTACGTCGCGTAACTAACAGTTATGCAGCGTAACTGACAGTTACGCCGCGTAACTGAGATCAGGCCCCGAAAAGGTACTAAATTCGCGGTAAAACGTAACGTTAAGCTCGGTTTTTCACGTATCGGTCCCGAACTAACTGTAATGACTTTAATTAGTATTAAAGTGACATTTTGAACATATTAACAATTATACTTATTCGATAACTTGGTGTAACATTAGGATTTCCGTGATTCCGAAGCATTCCGACCACCACTCACACACTTGTCTCGTCTCGTACCAACAGTGAGTTACATCCCCACTCTTTTTTTTATCCTTTTGTACTATTTTTGGGGGAAGCATAAGAACGAACTATTTTCTGAATATATGAACTGATTTGTGAACTTGTGAAATTTTGAACCATTTTATAAGCTTGCGAACTTATGAACGTTTTATGAACTAATATGCATATACTTTCTTTTTACATTGCTCCGCTCGGCACTCGCTTTAACTAAGAATTGTTTGCCCTGATCGGCACTCGATTTAACTTGAAATTGTTTGCCCGCTCGGCACTCGATTGAACTAAGGATTGTTTGCCCCGCTCGGAACTCGATCGAACTTATGATTGTTTGTATAACTTCCAACCCTTGATGAGAATATAACGTCTTCATAAGTGCCTACTATCATTTTAAACAAAAATTGCATTCGCGCCCAGTTTTAGATCATTGCACACTATTAGCTTATTAAGTCGTTAGTAATTATGGGTATCGATACTTAGGAAAGAACCGTTCCTTACTTAGGCGACCGTCTAAGTACATATTACTAAGATCAGTTACTCCCCGTAGATAGTGCGGGGTAAGGGGTCTCATGGTTGGTTAATCGGTTTAGTGTGAACACTTATACTTATATTATGCCAAGAGGTTGATACAATGTGAATCAATATTTACTTTTCTTTTACGCATATCGTTGCGCGTATATATTTAGAGATATACGAATTTCCACAAACATTTTTACAAGGTACTGCTCTACCTTGCCGCACGTGAACATTTGTACAAGTATATGTACTTTTATGCGCCGTATTCGCTTCAAGTCTATTGAGAACTCTTTTATACTTATATACTTGTCGTAAATCATTTTTAGTCGAGGACTAGAAAACTGTAACTCACTCACTACTTTATGTAGTTGACACTTTTTCTCATGTTTCAGGAAATCAAGTGTAAGGACACGAAGTGCATATCGTGGACGGGTTAGGCAAGTCGCGTGAACTATAAATCGGGAGAAGACCTATTTAATTAATTTGGGAATGTTTTGAAAGTTGTACTTATGAATTCTATCTATGGTGAAACGTCAAATACTTGGTTATTTTCGGACATGTAACTTTTATTTCTCTTAATCAAATGACTTGAAACCGGTATGTTTTACTATGACTCGTGTTATGATATCTTTGCTCTTCGCACCTCGTGTTTCCGCTTTAGCGGGGTGTGACAGACTTGGTATCGGAGCACAAGGTTATAGTGAACACGGGTTTTCAAAATTTTCAAAAAATTTCGAAACCAAACTATAACCAAGGCTTTTTCGAAAAATCATTTCACGAGTTTCAAACTTTAGTAGATTAATTCCGCAATTGCATGATTTCTTTTTAACTACGCGTAACTTGATCAACTACGCCTAGTTCAAAACAATTTATGCGAGAACGGAAAGTAATTGCTATTGTTAACGGTTTTTTTTCGATCGAAAATTCTCGGTCTTATCAATTCCCGATTCTCACGTGACTGACCCGTACATGCACTGTCGTTTACATTTTTCCTTTTTCCCTCCGTACTCACGTGTATCGTTGTTCGTAGATTCGACATGTCGCACTCGTCGCACTCTCGCTCACAGTTTCGCTCCCGGTTGCAGTCTCACTCGCTCTCAAGGGCCGTCTACTCGCAAGATGTCTCGGGCGACTTCACGGCTTCAGAGGCCCAGCACCATGAGATGACCGATCCCACCGAGGAGAGCTCGATGGCTTTTTCCAGCAGCCATGGCACCTCCAGTCCACAGACCGTACTACCTGCTGCACCCCCGGTGCCCGTTTTAGCGTTTCCACAACAGTGTGGACCCCATGTTAGGATGACTGCTCGTAAGCAGGTCGTCCTTCCCGGCCGCTTGCCAGATCGGATGGTTGGATGGACTCCCGACCAAACCAGACCCGGTTCTCCTCAGATGTCGATGACTTTCGGGGACCCGTACGCAGCTTCGCGTACGCCGACTATGGATCGTTATCAGTGGGAGCAGTTTCAAGGACACTCAATGCATCGCCCCGACGGCGCAGGGCCATCCAGACCGACGATGATGCCGCCTACTCAGAGGTCACCCCCAGCTGCGTTCCTTGCACTCCGTCGAGACCTACAGGGACTCACGGAAGAGGGCGAGCAGCAGGGCCTCCTCATGTGCGAGGTCTCTAATCCAGCGCACCGCCTGTCAGAGCAGTCCATACGAGTCATCTCTTCAACTCATTCCACGACGAGGACTGTCCAGCGACTCGTCAGCGCATGCATGATTATGGGGACTCTGATTGCCGTCATCCTGGTGAAGATGTTCCTAGATAGGCGTCGTTAGTCATTTCATTATTATGTATTGTATCGTCAGCTTAAGTTGTATTTTTTCCCTATGTACACAACTTAAAGCTAGTATCGTAATTGTATTGTATTGTAATTGTATTTGAACCTTTTCACATTATGAATCTTGTAACCAACTATCTTATTATCGAATGAATTCCTACTTTTATTTTCCGTACTTATCTTTATTACTTGAACTATATAATCATTCCGTGATCGTTATCATGCGTGTACTATTTATACTTCCTTAATTCTTATTACATTATCATTGTTGTTGTTCATTATCTAAATTCTTATCGCATTCTATTCGTGTGTTCTAAACTAGTTCTTCCTCTTCTGTTGTAGAAACATGGCTCCAAAGCGTAGCAAAGCTAGTTTGATAGCCGAGCAGGTCGCTGCTCAATTCAACGCTAATATGCCCACCATGATCGCCCAGATCACTTCTGGGATAAACAACAACATCAATAAAAACAACGAGCAACAACAACAACAACAACAACAACAAGAGCAACAACAACAACAATAGCAACAACAGCAGCAACAACAACAACAACATGGAGATAATCAAAACCAAACCCGAAACCTCCCCATCTTCACGTATTAGGGCTTCATGGCTTGTAAGCCAAAGGAGTTTCATAGCACCACCGGTGCTGTAGGACTACTCTCCTGGTTCGAAATCATCAAATCAGTCCTACACATCAGCCCTTGTGCTGAGGCTGATAAGGTGGAGTATGCCTCCTGCGTACTCCACGGAAGGGCCCTGTCTTGGTGGAACCTCGTGGTCCAAACCCGAGGACGTAAAGCTGCTTATGCCCTTACATGGGATGAATTTAAGAAACTCCTGGTCCAAGAATACTGCTCGAAGGGGAAAGTGAAGAAGCTCGAGGCAGAGCTCTGGTATCATACGATGGTCGGCAACGACATCGAAGGGTACACTACCCAATTCCATGAACTGGCCCGACTAGTACCAAGGTTGGTAACCCCCGAGGAAAACAGGATTGACCGATACATCTCCTGTCTTGTTCCCGAAATCAGGGGAATGGTTATCTCTGCAGAACCATTAACCCTGCAGAGCGCTATCGTCCTGGCGCACCAATTGACAAGCAACCTCCTCTCCACCCTAACATCTGCCAAGAAAGAGGGAGACGAGAAACGAAAGGCTGAACATGAGACGAGAAGAAGCGAAAGGAACAAGAAATCCAAAACCACCCGCAACTATGCGGTGGCCGCTGCACCCACACCACCAAACGGAACCCGAAACTACACTGGGCCACACCCCAAGTGTAACAAGTGAAATTACCACCACGACGTGAACTGCCCGGTGTGCCACAAGTGCCAGAAGGTGGGGCACTTCTCTAGATACTGCAAATAGGGAACAAAGAACCAAGGTAAGAAGCAATTGTGCTTCGAGTGTGGAAGTGACCAACACTTCCGGTACCTGCCTAAGGATACAACATGCTCAACCCAACCAAGGAGAACAAGGCCGCAGTCGAGCATTCGTAATTACAGCTGGGGAAGCCCGTCAGGACCCGAATGCGGTAACGCGTACGTTTTTAGTGAACAATCATTTTTCCTCCATACTATTCGATTAAGGAGCCGAGAGAAGCTTTGTGTACTTAAAACTTAGACCCCTTATCAATTTAGGATCTAAAGCTCTTAAGGATAGCTTCACTATCGAATATGATAATGGCCAAGAGTTTGAAGCTAAGGATATAATCCTAGGATGTTCAATGTGTCTAGCTGATAAGACTTTCCCCATCGATCTGATCCGTATTGAGCTGAAAAGCTTCGACGTCATCGTCGGAATGGACTGGTTATCTCATTTCTGAGCAGAGATCGTCTGTTTTGACAAACTTATTCGAATACCCCTCTCAGAAGATGAAACCCTCGTTGTACAGGGAGACAAACCTGGACATCAACTCCGTATTGTGTTAATCATGAAAATGCGCAAGTACCTGAGAAGGACTGCGATGCATTCCTAACACATGTTGTCGAACGTAAACCCAAGGAGAAACGAGTGCAAGACATCCCCGTGGTCAAGGATCATCCAGAGGTCTTTCCAGAGGATTTACCCGGGCTACCGCCTCATCGAAAAGTGGAATTTAGAATCTACCTCATTCCTGGCGCAGCACCGGTGGCCAAGACCCAATATCGGCTGGCACCACCCGAAATACAAGAACTCTCTAAACAGTTGTAGGAACTTCTAGATCATGGTCTGATCCGTCTAAGTACGTCCCCCTAGGGAGCCCCAATCCCCTTCGTGAAAAAAAAGACGGATCCTTCCGGATGTGCATCGATTACCATGAACTGAACAGACTGACCGTCAAGAACCGATACCCACTCCCGAGAATCGGTGATCTGTAGGGTGCAACTATTTTTCTAAGATCGATCTCCGTTAGGGTTATCATCAGGTTCGAGTCAGTGAAACCGACATTCCTAAAACCGCTTTCCGAACTCGCTACGGGCACTACAAATTCCCCGTTATGCTATTTGGTATGACCAACGCACCAGCGGTGTTCATGGATCTGATGAACAGGGTGTGTAGACCGTATCTGGATAAATGTGTGATCGTATTCATAGATGGCATTCTCATCTACTCAAGGAACAAGGAGGATCACACGAAACACTTGAAACTTATCTTAGAACTCCTTAGGGATCAGAAACTGTACACCAAATTCTCGAAGTGCGAATTTTGGCTCCGAGATGTACACTTCCTTGGTCATGTGATCAACCAAGAGGGAATTCATGTAGACTCAACAAAGATCGAAGCGATCGAGAAATGGCAAGCCCCATTGACTCCTACAGAAAATCCGACAATTCCTAGGATTGGCTGGCTACGACCGAAGGTTCATTGAAAATTTCTCGAAGATCGCTAAGCCTCTAACCGAACTCACTCAGAAGGATAAGGATTTTATTTGGGGAAAGGAACAGGACGAATCCTTCCAGAAACTCAAACACAAACTGTGCCACGCACCGATTTTGTCCCTACCGGAGGGTACAGATAATTTTGTGGTGTATTGCGATGCGTCTCACCAAGGTCTTGGATGCGTCCTTATGAAAAAGGACAAGGTCATCGCATACGCTTCGAGGCAACTGAAGGTACACGAGCAGAGTTACACAACACACGACCTAGAGCTGGGAGTTGTCGTGTTCGCATTGAAAATTTGGAGGCATTACTTATACGGCACTAAGTGCACAGTTTTCACGGATCACAAAAGCTTTCAACATATCCTCGATCAGAAAATGCTCAACATGAGGCAACGAAGATGGATAGAACTATTAAGCGACTACGATCGCGAGCTCAAATACCACCCCGGTAAGGCAAACGTAGTAGCAGACGCCTTGAGTCAGAAGGAAAGGATCTCGAGTTAGAGCATTGGGGATACATGTTCAGACAAGCCTACAAACGCAAATCGCCAGAGCTCAGCAAGAAACGTTTAAACCCGAGAACCTTGAGGACGAAACCCTACACAACCATGAGAAGGAATTCGAGCTCAAACCGGACGAAATCCACTACTTTAAGAACAGAGCGTGGATTCCGAGATCCGAAAACCTTCGTAAACTTATTTTGGATGAGGGACACCGTTCCCGATACTCTATTTATCCGGGATCCGACAAGTCGTACAAGGATCTACGGGAATACTATTGGTGGTCGGGCATTAAAAAGGATATCGCCTTGTACTTAGCTAAGTGTCTTACTTGCTCGATGGTCAAGGCGGAATATCATAAACCCTTAGGTCTGCTGCAACAGTCGGAGATTCCCATGTGGAATTGGGAACAGATCTCCATGGATTTCATCACCAAACTACCCCGTACGGCAAGGGGTAAAGACGTGATTTGGGTCATCGTGGATCGATTGACGAAATCCGTACACTTTGTACCGGTACGAGAGAACTACTCGATGGAAAAGTTCGCTCAGGTATATATCAACGAGATCGTCTCTCGTCACGGAACACCTCTCTCGATCATATCCGACAGGGATAGTCGATTCACGTCCCGATTTTGGAATGCACTCGACTAGACCTTAGCACCGCCTACCACCCCCAGAACGATGGTCAGAGGGAAAGGACGATTCAATTTCTTGAGGATATAATGAGAGCGTGTGTATTTGACTTCGGAGGAAGTTGGGACGCTCACCTGCCTTTGGTTGAGTTCTCCTACAACAACAGCTACCACGCTAACATCAAGTGTGCACCATTCGAGGCCTTATATGGACGCAAGTGTCGGTCACCGCTTTGTTGGTTAGAAGAAGGCGATCGAAAACTCACAAGGCCTGATATCGTCCAGGAAACCATTGACAAAATCACTATTATTCGGGAAAGGCTGAAGACATCCCGTACCCGACAGAAGAGCTATGCCGACAACCGAAGGACACCCCTTGAGTTCCAAGTTGGCGATAGAGTACTCCTCATGATATCGCCATGGAAAGGGGTAATTCGTTTCGGGGAGCGCGTCAAGCTAAGCCCGAGGTACACCGGACCATTCGAGGTGATAGAGTGAATCGGCCCGCCGGTGGCATATCGACTTCAACTTCCGAAAGCACTTTCAAACGTCCACAATGTCTTCCATGTCTCGCACTTGAAAAAGTGTTTATTGGATGAAACCATTGTCATTCCATTGGACGAGGTCCAGATCGATAATAAGCTCAACTTCATTGAAGTTCCGCTTGAGGTTGTAGACCCAGAGGTCAAACAACTCAAGCAGAGTCGTATTCCTATCGTCAAGGTTCGGTGGAATTCCCGAAGAGGTCATGAATCCACGTAGGAGCGTGAAGATCATATTCGTCAGAAGTATCCACATCTGTTCAAAGACTCTTCCTCCTGATAAGGCGAATCAATTTCGGGACGAAATTCTCTTCAATCCGGGGAGAATGTGACAACCGTCTAAATTTCAGGTGAAAATTTCGTATTCTATATCTTTGAGATATCTATTATTGTCCTTAACTGTATTTATACCGTAAACGTGTGTGTGTCGGAATCGAAACCGGAATCAATAAATGAATCCTAATCCCAAGAAAACACTTAGTGAACTTGCCAAAGTTCATCCAACAACTAGCCGTAAACTCACAACTAACGAAAATGCTTAACGATAACGAAAAACGAAAATTTTCCAACAAACAGCGTAACTGAGCAGTTACGCAACGTAACTGAGCAGTTACGCAACGTAACTAAGCAGTTACGCAGCGTAGCTGAGCAGTTATGCCACGAATCTATCCGGGATAGTTATGCAACGTAACTATGCAGTTACGCATCATAAGTATAGTAACGCTACCGTAACTAGCGGGCTGAGTAACTTTTGCATGTGGTAATACGTTAACACCTGTCCGGACAGATGTCTTAAGGCTAGAAAACATTGCCAAAGAGTCACCTAAACTCATGTAAAGCCTTTACTCACTTGGTCATTCACAAACACCATTTTCCTTTCACTTTATGCAAACACACACACACCACCACAATACTCTCTCAAACCTCTCAACTCCCAGCAAAAGTACAATTAAAATTCACCTATAAACATCACAATAAATTGTTATTATCAACAAAGGAAGCAAGAGGTAGGCATCCCTTTGGTTGTTTGCATTGGTTTCTATTGTTTTCGGGTCAAAATCTCCATCAAATCGTGCTAGATCATATCACATTCATTTCTTTGAGGTATGATAACTCATTCTTACTGTTTCATACACAAATTTAATTGCATGTGAGATCTAACACATATAAATTTGATTTTTGAAGTTCTCAACCCATTTACATACAAACGGGTCATTTTATAAATCTTAACTTTTGTGGTTAAAAAGTTTCTATAAAGTGTCGTTTATAATGTGTTTTTAAGGTTTCTGTCCGTCAGTTACGCTGGTAGCGTAACTATAGTGACACAGCTTAACTAACAGTTACGCCGCGTAACTAGCATTTAAGCAGTGTAACTAACAGTTATTCGATAACTTGGTGTAACTTTAAATTTCCGTGATTCCGAAGCATTCCGACCACCACTCGCACACTTGTCTTGTCTCGTACAAACAGTGAGTTACATCCCCACTCTTTTTACCCTTTTGTACAATTTTTGGGGGAAGCATGAGAACAAACTATTTTCTGAACATATGAACTGATTTGTGAACTTGTGAACTTTTGAACCATTTTATGAGCTTGCGAACTTATGAACGTTTTATGAACTAATATGCGTATACTTTCTTTTTACATTGCCCCGCTCGGCACTCGCTTTAACTTAGAATTGTTTGCCCCGGTCAGCACTCGATTTAACTTAGAATTGTTTGCCCCGCACTAAGGATTGTTTACCCCGCTCGACACTCGATCGAACTTATGATTGTTTGTATAACTTCCAACCCTTGCTGAGAATATAACGTCTTCATAAGTGCCTACTATCAGTTTAAACAAAAATTGCATTCGCGCCCAGTTTTAGATCATTGCACACTATTAGCTTATTAAGCCGTTAGTAATTATGGGTATCGATACTTAGGAAAGAACCGTTCCTTACTTAGGCGGCAGTCTAAGTACATATTACTAAGATCAGTTACTCCTCGTAGATAGTGCGGGGTAAGGGGCCTCACGGTTGGTTAATTGGTTTAGTGTGAACACTTATAGTTATATTATGCCAAGAGGTTGATACAACGTTAATCAGTAGTTACTTTTCTTTTACGCATATCGTTTCGCGTATATAATTAGAGATATACGAATTTCCGCAACCATTTTTACAAGGTACTGCTCTACCTTGCCGTAGGTGAACATTTTTCCAAGTATATGTACTTTTAAGCGCCGTATTCGTTTCAAGTCTATTGAGAACTCTTTTATACCCATATACTTGTCGTAAATCATTTTTAGTCGAGGACTAGAAAACTGTAACTCAATCACTACTTTATGTAGTTGACACTTTTTCTCATGTTTAAGAAAATCAAGTGTAAGGACACGAAGTGCATATCGTGGAAGGGTTAGGCAAGTCGCGTGAACTATGAATCGGGAGAAGACCTGTTTAATTATTTTGGGAATGTTTTGAAAGTTGTACTTATGAATTCTATCTGTGTTGAAACGTCAAATACTTGGTTATTTTCGGACATGTAACTTTTATTTCTCTTAATCAAATGACTTGAAACCGTTATGTTTTACTATGACTCGTGTTATGATATATATGCTCTTCGCACCTCGTGTTTCCCCTTTAGCGGGGTGTCACATATAACCTGGTCTATCGGAATTTGGGCAGCGTTTCCGCGCTATAAAAATTAAGTCCAAAATATCCAACACTTTCCCGCTCAATAATACATATAAAGTGATAATATAATAACGACATGATAAATTAGTTATTTAAACTCAACAAATCATCCTTCATGTTTCAAAACTTAAACTTTTGAAACATTTTATTAACTGTGAAAATATTATATGTTCGTTGATTTTTACCGTTAATACGTTAAAATACAGATTTCGCGTTAACAACAAGATTCAGACGGCGGCTGAAACAGTTCAGCCGTTGGCTGGACCTCAGCCG
The DNA here is from genome assembly GCA_910822075.1 of Senecio squalidus. Taxonomy (NCBI): domain Eukaryota; kingdom Viridiplantae; phylum Streptophyta; class Magnoliopsida; order Asterales; family Asteraceae; genus Senecio; species Senecio squalidus. The sequence goes on along the minus strand of CAJVGC010000582.1, from coordinate 38,156,472 downwards.
CTGGCTGCTGAAAGGTCGAGACCAGTTTCGTTATTTCTTCGGTTTAGCGATTGTCAAGTATTTTTATGTAGATTTCGACATGCAAATGTTAAAACTTGAAAAATGTTTACAGATTTCCCCAAATAACAACTTTATATAAAAAGATCTATGTAGAAGTGTATAATCCTGTGTTTTGATAAATATGACCATAAAATCTTATAAAAATACATTTTTATATGTTAGATGAAACATGCAATAAGAAGTTTATATAAAAACGGTGAGAAAGATGAATATACCAAAGGAAAAGTAGATGGATAACGTTTTTGAGCTACTTGGTGGTGAATTCGGCTTCAAAAACGTTGGAAACGATGTATTGATGAAAGCTCCTTGATCTTTTTGATGATAATGTCGATTTATGGGAAAGATTTGGGTGCATTCTTGCTGCAATTTACTAGAATGAAAGGGAGTTTGAGAGAGAAGAGTGGTTATGTGTGTGTGTTTCAATTGAGAGGAAATGAGAGAGAGTGTATGTGTTAGTGTGTGTGTGTTTACTTTGGTAAATTGAAAGAAATGAACCAAGTGCATTGACTAGAGGGTAGTGGGAGCAGGTTTGCACTATTTTGGGGTCCAATCCCGGTTTGGGAGTTTTGGTCCAATGGGTGGACATGCAAAGATGACTCACCAAAAAGTTGGTGGCTGGTGCAGACGGTTTTAGCCGCCGGCTGGATGACTTTAGCTGCCGGCTGGACCTCAGCCGTTGGCTGAATCTTTCAGCCGTCAGATGGATAGCTATTCTAGCTAAATCTCGTTTTAAGTTTTCGTTATCATTAAGCATTTACGTTGTTTAGAGTTTTAGGTTCATTTTTGCTATGAACTTAGGCAAGTTCATTGTATGCTCTCTTGGTATTAGGTTTCACTTATTGATTCCGATTTTTGATTCAGACACACACACGTTTACGGTAAAAGTACACTTAAGAGAAATACAGATATCTCAAAGATAAAGAATACGGAATTCACCTGGAATTTGGACGGATGTCACAGTGATGGAATATATCTACCTTATCATCTCCAGAGAAGATCCTCTAAAATGTTTTGATACTATTGACAAGCAGATAGCAGAAGAAGTTTCACCCAAAGTAGTTGATGACAGGAGCAGTAATACTGAAGAAAGCAGCTCCAAAAGCCCAAGTACTCCAAGTTCAGCATCTGCCACAACATCCAATGGAGTACCTCGAATGATAGAAGTTGATTCAGATGGGGAGGAACAATTAGTAACTGATGAAGATATTGAAGATGAGGTCTTCACCCCCAAGAGTACTCCTCAAAGCACTGGCCCTCCTTCCTTTGGATATGAGATGCCCGAGCTCAAGGACACCAACTTGGATACATCCATAAGGGTGGATAAGATTCCCACTTCCAGAATCCACAAGAACCACCCTATAACTTAAGTAATGGGTGACTTTGACATCTCCATGCAAACTAGGAGTCAAAACAAGCCACATAAGGACCCTCACAAAGATCTAAACACATGTTTATATGCATGTTTCTTATCACATATTGAACCAAAGAGAGTCCAAGAGGCCCTTCTAGATCCAAATTGGATTGAGGCAATGCAAGAAGAACTTCTACAATTCAAGCTTCAATCAGTCTGGAAATTGGTGCAACTGCCTAAAGGGAAGAAAGTCATTGGTACTAAGTGTATTTTCATAAACAAAAAGGATGAAAGAGGCATAGTAATCAAGAACAAGGCAAGAGTGGTACCTCAAGGATACACTCAGGAGGAAGGGATTGACTATGAAGATGTATTTTCTCCTTTGGCAAAAATGGAAGCCATTAGAATCTTTCTTGCCTATGCATCCTACAAGGGATTCAAAGTCTTTTAAATGGATGTAAAGAGTGCCTTCTTGTATGGGTTAATAGAAGAGGAAGTATATGTGAGACAGCCTCTTGGCTTTGAGGACCCTCAACATCCTCATCTAGTGTACAAATTGGATAAAGCTCTCTATGGTCTTCATCAAGCACCAAGAGCATGGTATGAAACCCTTTCCGATTACCTACTCAAGAAAAATTTCCAAAGAGGCACCATTGACAAGACACTCTTCATCAAAAAGGTCAACACGTATATTCTCCTTGTTCAAATCTATGTGGATGACAACATCTTTGGATCCACCAAAGATGCTCTGTGCATGGATTTTGAGCAATTAATGCACAACAAATTCAAGATGAGTTCTATGGGAGAATTGACCTTATTCCTTGGTCTTCAAGTCAAACAGCAGCCAGGTGGACCCTTAATAAGTCAATCAAAGTATGTAAAAGACATATGGACCAAGTTTGGCTTTTTGGAAGCCAAGTTTGAAAGTACACCTGTAGAGACACACAAGAAACTAACTTCAGATCTTGAGGGGGAGGATGTAGATATACACATCTATAGACCAATGATTAGATCTTTAATGTATCTAACAGTATCAAGACCTTACATTATGTATGGTGTGTGTGTATGTGAAAGATATCAAACAAAGCCCAAGATGTCTCATCTTCATGTAGTCAAGAGGATGTTCAGATATTTGAAAGGAAAACCTACACTAGGTTTATGATATCCCATGACTCTCCTTTTGAACTCATTGCTTATTATGAAAATCACTATGGTGGTGAAAGTTTGGATAGAAAATCAACATCTGGTGGATGTCAATTTTTTGGATCAAGACTGGTGTCCTGTCAGTGCAAAAAGCAAAAAACTGTGTCAACTTCATCAACGTTTGCAGAGTATATAGCAGCATCAAGTTGTTGTGCTCAAGTATTATGGATATAAAATCAGATGATGTACTATGGATATGAATTCATCAATATTCCTATCTATATAGAAAACAAGAGTACAATTAGCATTATCAACAATCCTGTGAAACACTCCTAGACCAAGCACATAGAGATCAGATTTCATTTTATAAGAGATTGCAATGAGAAGAAGTTAATTCATGTTGAAAAGGTCCACACTGATAATCAACTTGCAGATCTTCTCACAAAAGCATGTGATGTGGGAAGATTTACATTCTTGATTACTAGTATTGGCATGCTAAACATTGAATAAACAAAGTACCAAAAAAGTTCCTTAATTGTTATATATTTAAGTCTTTTTTTTCTGCAGTAGTAACCTTCAATGATCATTAGTGCTTTACTTTTTAGTTTTGCACTATGTTACTACTGCTATAGTAATAGTAGAATCACTTTAGACATAGGTATTATTAGTAGGACAAGTATGTTCATTCCTACTGCTAGTATTTATTTGTACTGAAAGTAGTTTCATTACTACTGCAGGACTGATCAATACTGCAAAAAGGTTTGTTAATACTGCTGGAATGGTTAGTACTGCTAGTAATCTCATTACTACGGATTGATTAATACTGCAAGTGGTTTCATTAATACTGTAGTAATGGTTAATACGACCCGTTTTGTCATTACTACTGCTTTCCTGGTTACTATTGTCTTATGTGTTACTACTGCAACAGTTAGTACTGCAGGGTAATTTTTAAACAATAAATTACTCTGTCACTACTGCGTTGACAAGTCAAACTTCAAGTTGCAACTAATTTTTTACACGTGGCAGTTAACAATTAGACCTATCTTTTAAAATCCGGCGCGCGTCTAGTCCAACTTGTTACACTAATGGGCCTATAAAAAGGGTTTCTTCCTTAAATTCAAATTTTTCAGAATCCCCAAATTGAAAGAACCCTAATTTTACTCAAAACAGTTGCAACTGAAAACTTCATTCTCAAACAACAATGTTGTCTCTAAAGTTCATTGATGGCCACAATGTGGTTGCAATTTTGATAAAAACAAAAGACAATACAAAGTTCCATCCAATCATAGACTTTCAATCAAATTCATACATTAATTATGCACTAACCATCTCTCCAGATATTCATGAAGAACATATGATGCTTTTGGAGAACTGCTGTTGTTACTTCAGAATAAGATGTTCCCACAATCTCAGCCATCATTGATGGAACCAAAATCACAGTCACAGAGGCAACATTAAGAAATCATCTTCAACTGTAAGATGCAGAAGGTATATCTACTTTACCCAATCAAACTCTTTTTGAAAATTTTCAAAGAATGGGCTATGAGGGGACTCTTACAACAACCACTTGTCAAAAAGTTGTTGTCCCCTCAATGGAATTTTTCAATGCACACAATGCAATAGTCCATGTCTTAAAAAAGAACTGGATGGAATGAAGTGGGCAGCTCCTTGACAATTGCCATGGTCTGTCTTGCAACAAACCAAACCTTTAATTTATCAAAACTTATTTTTGATGGAATGTTGTGGAATCTGGCACATCAAGATCAAAAACTCTTGATGTATCCAAGATTCATATAACACATTTTAAACTGCGAAATCTTGGATTTTTCAAGATCCGAAACTGTTTTTCCTGCCAACTCTCATGGTAGAAAAGTTTTTTCAAACATGAAGAGAAAAAACAAAGGCTTTTCTGGCCATGTTACCTCATTTTTCTCTACAATGGTGGGTGTAACTCCTACTATAAGTGAGATACAGGGTACTCAACCTGAGTCTAAACCCACACCTGTCCCTGTTAGTACTGCTAGTACTACTACAGTTTCTACTACACAAATCCCACCTGTTACTACTTAGGGTACCTCTACAGTTCCTACTGTAAGTACTCCTCCAGTTACTACTGTCACCTCTAATGTGACTGAACCTACAATCCCATCTGCTTCTCAACCGCTTCAAACACCTCCACTTGTTTCACATTTTTCAAGAAGGGCAAAGAGAAGTCCTCATACTCTTGTGTCTAAACCTAACCCTACACCAATTATTGCTCCTACCTAACCTGAACAATCTTCAGGTGAGGCTTTCTTGTGGGAACAGAATGAGCTCTTTCCCAAGCTCCAGGAGGTGGTCTTTAAGGAGAGGGATGACCATATTGGAAGGGCTCAAACTACTGTTGCATCACCTAGTGGTGTACAGGCCAGTTTGACAGGATTTAAGATCCAACCAATGGCAACACTCTCTGAAGTTTCCTCTTTTGAGGAAGCTTTAGAAAGTGGACCCAGGTGCCCATAAACCTTGGGGAGGAAGATGCTTCTGCTAGACAGAAGGCTTCCAATGTTCCTTCCTATGATTTTCCACCTGTTGGTACTCAACAGGAAAGAGCTGAGGACAGATATGAATATACAAACTTGGAATTGATGGAATTGTGCCAAACATTTATTCTTAAAGTTGATAAACAAGGAGAGGAATTTGCAGCCCTAAAGAAAATGGTACTTGAGTTGGTGGAGCAATAGAAAATATTTGAGACACAACTCAAAAATCAAAAGCCTAAAAAGAAAGATGTTGGAACCTCTCCTATGCCTCTAATCTCATCTACTTCTTTAGATGATGCAAATGATGATCACAAAAAGGGGGAGAAAATGAAGAACAAGGAGGTGAAAGATGTTGTTTCTACTGCGTCAAAAGGAAGTATTGCAGTATCTGCTATTGCTGCAGTACTACCTTCAATAGAAGAGGAGGATGAAGTAAATATGGAAGAAGAAAGGAGAAAGGAGATGGAAGTGATGAAACTCTCATCACTGCTACTCAACCAGACAAAAATCAAGTGGTAGTGATGATAGTGAAGCAAACAAGGAGGAGAAAGCACTTGAAAGTAATAAAGAGGAAGAAGTTAATGTTGAGGGGGAGCTGAATGTTGAAGGTAAAAATGATGATGTTGATAAGGAGGAGAGGGAGAAAATGGATGTAGATGATGATTCACTTAAGGGGGAGCAGGAAGAAATCAAGGAGATTATCAAGAGTTTAATTGAAGAAGTGGTTTCTACTACTATTACTGAAGATCCCATTTCTACTGCATTCATTGCTACTGCAGTTTCTGAGCCCGTTTCTACTGCAGTGATTAATATTTCAGTTTCTACTGAAGTCATTACTACTGCAGAGTTCATTCCTATTGTCACTCTTCCTACTGCAGTATTTACTACTGCCACTACAACAACTACCATTCCAACTACAACTACAACAACTACACTTCCAACTGCAACTGCTACTATCACACCCACACTTCCTACTCCTGTTGAACCATATGTGGAGAAGAGGACACTTGCAGCAGAATTACTGAAGATCAAAAGAAAAAAATATTCAAAAGATGAAGATAGAACAAGCCCAAAGACCCAAACAAAAGGGGATAACTATTCCCACTTAAGAACAAGGGTCAAGCATAGTTGAAGGGGAAGACTATGTTCTAGATCCTACTGGAAGGTATAGAGTTGTTCCCATCATCCCTCCAGACACAAGACAGATCAACATATCCCGACCTCAATATATTGGTGGAAGAAGGATTAGTCCATCTGACTCTGCAATTAAAGATAAGGGTAAAGGTGTGTTAGTGGTGGAAGACAAGAAGACATCCGAAGCTTCAAAGAAATTAAAGTTGGATGAGCTAGCTGCATTGCAATTAGCATCAGAGACTGTGGATGTTGGTGGAGATCCTGCAACAGCAAGAGAAATACATTCTAAGCTTCAATGGATGGATTTTGATAGGATTGAAAGAGAAGAGAAAGAAAGACTTTCTTTTTTAGATGAGTACAATAGAGAATTGACAAAGATACAAAAAAAGCGGATGCTGCAAAGAAGTCTAAATTGGTTGTGAAGAAGGAAACAAAGAAGGAGAAGATGGTAATTGATAAACAAAAGTTCATGAAATATTTAAAGGCCAAAGGATATAGTGGAAAGTCTTTGGGGACTATGAACTTTGGAAATCACCTTGGTTGGTTTAGAAAGAAAGAAAGAAGGATAAAGAAGAAGCTGCTAAGTTGACTAAGAAAGAAGAACAAGAAAAATATGAACTAGAGAGGCTAATTAAGAGAGCTCATGAGCTTGGAAGAAATATTTTTAATCCTCAAGGTGAGTTAATACCTAATCCTTTTCATACCAAGACTGTTAGTCAAACTGAACAACAAAATAGGAAGAAATCATTTGCTTCTAGAGTACCAAGCAAGAAACCAAGAATAGAAACTTCAACAACTACTGCTTCAACTACTGCTGAAAAGGAGCCACTTGTAGTTGAATCTACACAAGAAGAGGTACACATTGATGAATCAACTACTGCATCAAATCAATTAATTCTAGTTGACACTTCATCAATTGTTGAGAAGGAGGGAGATGTTGCAATCTCACCAGATGATTTCTCTGCATTGATTGTACAAGAAGAAGGAATTTATGGTGAACCACTGGTTGTGGATCTTCCAGAGATTATTGACTGGGAGTATGTTGGAGGTGACAATAAAACAACTTATGTGATGACTAGAGCTGATCAAAAGAAGTATGTCATGTCAGCCTTCTACAGGATTATAAAAGAATTCTCAAGACAAGATGTGGAAAATTTGTACCAAATTGGTGTTAGGAAGTACTCTCAAAACAGAGGTACTTGTCCATACCCAGATCTTGCTCTTGCCGGGTTGAACGGAATGTTTAATCCTGAAGAAGAAATGGCGAGTAATGTTTTTCAAGAAGGAGGAGATCATAATCCTATGGTAAGATGGTACTTGTATGAAAGAAGTGGAATTCACTCTATTTCAAGAAAATATGATACTATCAGATTTTACTTGGTTGATAGAAAATATAATATGGATTATGGGACTCTTCAGGAGATGACCACTATAAGGTTGTTTGCACTGAGGATATACCAGATGGCCAATGAGTTGATTTGGAGGATGGTGCTCCAGAGAAATGAAGAATTAGCAAGATTAAAGGAAGAGAGAGAGAGGCTAGGAAAAGAGAAAGTAAATCAGTGTTTTGTAATCATCATTAAACATGTTTGAAACTTGCTACTTTAATTTGAAATAAAAGTTCAAGTTAAGGGGAGATTGTTGGGATTAAAACTGTTAGTGTTATAGTTTAATTCCGTTAATTATTGTTCATTATACTTTTGTTTAATACTACTCAAGATAATACTTCTTGAAGACTAAGTTAGTTACTACTGCTCAAGTTAATACTCCCAAAGAACAAGTGTTACAAGTGTTGGTTACTACTGCTGGACCTAATTACTACTACCCGCTCTCATTAATACTGCAAGTATAATTTTAGATAATTATAAATCATATTTGTAATTATCTATTCCTTAAATATAAAAATTGTGATTATGATGCAATTGTACATGCAGTCATAATACAATTGATATTGTAACCTAGTTTCGTAGATTACTAGGTTAGCCTCAAGGTCTATATATACATAAATCCTTGTACTAAGAGAAACACGTATATTATTTCATTTTTTTCAAGAAGTAATATATTGAGACTTGTAATTCGACAATCGTTATTGTTCTTTATTATCAATATATTTGTTTGTTCAATATACTTGTAATATCAAAGTGTTTATCCGCTGCTAAACTTCTTTTATAGATAAAGATCTATCTCAACGTATTGGTTTACATAAGCTATAATGATCCTGACACAAGGATCCACTCCTAAACATTAAAGAGTATCTCTTAAAAGTCCGCGATCAAGAGTATATTTTAGAGTACCATTCATATTATAATAATAAAACTTATTATCATAAGATAATTAGTAATGATAAATCAACAATAAATATATATAAACTAGGGGGATATCGTGCGTTGCACGAGTTCGGGTTAGTCGTCGATGTGTGTAATGATCCTGAACGAATAAAAGTGATTTCCCTGTCCTCTACCCGTGTTACTTCTGTTTTTTCTTTTATATTTTGTTAGTATTAGTTTTGTTATGACTCGAGTTAGCAGCGATCGAAGTTGGAAAGTGGAATTTTGGGGGTCCGACATGTTGATAAAAAACATTTTCACCCAAATGTTTGGCCTCCAGGATTCCATCTTCCAACTTCGATGGCTCCTCGATGACAGCTGCCTTGCGATTGGAGGTCTGCTGGTTTCTTCTTTCTCTATTGCATTTGTTGTTGAGGTTATTCTGTCGGTATTTGGAGTCGCGGGTGTGTATGGTAGTGGGGTTACATGTGGGGATTCTGCTACACAAACAAACCACAAAAACAGGGTCACTACCATTCTCTATAAATGCAACATTCAATTTCAGGCACTAAACTCATTGCAAAATCAGAAACACAAACGCCACGCAAACAACAAAAGCAGCAACTCAGTGTCACTATCCCATTGTTCAGCACGTAAATCAACAGAATTCAAACAAACAATATAGTTCATAGCAGCAGCAACATATCAGAAGTAAATCGTATAAAACTTTTGAAGTTCAAAACATCAAAACATCAAAGTACGGAACTCATATATCGTACCCTGTCCACTTGACGAATAATGCTTAATTATGTAGAACAATGTCGAGAAATTGCACCAACTCCCGAAAACAGAGAGCATCCACAGTCCCGCAACAACCTGTCAATAGTAAGTAATTTACATCAAGTTAGATCAAACACTTTTACAAAGTAAATCCATGAGTCTAAAATCAAACAACATACATCAAGAAACTTCTTTAAATCCCTTCCAGATGAAATGTTTCGTAGTGTGTCAAGACTCTGATTAAGTTCATTCCGTAATCCAGCAGCAATCTGAAGAAACTTATCCTCGGGAATTCGAACTTCAGGGATACGTGGAGGAGACTTGTAGGCAAATCAGTCATCAGTCAATCAATGGCCTTAACTTTATAATCTTGTCAAACTATAAAAAAAGACACTTACTTGTTAGTTACGTAGTGTGTTTTTCTTTCATAAAGGGGTATTTCCATGGGTTTGCCTCAGTAAGTTGTAGACGAAGTTACCATACTCATGTAGCTGGCTTTGATTTGTTTTTGTTGTATCGTACCACATTGTTACTTGCGTTGTTGCATTCCACTCGTACTAAAACAATACGGAAATTAACTTCATTTTATATATACATATACATAAATGTTTAAGTAAATTAGTTATTTACCTGCTGTTTCTCGTTAGGGCTTAAAGCTAACTTTTTTGCACTCTCGAGCCACGTTCCAAGAAGGAAATTATCATCTGATGCATTATGCAATAAATATACAAAAACAAAAATCGTATAAGTAAAACATACATAGCTAAAACAGAGGAAATCGATAATGGATACACGGGTTACCTTTAATTTGTTTTTTAATAAAGGCTTCCCCGATTCGTATAAATAGAGGATCAGAAGGATCAAGAAGGTAAGTGCAGCACCACCGAGGATTACCATCAACAATGTTCCTATTTTAATAAAATAAAATAAAAAGATATATTATTTGTTAATAAATCGGTTGAATCAAGTGTAAACAGATGTGACATACCAATCTCCAAGTTTGGTGATATTTGCAGACGGATATATGTCTCTCGGAGCAGCAGGAATATTTCCAGAGAATGACGGGAGCACTATAAACACGGATATTAATCATTCCAATAAGAGTAGATAAAAGAAAAAACTAACTGACTAATAAAATCAGGATACGAAAGGTTTCGGTTTTATGAAATGAGTACCTGGAGTCATGCCCAACTCTATCATCCGGGATAATATTTTTTTTTGTAACACCAACTGCTGATCGAGCCAGTTTTGAGATAACGGCCCACCCCATCTAATATATTCATCAAAGATTGGTAATTATGCATCGTTATTAAGTTTATCAAGTGTAAACGATTCAATATTTAAAAAGAAGACGATGAATAACATTCACTTATGCATGCAACTTTCCCATCCGAGCCCATGCAAGAAAAGTTGGTCCGCCAAAAAAATTGTTCAAATCTTATGAACTAATATTAAGATCCTGCAAAAAAAGAGGATTTTTCTACAAAGTACAAATAAAATTGTTCAAAAATAACGTCACGGTGATTAGAAATTGGCTACTGTAAGTTTCCTTTTTAGCTACTTTTTACCCATTTAAGGTAAATGGGTAGAAGTTACCAGTAGCTACTGGAGTTGAGCATAATAAGATTAGGCAACTAAAAATTATACATCAATCAAGATATAAGTATAGAGACTTAAATCTTACCAACATAATTCAAAGTTACACGGGGGTGAGCATCTCATGTGTATACAACCATGATTCTTCTCAATCGGCCGCTTGCACTTAGGATAAGGCTTAGAGTTCGCCAGGATCCTGTAAGTTGACACATGACCATCAAAACAGAACGTTTTATATTGGAAAAATGTGAATTAACATCAACTTTCTTCACATGTTCAACAATCTTTTTAGCAATTAGTATTTTCAGACTCTGCACTATTTTTCAATATCCACTTTGACACGATTTCACAGTCCACAGGCCGATGGCCTTCTTCCGTACCCTGCAACATTAGCCAACCAAGTAAGAAGCTAAATCATATATGAAGTGTGAATCACAAAAAAATTTACTCCCAACTCATACCGAAATACTTACATTCCAACAAAATCCGTATGAGCAAGAGCAAGTCGCATCATATTTAACCCGTTTTGTTTGGGCGACACTCTATTTTGCCCAGTAACTTCGCTACCGTCCCACCTTACCTGAAAAATATTAACATGAACACCATTATTAGCGTATTTGAGACCTTTGAAAAATAGTCACAGGGGTACTTTGGACATTGAATAAATAGTTAGTTAGTTAGAAGGGTATATTAGACGTTTGCATACCGTTATGCACCTCCATTTTGATCCCGGCCATTTACTTATGAATGGGTCATTTCAGACTGTGATTATCTCCAATGGATCAAACAGGTAAAATATGTTTTAAAAATTAATAAGATTTATAGTAAACGGCTTTGAAATCTGTTTTTTAAGAGGTGGTATTCAAATTCAGATGCGCAATCTCATAAAAGAACAAAAGGCCGATTCACTAACCTCTGAATGAAAGAAAACACACTCGAGGCTCTTAAAACGTCTGATTGAGCCAGACATAAAAGACGGCGGAGCTTTTTCAAGAAAAACAAACAGCCCCTAACATTTTGAGACAGATCTGATTGCATCAAGCCTTGAAGACATAGCAACTGAGTGAAGATCAGCTGCATTAGTCCCGAAAAAAAAAAAGAAAAATAATAAAATAGACTTCCCCAAAAAGATCAGCGAAAAGTAAGAAACTCACAAACTATTCAAACCACTCACCTTTCTGCAAGAGAAGCTCACGCTTTTATGATAAATCGCAAACCGACCTAGCAGGTCAACCTAAGTGAGATAACACAATTTTACTCTTAAAAATAATTAGGGTTTTTTCAGAGCAAAATCAATAATCAAACAACATGCTTACAATTGGTAATAGTGAGATGGGAGATTTACCGGAAAGCGACGGTTCCAGGACGGTAACGGTGAGGCTTCTTTACTCCTCCGGTAGTCGGAGCAGATTTTGTGGCAGCCTATCATCACTTTAACACAAATCAACAATCAGTTTTGAGAATAATATACATACATAATATGAATCTAACAAAATTCAAATCAGAAACAACAAACCTTGAGGAATGCAAATCGGTAATAAAGAAAAACAAACGACACGTGGAAAGACACGCGGCACAGCTGTAACAAAGGTTCCGGTAGAGGATGGCCAAAATCAAAGAGACCGCCTCCATAGTGCAAACGAAAGAAAAGCATAAGCATGTTTAACACAGTATAAAAGACACGCCATCTCATATATCACAACTAATTAACTTTTCACAAAATACATTCATATACATATACGTACTAAACAAAAACACATTTAACAAATACGTTGCGAATAATCGCATTTCAACACGGAAACAACTCAAACCTATGTAGATCATAATCACCTATAACTTAATCAAAACAAATTAACATACCATTAGCAATCAAACTCTCTGATCAGATCGGAAAACGTCACCTTTTCAAATCAATCCAAATCAGTTCAATCTACATCAAAAAAACAGCTAAATCAGCTAAATTAGCCCAAATTTCAACAAAACATTTGTGGAATCGCCGAAAAAATTCAATTTGTGAAAGAAACTTGAGATTAAAATTAGATACATAGCTCGCAATGTCAAACGGTTCTCAAGCAAGAAAGACTCGTCCATAGTAAACAGCCTGCAAAAAAATACTGATCAAGTCTGTAACAAAGATAATAGGAATTTGTAAGAAACCTGAGAAGAGGAGACGTAAGAGATGAAGTATGGCTTCTAGGAGAAGCCGCCTGCAGAACACCCACCACCACTAATCTGACCAGAAACAACCGGAGAATCAAAGAAGCTGGAAATCGAAAACATATAGAAAACCCTAAAACAAAAACAAAAACAAAAAAAGTATACCTGGGTTTTAGCACCACAGATCAAATTAACAGCCTCAGCCTGAAACCTAGCAGGCGAGTAACCTCCGTTTCGCATCCATTCCGAATTGTCGACACAGATCAAAGTCGCCCGATTTCAAATCAACAAAAAAAGTAAATGTTATGGAAACAAAGAACTGATTGTATACCTGGAGACACGTGGTCAGACACGCGTAAGAACAACAAAGAACCGATTGTATACCTTTGAGACACGTGGTCAGACACATCGATTGTATAAGCAGGCCAAAACCTCTACTGGATTGGGCTAGGGAAAAACCCAAGAAAATCGGGTTAAAGCCCAAGAAGGGCACGAATTCATATGATACCACAAGATTTAAACTAAAGATAAATAGGTTAGGAAATTTATGGGTAGTGACAATTAATAAAATAGAATAATATTCTCCCACTTGATCGTATATATGTTTATGTATCCTATAATTTTTATTTTGACCAAGTTATTGATTTTATAAATTGTCATGATTATAACTTCAAACGCAAACCAATATAGTCAGTTGTATCGTTAGTGACACACGACCCCTACTGATTACACAATTAGTCATTCCATTTAGCTAATGATTTTCGCTATCCATAATTAAAAATGACAAATAAACATAAGTGGTAACCAAAATATAACCATTCATAGTGATCCATTAACAATAATCGGATGTCCATAAGAAAATAATCTGCACAAAACTAGAAAATAACAAACTTCAACATGATGTCGATAAAACAAAAAATAAAATGAGCATAATCCTTAAACATGCTACATGTCATGAGTGCAAATATACTCTATGGCAATGCTCTTGTCTTCAACTTTATCTCAAACATAAAGGTACTTAGTGTCAACCATCTAGTGTTGTTTGAAGAACTAATATCCGCCCTACTCTTACAATATAGTTTGATAGGTCGTGATATGGAGTCAACCAACCATCATCGTAGAAGTGGTGGTTAATTCTTTCTTGTGACTTCTCCAAGATATCGGACCTCTTGAAAGCATATAAATTTACCTCGATGTGGATATCTTATCGTCCTTCACTTGGCAAAATCGGAGTTCCAGTAACCCATGACATCAAGGTTATTTTTTCTTTGATTAGTTAACATTAAATCTTTATTTCCTTGAAGATATCGCAAAACCTATTTGGCAGCTTTCCAATGATCCATTCCAAGATTAGACTAATAACGTCCAAGCATACCCGTTATGTATGCAATTTCAGGGCGTGTTCAAACTTGAGCATACACAAGGATTCCTATTACAGAAGCATATGGTATTAGTCTCATCCCATCACGTTCAAACTCATTTTTAGGACATTGATATGAGCCAAAATTTTCACCCTTAAGGACTGGGGGTACTCATGGTGAACAATTATGCATGTTGTATTTCTTAAGGACTTTTTCAATATAAGCCCTTTGAGACAAACCTATATGCCACAAGACGTATCATGATGTATTTCCATGCTAATTACATAAAAGGCTTCTCCAATATCCTTCATGTAAAATTTAGATGATAGTAATCTTTTGGTCTCATACAACATATCTTTGTCATTACATGCCTAAAGAATATCATCAATGTATAACACGAGTGTGGGAAATTTGCTCCCACTGATTTTTAGGAATATACATTGATCCACTACATTTTTCTTACACGGAAAGTTTTTCCATAACTTTATGAAATTTCAAATACCATTCTCAAGAAGCTTGCTTTAACCCATATATGGATCTTTTTAACTTACAAACGATATGGTCCTTTCTTTCAGCTTTAAAGCCTCCGGGTTGTGTCATATACACATCTTCATGCATGTTACCATATTGAGGATCAAAATTATGAGTGTTTTCTACACTCTCCTCCAATTCAATACTTCTTCCACAACTCCCACTGATTTCACTATATTCAATGAATTCATCATTTCTTGTTTCGACAATTCATGTGCTATGATTAGGGCCTCAACGGTTTTAGAGTCGAGTTTTTTTATTTGAGGAATAAAATTTTTGGCTTCAACGGGACAACCTCATACCCTATAATAGTTCGAGTTAGGTATCCTTCCAGTTCAAAAGGTGTTTTTGGAACAACCTTGGAAGGTATTAAATATGTGTGGTTGTCTTTAATGCGTCACTCCATAAGTACTTCGGGAGACTTGAATTGCAAGTCATGAATCTCACATATCCATAAGAGTTCGATTTCTCCTTTCCACAACACAATTTTGTTGTGGTGTTCCATGCATAGTAAATTCATTTACAATTTCATGGTCTTGACAAATAAGACAAATGGATCGGGGATTTGTCCAATATCAGAGTGCTTACCCTAATACTATCCTCACGTATCTGATCTCACAATTTTAATCCTATGTTTGAGTCGATTTTCAACTTCAGTCGTACAGATTTTCAATACATCAAGAGATTCATATCTTTCCTTAATAAAGATGTACCTGATCGAGAACAATTTCATTTCATGGCAATTGAATAAAGTTGTATAATGCGTCAACCAAGGTAGAAATCTCATCACTCGGCATTAGAATAAGAAAATCTCCGTACTTTGAAATGTCCTCATCAACCGACACCCTCGTGTATATCTCATATGGAGGAACATTATATAACTTCCCGTTTCCTATCGGATATACTCAACCAGTAGCACATATGACTTTCTCTACAAAGTGGGGAACCATCAATATGCATAAAGTTGGAGACTGGAAAAATTTTATATTTAAAAAAAAATCAAATGTACAACTACTTAAGGACTTCGTACAAAGTACAAGGGGTTTAGCTTGTCCGAAACAAATATTGTTCGATACGATCTGGTGATTGAAAATATCAGTCATTGTCATAGAAAAAAGAAATACATGAATAAATTGTACATACATAATTACTTGTATATTATCAAACTCAACGAATGATGATGCAGAGCCTGTCGACGTAAGGTCTGATCACCTGGTTCGGTGACCCGAACCAGGTAATCAGAGTCTCCTGGTTCGGACAGAAATGACAAAAAGAGGTAAAGAAAAAATAGATACGACAAAGATGTTGGGAAAAGGGTTCTGACGAAGGAACTCTCTCTTAACCGATGCGTAAAGGGAGTATGGGTCATGAAGCCTTCTATTATCCGAGATATCTCCTATATATATCAAGGTAAACGGTAAAGGTAAAGGGACTTTTCACTTTGGATATACATTTGATACTTTCTTGTCCGAATCAAATTACTTACTCTCACGCCCGAGTTGAATCAGGGGTCCAACCCCGCTCAACCTGGTGTTTTCTCTTAGTGCAGGAGATTCGGATTCAGGAACATTGAGGTTAATTCAAAGGAAGCGGACTTCAAGTCAGACTAAGTATTCTCTGGGTCGGACTAAGTTGTTCGGGGATCTTTTGTATTAACATTTTGGCGCCATCCGTGGGACCGAACGAAATACTCACTAGAAATGGAAACCCCCGTTGACACGGTTAATTTGATCACCAACGAGGGAGAGAATTCTAACAAGAACGCCGAGAAGGAAGCCAGAATCGATGGAGAGTTTTCTAGTAAGTTTGTGAAAGATAACATAGAATTGCTGAGAGCGTTGGTTGAAGAACATGAGCGTACGGAATCGCAGAAAAAGGGGAAAAGCAAGATGGGAGAGGATCCTCGAAAGGAAGGGTTTAAAGGGAAGAGATTAAACTTCAATGAAGAGGAAGAATCGAAAGACGAAGATGAGGATTTGAGCCTACCGTACCAATCTGATTTCTCCTCAAAGTTCACAAAGAGGATCGCTCGATTCCCAATTCCACCAAAGACAAAAATGCCTAGTATCATTCGGACGTATGATGGGTCTGGAGATCCGGATGACCACCTTAATACGTTTGCAGGAGCTGCCGAAACCGAATTATGGTCGATGCCCGTATGGTGTCGTATGTTTGCACAGACACTCGTCGGACCAGCGCGGATATGGTTTCAGGCACTAGAGCCCGGACAAATAGATAGCTACAAAGAGTTAGAGGTAGTATTTGGGTCGTTTTTCACACAGCAGCGCAAGTACGTGAAAGGGCCGACAGACGTCCATAAAACGAAGCAGAGAGAGGGGGAAGGGTTCAGAGAATTTGTGGTAAGATGGAAGAAGGAAATGCTGCAGGTGAAAGGAGCTTCGGAGACCATGAAGATCTCAGGATTCATGTAGGGTATTAAACCACCTACGCTGATAGAATCATTCAATGCCAGAGTCCCGACTACGGTAGAAGAGATGATGATACGGGTGAAAGAGTTCATCAAAGGTAAAGAAGCATCAGGACGAACGGAAGAGCTAGGAGGACGAATGACGAGCAATTCCGAAACATCATGGAAAGGAGCAGGAATGCCAACACCCAGGTCGATACAAGGAAGGAGGTCCTTTGGCTCGCCCAATAGAGCCCAAAGATATGGAGGGAAGTTCCCCATGTACCCCATTTCCCCAAGGAACAATCCTATCTCGGGACCAGGGGATAGCAGGAGGAGTGTTCACTTTACTGACCTACTGAAAATGCCGATGCAGATTATGAATACGGAAAGAGGCATCAATTTAGTAAAACCACCACCCGGAACCCTTCCTGGGACTCCGGAAAAGGGAAACCTGGACAGATATTGTGATTTTCATATGGATAGGGGACATGCTACGAATGACTGCTATGCTCTGAAGAAACAAATAGAAGAGGCAGTACAGACAGGAAAGCTTAATCATCTAGTTCGGGATATACGAGGAGGAAACAAGAAAGGAAGAAATGATAAAGGCCCTAGAGGGAAACCAAAGGAGATTCACATGGTTCGAGCAGTTAGCATGGTTAATCAGGAACCCGAGAAAGAAGTATCAAGAGATTGGATGAACCAGGTCATAGCGTTCCCCCCATTGAAAGCCGTAAACCCCACAGATGACCCGATGCTCATTAAGGCTCATGTGGAGGATCACCTGATCCACCGAATCTATGTGGACGATGGAAGTGCTTCGGAGATTATGTTTGAGCAATGTTTCCGAGAGTTAGATCCAGCATTAAAGCGGAGGATGAAGGTGAAGGAGGTTCCATTGGTAGGATTTGCAGGACAGACCAAATTTTCCATAGGTGAGATATGTTTGCCAGTGCAATTGGCCGAAGGTGATAAGATTCGGACAGTGTGTATGAATTTTCTGGTCGTGGCAGCAAGATCCCCATATAATTGCATCTTGGGAAGGCCAGGACTAAAGAAATTGGGAGCGGTTGCATCGACAGTGCATGGGATGATGAAGTTCCCTACACCGGGAGGAATAGCTACCATTACCTCGGAAGGAAGCAAAGGTTGTCATCAGATATAAAGGTTGGTAGTAGAAGAAGGCAGAACCCAGGAAGAGCAGATCCAAGTTAAACCCAATTTTCCGGATCAGATGATCACTATCGGAAAAGCCCTAACGGAAGAAACCAAGAGAAAGTTGGTAGTAATGTTAAAACAAAATCAAAGGGTATTTGCGTGGAAACCGGAGGATATGACAGGGGTACCAAGGGAGATAGCAGAACATCGTTTGAGCGTCTACAGGACCTCCGAACTTGTGGTACATAAAAGAGGGTCTTAGCACCGGAGCGAAGTAAAGCAGCGTGTGAAGAAGTCGACCAACTGGTTAAAGCGGGGATACTTCGGGAGGTTAGGTACCGAACATGGGTGGCAAACCCAGTCATGGTTCCCAAGGGAGACAAGACATGGAGAATGTGTGTAGATTTTAAAGATCTGAATAGTGCATGCCCCAAAGATGCATACCCGTTACCGGAGATAGATCTAAAGGTCGATTCATTGGTAGGGTTCCGTTTCAAGTGTTTTTTAGATGCATACAAGGGCTATCATCAGAATCAGATGGCTCGGGAGGATGAAGATAAGACCGCTTTCCACACCGATCAAGGGGTATTCTGTTACAAAAAGATGCCATTCGGGCTTAAGAATGCTGGAGCTACGTATCAGAGACTCATAGACAAGGTGTTCAAGGCTCACATAGGTCGAAATATTGAGGCTTCTGTGGATGATCTAGTGATTAAGAGTGAAACCGAAGAGGCAATGTTGAGAGACATCCAGGAGATATTTGGGGTGCTACGGAAATTAAATATGAAGTTAAACCCCAAGAAATGTTCATTTGGGGGGGGGGGAAGAAGGTAAATTTTTAGGTCATATTATCATGCCACAAAGCATCAGGATCCATCCGGATAAGGTGCGGGCGATTACTAATATGGCGGCACCAAAGACGCTGCAGGAGGTACAAAGTTTGAACGGGAAGATAGTGGCACTAGGAAGATACCTTTCAAAATCAGCCGAAAGAGCGCTACCCTTCTTCAAAACATTAAAGCAGTGCATGAATAAGAAGGATTTCAGATGGACGGAGGAGGCAGATAAGGCCTTCCAGGACATGAAAAAGTACATAGTAGACCTTCCATACTTAACAGCACCCCGAAGGGGAGAAACTTTGTTGGTATACTTGGCAACAAATGGAGAGGTGGTGAGTGTCGTGTTATTGGTAGAAAGGGAGAAGAAGCAGTTGCCCATTTATTTCATCAGTAAGGTGTTACAAGGAGCTGAACTCAACTACAACTCGTTGGAAAAACTCTCTTTAGCGCTCTTGTTTACATCAAGGCGACTAGGGAGATATTTCCAAGCGCACAAGGTACAGGTAATCACGGACCAGCCACTGAAGCAAATACTCACTCGTCCGGAAATGGCAGGAAGAATAGCGAAATGGGCGATTGAGTTGGGAGGCCATGACATAGAGTACGCCCCGAAAACGGCAGTAAAGGGGCAAGTATTGGCAGATTTCCTGAATGAGATCCCGGATCAAGGAATAGCATTGACTGAACCTGCAACGGTGCTGGGAAAAAGAAAGAGAATCAAAGGAACCACCTGGAAATTGTACACAGACGGAGCAGCTAGTAAGGAAGGTGCCGGAGCAGGTATCATCTTAATTAGTCCGGAGAAGGAGGAGTTCGCCTATGCTATCCGCTTGAAATTTCAAAGTTCTAATAACGAAGCAGAGTACGAGGGAGTTTTGGCGGGGCTAAGATTGGCTAAAGACATGAAGGTGGGAAGACTACGAATCTATGTAGATTCAAAACTTGTGGCAAGTCAAGTGAACGAGGAGTATGGAGCAAAGGATGATCGAATGAGAAGGTACAGGGACAAGGTGACAATTCTCATGAAGGAATTCGAGTCTTGTAAAATTAAACAAATACCAAGAAGCAAGAACAAGAGAGCGGATGTGTTCAGTAAAGTGGCGTCTATAGCTGGGTCGACCTTAGAAACCTTGGCCAACAACATCTTTCTGGAGGCGATTGAAAAAAGGTCCATCGATGAAGGGGTAGAAGTAAATGTTATCGTCGAGGAAGAAGGAACTACATGGATGACACCCCTAGTGGAGTATCTTACTAAGGACACACTGCCCGAGGATGCAGTAGAAGCGAGGAAGATCCGAATGAAGGCCACTCAATACACCATAGTGGAAGGAGTGTTATTCCGAAGGAATTACTTAGCGCCATTGCTCCGGTGTGTGGGGCCTTTGCAAGCTAATTATGTGATAAGAGAGGTGCACGAAGGATCTTGTGGAATGCATGCGGGACCAAGGGCGGTAGTGGCAAAGATAATGAATCTAGGATATTACTGGCCCACGATGCATCAAGACGCATACCAAGAAATAAGAAAGTGTGACTCATGCCAGATACATGCACCGATCCCCAAACTACCAAAGAGTGACATGATATCGGTAACCGCGGCATGGCCCTTCTTTAAATGGGGAATGGACATAGTCGGACCATTTCCAGAAGGACCGGGGAAGGTTATGTTTTTGTTGGTAGCGGTGGATTATTTCACAAAGTGGGTCGAAGCAAAGCCTCTAGCACGAATCACAGGGGCTCAAGTGTTAAAGTTGTTTTGGGAAAATGTAGTGTGCAGATTCGGGTTACCAGGGGAAGTGGTGACGGACAATGGTAAAAAGTTTGTGGACGAGCCTTTCAAAGGATGGTGAGAGCAAATGCAGATCAAGCAGGTCCAGACATCGGTGGCACACCCCCAAGCCAATGGGCAGGTAGAGCGAATCAATCGTAGCTTGGTGGAAGGAATCAAAACACGTTTGGGAAGGTATGAGCATAATTGGATAGACCAAGTGCCAAACGTGCTTTGGGCACATCGAACAACAAAGAAGACGAGTACGCAAGAGACACCATTTAGTTTGGCTTATGGTTCAGAAGTTGTCATACCGCCGGAAGTGGGGATGCCGACTTACAGGAACATGCAGCGGAATGAGTCAGACAATGAAACGGAGCTGCGAATCAATCTGATGTTGGCAGAAGAAAGAAGGGAAGCAGCTCATGTTAGGGAAGCCCGATACAAAAAGAAAATAGAATAGTACTACAACAAAAGAGTACGAAGGGTTAGTTTCAAGGAGGGGGAGTTTGTGTTCCGGAAGAACGAGGCAAGCAGACAAGAAGATGAAGGTAAGCTGGGCCCAAAGTGGGAAGGACCGTATCAAGTGGCGCAAAATAATGGTAATGGTTCGTACAAGTTGAAACACCTGGATGGAACCACAATCCCTCGAACCTGGAACGAGATGAATCTGAGGAAGTGTTACATGTAATGCCGTGGTTTCCCCCGAAGAGAAGGAACACTTTATTTTCTTTGTATGCCAAGTAAAGTCTTGATGACCTTAAGATGTGTGTTTTCCTTCTATTTTGAAAGTAATGGTCGATGTAATCTTTGTTGTTGAAAGAAATGAACGATTAATTTTCTTATAACACCATGTGGTATTTGTTGATCTTATTCATAAATTATATGCCGGATCAGAGTCCGAAGAAAAAACACGGCTTGACTTTGTAGCCAAGTACACCATAAAAGTATAATTCCGAATGAAGATTCGAGGTAATAACGAAACATGTAGTTCGATGACAATATGCAATTCGAAATCAAAACTAGTAATATAACACAACGCATGAAAAGAAAGTGGCACTATCATTAGAAAGAGGGAGTTAAACCCCGACATAATCATACAAAATATCAAGAAAACTGTGCCTACAGTTTAAACCTAAACATACATAGGTAAACCAATTATTACTAAGGGTTTTCTGCTTCAGGTGATTCAGGATCAGGCAAGGTAGGCTGCACGGACTGAAAGGCATCAAGCAGTTGAGTATCAGTAGCAGCCAGTGCATCCAAGTAGGAATAGTGAGTCTGCTCAAAGGCTTCCTTTGCTGCGGTAAGACCAGCTTCGGTAGAGGGATCAGAAAAAGGAGACTGTGTGATCCGTTGCCCCAACCGGTGCCCCTTATACCCAGCGACTATACCATCATGACATCCGGAGCGGTAGTGGGCAACATTAACACTCGAACTGGCTTCAACAAAGTCCTTGCTTTTCAGTAAACCTTCTGCCACATGCTTCGGGCCTTGAACAATCAACCAACTCCGATCTTCCTGAAGAGTAGTGTTGGTGGCTTCCAACTCTGAAACACGAGATTCAAGCTCTTTGACACGTTCTCTTTCCCGGACTATATCATTTGTTGCTTGAGAACTCCGGGCTTCGGCAGCAGAGAGATTGGAAGACAAGGCATTAATTTGCTCCTTCAGTTCTTTCACAGTCCGACTGTGAGTGATGTTTAATTCGCCCAAAGCTCGAACTGCATCGTCGTTTAGGGACGAAGACTCAACACGAGAGGTCCGAGCTTTCTTCAGCTCCTCTACCTCTTGGCGGAGTTGAGACAGTTGATCTTCCAGCCCCTTCTTCTCTTCACCAAATCGAATCTGCAACATGTCAGCCCTTTGGTTGCTCAAGGATGCATTCCTTTCAAGAGTCTTGACTAATTGTGTTTGGTCCGAGACCTCATCTTCAGACAAGAGCCATCTGGATCGAACCTCGGGGGCAATGACTAGTAGTTGGGACACCAAATGATCAAGTTGCTCAGCCAGAGCAAAATTGTTGGTACTATCAAGACGAATGCCTTCAGCTGGAGTGGCTAAAGTATCCAAAAGGTCCCGACAGACACCATCATCGGTATACAGAGAACGGTTGTAGACTTGCTTGAAACGAGGCTGAAATTTCTTCACAGCAATGGAAGCTTCGACACCGTTAAGGTCCGGAACATCAAGAATCGGTTCATTTTCCCTAGGATCAACAGCTTTGCTCGAAGCACCCTTGACCGAAACAGTTCTCTGAGGATCGGTCACCTTGATACGGAGGGGTTCTTTGTGGGAGCTGGGGGTCTCCTGGATCTTGGCAAGATGAGATGTTTCTTTACTAGACTTGAGGGGACTATCAGTTTTTCCGGATTAAGCAGTAGGTTTCTTGGATGGAACTGTCTTTTTTGCCTCGGAAGAGGACTTGCTGGAAACAATCACGGGGGAGGCCTTAGAGCCTTCAGCACTCTTCTTCAATGGGGACGGACCAGGCTGCTTGGAAGATTTTCCCCCCTTTGGGTCAATGGCGGAAGAACTAGCACCGGGTCCCTCTGGGGGGGGGGGGGGGGGGGCCTGAAGATAATGGCTTATGTTGGGAACGTTTGGGAGGTTGATCGACCTCACCCTCATGAGAATGTCCACTCTCCTCCATAATCTTTTCAATCTCCGAATCAGTAGCGCCCCTAGGAGTTGGAGGGCACGACCTCTCGGAGTAGGAAGGGTGATATTCATGAACACTAGGATCCTCAGACTCAGCAGTATCGGAGGAAGAAGAGGACTCATCGGATTCGGTTTCCAAGCCATATCCCTCCGATTCATCTTCATCAGTGGCAGCAAAGAGTTCCTCAGTATCGGGACTGGGCTCTTTAGTGGATGGAGTGGAGGTCGAAGCAGGTTGCCCTTTAGTCTTCGAAGCTTGGGAAGTAGGAGGAACCTTGACAGCAGTCTTGGGTTTCTTGGCGGGAGGACCTTTCATAACCTTCTTCGACTTCTTGGTCTTTCTCTTTCTTTTAACAACCACATTTACTTCGGCGTCAGTATAAGGTGCTGGGATGTTCTCGTCAGGAAGTGCAACACGATCCAGAGTCGTGGTTAAAAACCCAGGGGAACCTTCGGCAAGGGGAGCCGTACTAAAAACCACCTCGTCCCAATGCCTCATTTCCAAAAAGGTGAGGAGGGACAATTCTACAACAACAAACAAAAAGTGTTAGTTCATCATAAAGAAGGTACATACATACATAGATAAGGAGAAAGAGCGAGAAAAATAACCTTCGTCGACGAGTCTCAAGCAAGGGCGAGCCAAAGGACGATTCCAGTTCTGTCTTAGTCCGGTCAAAACTAACACCCTCTCCGGATAACAACGAGCTCTAATAGGATGAGTCTGTAGATCCATAACTAGATCGGGATCCAAATCGTCACTATCAGGTTCGGGATCAGTGAGAGTATCGCCCCGGACGCACCACCTCATCCGGATGGGAGCTACATAAGCATTCACAAAGAAGAATCGATTTTTCCAATTTTTCAAAGACGAAAGATACCAATTGATGCAGACAGGAGCACCCCTCCTCTTGTCAACCGTAAGCCAATCCCCGTTCAAGCCTACTTTATAAAAATGATGGAAGGTCAGGAGATCGGGAGCTTTGCCGAAGGCACGACAATGGATCTCAAAATTGGTTATCTTGTTTGCTCCCAAAGGGTTCATCTGAGAAATATGACCTTTGAAATATTGGATCACATCAAGAAAAAAGCGAGAGAAAGGCAACCTCAGGTTCGAGTATTCGAACCAAGAGCAGTACACACCAATTTTACCCGGAGGAGCATCCCTGATAGTGTCGTGTGGTCCGGGAACAGTGACGCCATAGGTGGCATCAATATGGTATTTCTTGCAAAACGTGCGGAGATCTCCGGCGGTCATCGTATTATACATCTCTTTGAGATTTTCTTTCGACTCTTTTGCCATAATATAGAAGTAAGAAGAAGGATATCGAAACAGAAGAGATTCTGGAAGAAAAAGGGCAGAGGTTCGGAGAGTAGATGAGAAATAAATGAAGGAGGAACACCCCTATTTATAGGCAAGTGGCAGGCACCTCAAGGGACGCGCATGGCCTTGGAAACCGTGTGGCGTATGGGTGACGTGTGAATGACGTGTGGATAAGTGGAATACATCTGGCATCGTCCAAGCCACCAGGATCAGCCACGTGTAGTGATATGATGACATCTGGAAACGTTCAAGCCATCTGAGACAGACACGTGGAGTCGAAAGAAGTAACAAGTCGAAAGAGAGTGTATGAAGTCACCGAAACAACAGCAAGGATAAATCGAGATTGACAACATTTTTAAGTCCAGCATTATATCGACTTCTTCGAATATAATGCTAGACTTGGGGGAGTTGTCGACGTAAGGTCTGATCACCTGGTTCGGGTCGGAGACCGAACCAGGTAATCAGAGTCTCCTGGTTCGGACAGAAATGACAAAAAGAGGTAAAGACAAAATAGATACGACAAAGATGTTGGGAAAAGGGTTCTGACGAAGGAACTCTCTCTTAACCGATGCGTAAAGGGAGTATGGGTCATGAAGCCTTCTATTATCCGAGATATCTCCTATATATATCAAGGTAAACGGTAAAGGTAAAGGGAATTTTCACTTTGGATATACATTTGATACTTTCTTGTCCGAATCAAATTACTTACTCTCACGCCCGAGTTGAATCAGGGGTCCAACCCCGCTCAACCTGGTGTTTTCTCTTAGTGCAGGAGATTCGGATTCAGGAACATTGAGGTTAATTCAAAGGAAGCGGACTTCAAGTCAGACTAAGTATTCTCTGGGTCGGACTAAGTCGTTCGGGGATCTTTTGTATTAACAGAGCCACAACTACTTTTCAAGTCCCTGCACGTAACAGGCATTCAAGACATGTATTTCTCCTTAATATATTATAATTGGTTCTCAAAATCGAATTTCAAACTTTTTTAAAACTTCTGTTTTTGGAATAAATTTGTTTAAAGATAACTAAGTATAGTTACTACTACAACACTCATTACTATTGCTCGTCATCCATAATTACTGCTTGAAGAATGTTGAAGAAAAAGATAATTCCTGAAGAAATTGTATTTATCTTTTTCCTAATTAGAATTGTATTAAATTACAATTAGTTGTTTCCTATAATAGTTGGGTTTAGCCTCAAAGTTTATAAGTACATAGATCCTTGTATTAAGAAAAACACGTTTATTAGACTTTCTTACTCGATTAATACATTGAGGCTTGTTGGTGATATTCGTTATGTAATTCATTCATATTCATATAACAATATTCGTTTAATCACATAACCTGTAATATGAAAGTGTTTAATCCGCTGCTAAACTTCTTTGATAGATCAAGATCTTGTTCATAAGTATTGTGGTTTGTGTTTACATATAACATATGATCTTGAAAAGTGGTATCAGAGTACAGGAGGTTCTCAAGATGTACAAATCTACAAGTCTTGTTAAAGCCTCAACAGGAAGCAAAAGATTTCCAAATCATGACTGATGTGGTAGTAAAAAAGGTTCTATTTTTAAACAGTAACAATTTTGATCTTTGTAACCTAAGGATCAAGCAACACATACTGCTCTCAGACTATGCAGTATGGGATGTTATGTTAATGGAAACAAACAAGTAATTACTTTGGTTGCTGATGGTACACGTGGAGTTGTTCAACCTCCGGCAACAGATCAAGAAAAAAGAGAAACTTAGACTGAGATCAAGGCCCTTAGTACTCTTTTACTTTCTATTCCTAAAGAATATCAATCACAATTTGAAGAGTATGAGGATGCTATATCACTATGGGAAGCTCTTGAGAAAGATTCAGTGGAACTAAGACACACAAAGAAAATCAAGAAGGCTCTTCGCAAAGAAGAGTATGAAAAATTCATGGCATACACATATGAAAGAATGTCACTAACAGGAAGTTTCTTAGATCTCTAGGAGACAAATGTACAATCTATATTGTGTCTTATAGACAGGGAATTCTCTAGAAGAGATGGAATTGTATGATCTATACAATTATATAAGGGTGTTTGGAGCAGAAGTTGAAGAAAATAAAGGGAGCAGCGGTACTAACAACTTTAACAATGCACTAGTCACATCAACTGGATCATCTTTTAATGACAACTCAGATGATGTTACTTTTGAATCATTCATGTCAAATCATACATGCTTAGGTCTAACTAATGAAGATCTCAAACAGATCCATCAAGATGATCTTGAAGAGATGGATCTTAAATGGAAACTTTCCATGCTGTCAGTAAGAGCTAGGAAGTTTGTAAACAGAAATGGTAGAAGATTCAATCCAAGAAGCAATGACAGGGTTGGGTTTGACAAAATCAAAGTGAATTTTTATCAATGTAAATAACTTGGTCACTTTGCAAGAGAATGCAAGAATAGGTCAAACAACAACAACAACATAAATCTTCAAGAGACTTCATCACCAACAATGGTCACACAAGATGTTTTTGGGTATGACTGGAATGAACTAGCTGAAGAAACTACAACAAAGCTCTCATGGCCATCACATCTTCACCAAAGGATAATTCAGCATCTTCTCATCCAACTTAGGTACAAACTAAACTTTGTTCTCGTGAATGTATTTATATTATGTCTAAATATAGAAGTCACAACCAAGTCATATGTGATTCCATTAAAATATTAGAAGAATAAAGAAGATTTGCAAATAGAGGAAATAAAACTTAGAAGCACTAATAAAATCATATAAAGTTAATGAATTAAGTTTTCAAGATAAAATCAAGTTTGTATAATGGCAAAGAGAATCTATTAATTAAGTTAAGTTAGGGAAGCGGTAAAACCGTTAAAAGAAGAAAGGTCCAAGGTTGAATTAAATGTAGGAAAACTTGAACAACTTCAAAATTTGTAACAAAGCTGATAAATCACCAAATACATGGAAAATTAAAATCAAGTGTAGGTTATACAGAGGTAGCTTCTCCATTAAATCAAAACTACATTCCACCTAACTTAAATGAACCCATGATACCCCTTTCTCAGACCCATCCTAAAGAATCATTCAGTGTTGATTCAATCAATTATGAAGAAGTTCTAATTGAGGACTTACTTGAAGAAAGTCAAATTACAATTGTGAATAATGAGAACATACTTATAGAAAATCACATTATCACAACTGAAGGAGTCACTCAACAAAATTTACAAAGTATAGAGTCAATCATGCAAGTCAAAGATCAAAAGTCAAACAAATGTGCTTGTGAGTGTTGTTTAAAGAATCACTCAACCAATGTTAAAAAGTGGAATCACCTAGAATCAAGAGGAAATCAAAGAACTAAAAACCAACTTTTGTCCCAGAAAAATAAAGTTCAAACCTTTAGAAAACCTGTGAAGCCATGCTTTATTTGTGGAAAAACCAATCATTATGCAAAAATCTGTTATCATAACCTTGTAAATCAAAAGTTGAATTAAACAAACAAACATGGAAACTTAGGGCTTAAATCTTCACTTGAAACAAAACAAAGGTTTTGGAAAAAGTGCACAAAAATTTGTTCCTAAATCACAATCATCAAAAATTGTGCCTAAACTTAAAAATAAACCAAGTTAAAACATAAAGACTTTTGAAAAAAGGAAAAATTTCAAAAGAAGTACTAACAGGGTTAATACTGCAAGGACAAATTCTGTTAGTACTTCAATTCTTGAAAGTTCACAAAAACATATTATGAATATTGAACAAGTGTGAAAACCAAAAGGATACTCAAACTGGAAAGCATCATGGTTTTGAAAATCCAATGTTAAGGAAAATTAGTTATTATGATGAAATAAATCCAAGACTACAATGGCTTGGGTTCCCAAAAGAAACTGATCTTTCCATCACTTGTGCAGGAACAACTAACAATTGAAGAAGAGTACATTCGACAAGTAGATAGTGGTTCTTCCAGGAACATGACAGGGAACATAGCTTCTCTCCAAAATTGTGAAAATTATAATGAGGGTTATGTTGCATTTGGAGGAAATCTAAAAGTAGGAAAGATTACTGGGAAAGGAACTGTGAGCAATAGGAAAGTAAGCTTTGAAGATCTATTCTATGTTCAACACCTACTGTACAACCTACTGAGTGTGTCACAAGTATGTAAGAAGAAGAATACTACAATTTTTACACACATAGAATATGTGATCATGGCTCTAGGATACAACATTGATGAAAGAAAAGTTCTATTGAGAACTCCAAGAAAATATAATGTGCACTTCTTAGATTTATCAAAGGAATCTACAACTAGAGATGTAAATTAATTTGTGTCAAAAGAAACAATTGATGAATCATCACACTGTCATAGAAGCATGTGCCACATGGTCTACAAGAACATGAACAAGCCGGTTAAATCAAAATTGGTGAGAGGTCTTCCCATCAAAAAATATCACTGCAATGATAATTGTATGGCGTGTCTCAGGGGAAAACAATATAAGACTTCTCATAAGTCAAAGGAAGTAAATTCGGTCTCAACTCCATAACATCTAGTGCACATGGATCTCTTTGGTCCAACAAATGTCAAGAGTTATGCAAAGAAGTCCTACTGTTTGGTGATTACAGATGAATTTACTAGATACACATGGGTGTACTTCTTGATCCCTAAAGATGAAACACCACAAATACTTATCTCATTAATCACCAAGGATGAAAATCACACAAATCTGAAGATAAAAAAATCTGTTGTGACAATGGTACAATATTCAAGAACATTGCGATGAATCAGTTTTGTGAAGCTAAAATAATTGAAAGACAGTTTAGTGCTGCTAGAAAACCTCAAAAAATTGGGGTTGCTGAAAGAAGAAAGATAACTCTAATTGAAGCTGCAAGGAGTAGGTTAGAAAACTCAAATCTTCCCATATTCTTTTGGGCTAAAGCAGTTAATACTGCCTGTTATGTACAAAACAGAGTGTTGATAGTTAAAGCTCACAACAAGACTCCTTATAAAGTTTTTCACAAAAGACAATCATTGATCAGCTTTCTAAAGACATATGGATGTCCCTGTACTTTGTTGAACTAAAAAGACTACCTTGGAAAGTTTGAAAGCAAAGCAGATGATGGAAATTTTGTGGGATACTCATCTAAAAGCAAGGCATACATAGTATACAATCACTAAACAAGCATAATTGAGCAAAGTGAAAATGTCACATCTAATGAGAATACTCCAAATTCTAAAGGTAAAGGTCAGACTGGTTATTTGACATTCATTCCCTCACTAGATCATTGGACTTTGGTAATGAGTATAAGAAATCAATGCTGCTAACAACAGTGGGAATACAAGTTCACAATGAAGTCCATCATCAACTAAGATCTTGGGAACTGAAAGATTGGATCAAGTGGAATATGTTTATCTTCCACTTTACTTAGCTGATCCAAGAATATTTAATGATTTAGAGAAGGAAATTGAAGAAGATTTGGTTAATATTGCTAACCAATAAGCCAGGATTACTAGCCAAGAAGAAACCAGTACTAACAAAGATTAGTGTAGTACAAACAAAGAAGACAAAATTTGACAATAAATAGAGCAGGTATCACCATTTAGACCTGATGGTGTTACATTCATGGCTGAAATAGGATCTGATGGAGAAGAAAAGCTAGTCATTGATGGAGATGAAGAAGATATTCCACAGTTAGTTAGAAGTTCAGTGTCACAATTTGGGTTTGATCTTCCAGAAACAAATTTGGATACTTAACAGAGGGTTGTAAAGATTCCAACCTCAATAATTCACAAAAATCATCCAACTACACAAATCATTAGTGATCTAGATATATCAATGCAAAAAAGAAGTCAAGCAAAGGTAAATAAAGATCTACATCAAGATTTTAGTACATGTGTATTTGTTTATTTTCTGTCACAAGATGAGCCAAAGAAGAGTCAAGAAGCTTTAATGGATCCTAAATGGATAGAAGCTATGCAAGAAGAGCTACTGCAATTCAAGCTACATGTTGTTTGGACTCTAGTGATTTTACCCAGTGGAAAAATGGTAATTTGACTAAATGGATATTTAGAAACAAGAAGGATGAAAGGGGAATTGTGATCAAGAACAAATCAAGGTTAGTGACTCAAGGATATACACAGGAAGAAGGTATTTATTATGAAGATGTGTTTCCACAGTGGCAAGAATGGAGGCTATAAGAATTTTCTTAGCATTTGAATCTTACAAAGGATTTAAAGTATATCAAATGGATGAAAAGAGTGCTTTCTTTTATGGACATATTGAAGAAGAAGTTTATGTCAGACAACCTCCTGGTTTTGAAGATTAAAAGTTGTTGGGCCAAGAAATTGAAAGGGTGAAGCTATGGAGTCTTCTATGTGATTGAATATAGATGATTTTAGATCATGGAGATTCCAAACTAAAATCATGAATAATCCGAAGTGAAGTTTTCAGTTCAGGGAACATGTCAGTTCAGGTACTCCAAACTGACTGAAGCTCCTCCGAACTGAAAATAAACTGAAGAATAACTTAAGTCAAATAGTCAAACTTAAGTCAACTAGTCAACATTGAAGATATCAACTCGGAGGCTGAAGCTTTGATTCCGAATTAAAGTGAACTCCCCGAGATGAAAGTAAGATGATGACAAGTTGTAATAATTAGTTCGTAGTGTTTTAGATTTTGTCTATAAATAGTGTGATAGGTTGTTAGAGTTTGTTGTCTTTGAACCCAGAACTCAGTTTTGAGTTATGTTGAGCTTGAATGTCTGTTGTAACAAGCTCGATCCAAAACCAGTTCACACTATCAAATGAAATCTTAAATAATTGCGCCTAAATTGTTTGATTATCAGTTTCAATTTCACTTTCGATTTTATGTTTCTCCTTTTGATTCCAACTCAGGTCATGAGATTCTACATCATGACCTGTTTCATTTCGATTCCCTGAGTTTATAGAGAGGCAAATCAGGACCTGTCAATTGGTATCAGAGCCAGAAAAATCAATTGATTAAATTCTATTGAGTCTAGTTCATCAATTTGACTTGATTCGAAAATTAGGTCAAGCTATGAGTGAATCGAAGGAGTCCGAAGTGAAATTGAAGAGATGTATTGAAGGATCTGTTAAGATTTCAAGGTGTTCGTGGTGGATCTGATGTTACACATTTGAATTCAAAGACCGTTGGTGAAGGGAGCGAAAACACAAGTTATCAATTTGAGAAAGAGGTGTGTTTGGGAGATAAGTTAAAAGTGGCTATTCACTTTCATGGCAGGAGATGGTCAACAGGAATCAACGCTTGCTAGAGGAGATCTGAAGTTGGCCTAACATGGGAAGAAATTTGATTTAAGCCATTGGGTTAAATGCTCTCCATGGAAAATCTGGACATACAAAATCAAAAAGATAATCTGGTGATTCTGCAGCTACTCCTCCTGAATTTGTAAAAGTCACAAGAAAAATGAATTGGAGGAATCTCACCATGGAGAGTGTAATTATGGAGATTTAAGACTCGTAGCATCATCCAAGGGGGTGATTTTTGGGCCATGAAATTGAATGGATGAAGCTATTGAGTCTTCTGTGTGATTGAATAAAGATGATTTTAGTTCGTGGAGATTCCGAACTAAAAACATGAATAATCCGAAGTGAAGTTTTCAGTTCGGGAAACATGTCAGTTCAGGCACTCCGAACTGACTGAAGCTCCAATTGAAAATAAACTAAAGAATAACATAAGTCAACTAGTCAACATTGAAGATATCAACTCAGAGGTTGAAGACTTTGATTCCGAATTGAAGTGAACTCCCCGAGATGAAATTAAGATGATGACACGTTGTAATAATTAGTTCGTAGTGTTTTAGATTTTTTCTATAAATAGTGTAATAGGTTGTTACATCAAGCTCCCAGATTTCTATAAATAGTGTACACGCTTGACAAAGATTTGTATGGATTACATCAAGCTACCAGATCTTGGTATGAAACTTTATCTGATTATCTATTGAAGCACAATTTTCAAAGAGGTACAATTGACAAAACTTTATTCATCAAGAAAGTGAAGACATATATACGTATGGTACAAATCTATATAAATGACATCATCTTTGGTTCTACTAAAGACTCTTTATGCAAAGAATTTGAGAATCTCATGCACAATAAATTCAAGGTGAGTGCTATGGGAGAATTAACCTTTTCCCTTGGACTTCAAGTTAAGCAGAAGATAGATGGAATGTTTATTAGTCAATCCAAGTATGTGAAGGACATCTTAAACAAATTTTGTTTCGAGGATACAAAGGTTGCCAGTACTCCATTAGAAACACACAAACAACTGCATGATGATCTTGAGGAGGAGGATGTGGTCATTCATCAATGCAGATCTATGATTGGTTCACTAATGTATTTAACAGCCTCAAGGCCAGACATTATGTTTGTAGTGTGTATATGTGCAAGATATCATACAAATCCAAAGATATCTCATCTCTATGCTGTGAATAGAATCTTTAGATACTTAAAGGTTAAACCAAACTTGGGTCTCTGGTATCCTAAATATTCTCCATTTGAATTAATGGCTTACACATATAGTGATAATGGAGGTGAAAGTTTGGATAGAAAATAAATTTCAGGAGGATATCAATTTTTTGGCTCAAGATTGGTCTCATGGCAATGCAAGAAACAAATAGTTGTGTTTACCTCTTCAACAGAACAGAGTATGAAGTGGCATCAAGTTGTTGTGCACAAGTGTTATGGATACAAAATCAAATGATGGACTATAGTTATGCTTTTATGAATACACCAATTTACATTCACAACAAGAATACCATAAGTATCATCAACAATCCATTGCAGAACACCAAGACAAAGCACATTGAAATCAGGTTCCACTTTATTAGAGATTGCAATGAAAAAAAGCTTAGTCATGTTGAGAAAGTCAATACTAATAATAAATTTGCATATATTTTCACAAAAGCATTTGATTGGGGAAATTTACATTATTGATTGGATGTATTGGAATGCATATTATTGAATGAACTTGGAACTTTTGAAAAACTTGAAAATTTTCTATTAATTTATATTAAAAGGAAACATTTTAAGTTATGCAACTGCAATCTTAAGTTTTATTAGGGCTTACTCTTTAGTACTACACTATATTACTTCTGCAACATTTATAGTATTTTATATTGTGCAGTATTAACTAAAAAAATGTATGTAGTTTTGTTTCTACTACATTACTGGTTAATACTGCTCGATCTGTTAATACTAAAACTATTAGTACTGCAGGGTAATTTCTAAATAATAAATTACTCTGTTTTTACTGCGTTGAAAAGTCAAAATTTAACTTACAAATCAATTTTATACTTGGATATTTGTTATTTGACCTAATTATTAAAGCTACAACCCATGACAATTCGTCATGAGTCCAATTTCCACACTAACAGCCTATAAAACTTCTTTAAACTCAAATTCAAATTTAAAAAAAATCCAAAAACTTTCGCGAACCCTAAGTTTTCCAATTTGATTAAGTTCTTGATCAAATCAACTCAAATCTTTCGCGAACTTATCATTCAAACACATTAATGGAAAATCTATAGTTTTTTTATTCTCACAATATGGTTGCCAATCTCACCAAAGTTTCTGAAATTCAAGAATTTCATCCTATCATTTATTTCTTGAGTCAATCACACATCTACTATGCTTTAACAGTTCAACCTGATATTCAATAAGATCACATTAGAAGTTTTTGGGTTACCGTTTCACACTCCATACAAGAGGATCTTTCCAAGAATAACAGCAACAGTTAATGGGAAACATGTGATCATTAGAGAGGCAAGTTTAAGAAATCATCTTCAACTTCAAGATGCGGCAGTTATAAATACTCTTCCTAATCAAATCTTGTTTGAAAACTTTCAAAGAATAGGATATGAGGGACAGTTAACCACCATTTCTTTTCAAAAAGGGTTGTTGTCTCCTCAATGGAAACTTTTAATGCATACTCTGTAACAATGTCTATCCCATAAAAGAACTGCTTGGAGTGGCATAGGTAGTACTTTGGCTTTTGCCATGGTCTGTCTTGCTACAAACCAACGGTTCAATTTTTCAAAACTTTTTTTGATGTTAACTCCATCTTCAGGTGAGGGACCAAGTACTCAAATTGAGTCTCAACCCACACCTTCTACTCAAAATCCAATTGTTACTTCATCTACAACTGCACAATCTACTACAGTTTCTATTGTTCCAACAACAGCCCTTTTTTACAGAAAAAGAAAGAAAAGGATAACTCCTCCTTCTCTTGTGTCTAAACCTACCATAAACCTATCACTAAGTTCTAGTTCTCAACATGGAACTCTTCCTGTTGAGACACAAACAAGGGATACCAATGAGCTGTCACTCAAGCTCAAGGAACCCAAGTGCATAGAAACCAAGGGGGATGGAAGTGCTCCTGCTAGACAAGATATTCCCTCTACACAAACTTTCACTTATCTACCTCCTGTTGGTACTCAATGGGGAAGTGGTGAGAATAGATATGACAACTCAAAACTTGAAAAAGATGGATATGTGTCTGTAATATATAAGGAAAGTGGAAGAACAAGCCAAGGAACTTGTAGAGTTAAAGAGGCTGGTGATGCAATTGGTTCAAAAGAAGAGATATTTGAAGTTCCAGCTCAACAAGAAGCCCAAAATGAAAGATGCAAGTACTTCTCCCATGACTTCTAGTTAAGGAGAGGATTCTATCAAAAAGAGGGAGAATAAGAAGGTTTCTGATGATGAGATGGGCTCAGGAACATGGATTGAGCAAAGATTTTCAGATGATGTGATAATTGCTACAATAGAACCCTTGAATCAAAAGAGCTCTAAGGATGTTCATACTACAACCACATAACAAAATGGAGGTTTATGATTATTTGGTTAGTTTTGCAGTTGAGAGTCATGAAGCACAAAAGATTGATAGTGTTGCAATTGAGGGGGAGAATGTCGCAATTGAAAACATGGATTGGGAAACTTTAATGGCTCCACAATTTGAGGAGCTTGAAAAGAAGTTGGAAGAACAAGATAAGCAATAAGCTACTCAACAAAGTCAAGAAGTAGAAGTTACAACTTTTGATACTACAGAATATCCAAAATTTGATAATGTAGTAGTAACTAATCATGAGCAAGTAACTGTTGAACAAACAAGTGAGCTAACCAGTGAAGAAAGAACATTGGCTGAAGAAATCTTGAAGATTAATAGTGATGTGATGGTAAAAGAAAGACAGAATAAGCCAAAAGACCTAAAGAAAAGGAATTTCTCTTCCTTCTGCTGAAACTGATGAAACTCCAAGGATTGTTGAAGGAGAAGATTATGTTGTTGATGCAGTTCCTCCTCACAAAGTTGTTCTGGTCATTCCACCTGATACCAGACTTAATCCAAGACCTCCACCTCACTACATTGGAGCACAAAGAGTGGATCCAAATGATCCTCAAGTGAAAGGTAAGGGTAAGAAGGTGGTTGTTGAAGATGAACCAGTTAAGAACACAGAGGATGCCAAGAAACTGAAAATGGATGAGCTTGTGGCATTAGAATTAGCTTCTGAAACCCTCAATATGTCTAGTGATCCTACAGTAGCAAGAGATGTTCATGTTGAGCTTCAAATGAGAGAGTTTGAAAGAATAAAAAGGGAAGAAGCTGACAGAATGCAGCTTATAAGACTGCAAAATGAAGAAATCAAGCAGTTAGAGAGAGAAGACAAATTCAAGAAGAATAAGAAGCAAGTTCAAAAAGAGAAGAAAGATAATGATAAACAAAAGTTTGTTAAATTTCTGAAAGACAGAGGCTACAGTGGTAAATCTCTAGGTCTTATGAACTTTACAAATGTTCTTGGTTTGTTTGAGATGGAAAGAAAGAAGGATAGGGATACTGCAGCTAAGCTAACTAAACAACAAGAAAAGGAAAAGTATGAGTTAGAAAAGCTGATTATAATTGCTCATGAAGTGGGAGCAAGAATTATGAATGAACAAGGGCAAGTTGTTCCTAATCCCTTCCAACATAAACAACCTCCAATTGATTTGGAAAAAATTAAAAGAAAGAAGTCTTTTTCTACCAAGCAGAGCAAAAGGTTGTGAAGGCACCAACAATATTAACAGAAGAAGCATCTGAAGCTCCACAGCAAGGTGGTACATCACAATTTATATCAGTTGAAACATCTGAGATTGTGGAAAGAGAAGGAGATGTAGAGATTACTCCAGATGGTTGTTCTGCTTTAATCATTCAACAAGATGAAGATGGCTTACATGTTGAACCACTAGCCCTTGAACTACCTGACATTATTGACTGGGATTTATTGGGGGAGATAACAGATCAACATATGAAGTAAAAAGATCGGATCCGAAGAAATACAAGATGCTCACCTTCTATAGAATGCTAAAAGAGTTCTCCAAAAAGACGTGGTCCAAATGCATCAAATTAGGTTAAGAGAGTATTCCAACAAAAGGGGATCATGCTATGGAACAGACTTGGCTATAGACTGGTTGAATGGAATGTTTACTCTAGAAGTTTATATGTATATTAGTATCTTTAACAAAGATGGTTATGATCTAGTGATTGAATGGATATTGTATGAAAGAAGTGGAGTATATTCTATATTCAGAAAGAATGGAGTCCTCAAGTATTTTCTGGTTGAGAAGTGGTATGATCATGATTTTCCTACATTGCATGAAATGATTACTTTAAGGTTGTTTGCTTCAAAATTTTCTTAGTTGGCTCATGGTTTGGTTTGGAGATTAGTGCCGCAAAGAAGAGAAGAATACCTCAAGATAAAGGAGGAAAGAGCTAAGAAGAAAATCAAGTAGAAATTAGTTTTGATATCATCCTCCTTTGTAATTGTTTGTAAAAACTTAGTACTTTGTATGAATGAAAAGTATGAGTTTAGGGAGAGATTGTTGGGAATAAATATGTTTAAAGATAACTAAGTATAGTTACTAGTGCAAGTTACTACTGCAAGAAGAAAACTAGTTACTACTGCAACACTCATTACTACTATCCGTCATCCATTACCACTGCTTGAAGAAAAATATAATTCTAGAATAGATTGTATTTATCTTTTTCCTAACTAAAATTGAATTAGAATTACAATTAGTTGTTTCATAGAATAGCTAAGTTTAGCTTCAAAGTCTATATATACATAGATCCTTTTATTAAGAAAAATACGGTATTAGTCTTTCTTATTCGATTAATACACTGAGGCTTGATGGTGATATTCGTTATTGTTTTCATTCATATTCATATAACAATATTCGTGTAATCATGTAACTTGTAATATTAAAGTGTTTAATTCGCTGCTAAACGTTTTTGATAAATCAAGATCTTATTAATAAGTATTGTGGTTTGTGTTTACATATAACATATTTGATTACGGCATTCTGATTGTCGATTTGCATTTGTTTTATCTTTTTCTCATGTCGAGTTTCTAATATCATGGCTCTTTTCTTCCATACTACTTCATTATTATTCTTTCTATTTTTACCGTTATGTTCGCTAAATGCCGATATAGGATCCCACGCCCCTTAAACGGCCAGAGTTCTCCTTTCCCGTAACTTCAGTAATTGGATCACCCCTAGGTCAAGAACCCTAAGTCCTTGAGAAAATTTGACGTCTACTTCTATATGTTAACGCACACGATACATTGCAAATAAAGAAAATAACAATACAAAACATAAAAACATTTAGAGGAAGATAATTATCTTAAAATTTTCTATATATAAGATAAGAGTTATGCAAAAGTTGACTACAGTTAGCCAACTACACTGCCGAGCCATGCCTCACACCTTTACGAACCAAAAAAAAAAGAAAAAAAACATAGCAAGGATCACTAAAAAAAACACGCCGAATAAATGCTACGAGTATTCTGAAACCGGATTTTTATTTGGTAGAATATAATCCCGTCTAATCCTCAGTTTAAATTTCTTCCAAGATTGGTTGGCTTGTTTAAAAACATTAACTCTTGAACTATCATCTTCAATTTTCCAATAATTCTATTTAAAAAAAAAACATATTAATTAATTGTTAATAACGATACATAAATAAATAAAAGCTTATAAGAACATATTAGATACTATACCTTCATATGCAACCAAACATAATTTTTTTCTTTCTTTTCTACCTTTTTCCAATTATTATAGAGAATAGAAATCAGAGACATATAATTGGAAAAGTTGCTTTGACGAGTTAAAAATAAAAAGAGAGAAAAAAGATTATATGGAAGTCACGTTTTTTGCTTTATAGTGGACTGTATGGAACTTCAGGAACAAGTTGATTTTCTCTCCCAAGAAGGTCTATAGTAGTGATGTTTTTAATATGATGGTGTCGCAATTTTTTTTATGGTGTAACAATAGGGGTAGACGCAAACTTGATTGGTCATTTTGAATTAGAAATCCAATGTATACGCTTATGTAACTGGTTCTTTTAGCTTCTTTCTAATTTAATATATTTGAATACAGACACGGGGTGATGGAAATGCCGAAGCCTCTTATTTGTATTTTTTCCGTTCAAAAAAAAAAATAGAAATCAGAGACCTTGCAGCTAGCCTTACGTAATTTGCAAACTTTGCTTGCCAGTCCCCGATCAGTTGATCAAATTCGTCCCACTCAACTTCCACCTCGCCCAATTGTTTTGAGCTCCCTATAATGTACACAAGAGGGAAAGTTATAACCTTTGTAGTTTAACCTTTAAACCTCATTGTTTGTTGTTGTGATGTTATTAAGGTTTGATGTTACGGAATTTTAAAAATATAGAACTTTTGTGTAAAATATGTGAGTAATAGTCCGGAAAATGGAGCGAGAAATTGTCAATACAACATCTTCTGAAATATATGTTTTATCTAAAAAGACGACATCTCGTCTCCATAGATATATATATATATATATATATATATATATATATATATATATATATATATATATATATATATATATATATATATATATATATATATAGTTAGAGCAAGGATTGACAGGCTCAGTAACTTGGGTGTTTGGGATTCAACCCCTTAACCTCCTGCTTAGCAGTGCGAACCTATCAAGCTCTTGGCGAGCCTAAGGTGGTCAAGTGGCTGGTTGGAGAAAGGTGATCGGAATATGTTTACTGCGGGAAGTGTATAGGTATTCCGGTCAAGAGATACTGTGTGTAAGTATGAGAGTGGAGAAGATGTGTCAAAAACTTGAAGTGTTGAGTATTTATACCCAACACTACCATGCATCAACAACGTATGGCAATGATGACCATTTATGGCTCATCAATAGGATTCCAACGGGTAGTAACGTCTATATCATTATATAACTTTATTAATGCTCTGACGGTTACACTCAAGGATTAGGCTTGAGTGTCTGACCGGTAGGATGTCAGGAGCATTATACTACGAGAGGCATCCCAAGGCATTAGTGTTGGTTTAGAGGAATACTATACTTACTAGATGTAAAGTATAAGTATACGTTCCGGAGTGTCGGACCGAGAGTGTGAGTGTCGGACACCAAACGTCTCGGGACATAACTGACAGCCTTGTGTCGGATGACGGGTCTTGGTGTACGAGTGCCGAACACCGGGACACGAGTGCCGGATGCCGGGTCACGAGCTCCGGACGCCGGTCACGAGCGACGGGCGCTGAGGCAAGCCTCCCGGATACGGGTCCGGAGCCCGGGTGCCGGGGCCAAATCTCCGGACACGGGGCCGAAGCCCGGGTGCCGGGGCCAAATCTCTTGGACACGGGGCCTAGCTCCCGGGCGCCGGGGCCAAACTCCGGACACGGGGCCTAGCTCCCGGGCGCCGGGGCCAAACTCCAGACACGGGGCCTAACTCCCGGGTGCCGGGGCCAAAGCCTTGGTGCCGGGGCCAAAGCCTTGGTGCCGGGGCCAGGTTTCCGGACACGGGGCCTAATTCCTATGTAATAACAATAAAAAGTAACTTCTAAGTAAATAAATACTCAAAAGGATCGTATTACAAATTCGAAACAAAAACTAAAAATCAGTCCCCGGCAGCGGCGCCAAAAACTTGATGTGTAAAATCTAGTCTTAATTTAAACCTACTATTTAACGCAATTACACACTTCTAGGCAGTGGACCTATCCGTATATAATATAGTTTAAAGCAAGTAAAGGTTCGTTCGCAGGGACTAATGTTGTTTTTAGATTTCGAATTAATAATACTATTTGTTTTTGGGGGTTTTTTATCGTAACAAAAAGATTGATTAAAAGTTTGCAAAGTAAAAGTGATTATAAAAATCGAGTGAAAAAGTAATTGAGATTATCGAATAATAGAGAAAATACACTTGTTTGACACTTCACTTGTTTTCCATTTAAATTTACGAAATTGATTAAATATTAAACTTCTAAAATATAGTAAAAGTCCTCTCGAATCTTTTATTAACTTTAACTACTTCTAATTATACCGTTCCTCTCGAATACAGTTGTAATTATTAATAGTTAAGCATTAAGTAACAAGCCTGTTTTTAGTGATTTAATCTTATAGAGTTTCCTCTCGAATAACTCCTCTAAATACTAAGTCCTTCCGAATCTTAACAAATAGACTTACTCAATTAAGTTTAATTACCTAAGTTGTTATTACTAAGTCCTCTCGAATCTTAATAATTTTAAACCGATTATAGACCGACCGATTATTTCATACAACCTATTTAATCTATCTAGATTCCTCTCGAATACCTAGAATGTTAATTAATTAAATTATATATAAACAACTTAAAATAATATATTAAAACTTAAGCAAATAAGGATTAGCGATTAAACACAAAAACATAAATAATCAATTACGCAAAATTAAACTTCAAACAAGATCCGTTAATCAAACAAGCGTAAAAAGAGTTTAGATGCTCATAATCGACATAAAAATAGCAAATAAACAAATAGAAAACATAATAGAAAAAGTCTTAAAAAAAAGAAAAGAGAAACAAACTAAAAGATTGCAAACGCGTCGTGGCCGACGTTGAATGAAAACCAAATTCCTAGCTCGAAACCTTGCCTCCAAACGAATCCTAAGCTTCCAATACTTGAGAATAATAATTGATGATTTTTTTTTTGATGTTTTAGGGTTGTATTTATAGGCAAAAATTAGACAGAATTCGTATTCGAGTCCAACATCAATATTTCGAAATTAGAATGATGGACCGCTGCTTTCTTTTTCTCTTTCCTTTTATTCCACCGTGAATAACAACAGCCCCCCATATTAGTTAATTATCTGCTGCCATGCCATCCAGTCCACTTCAATTAGTTGAAGCCCAACCCAATAGTATGATGGTGGTGTAAATTAACTCAATATAACGTGCAAACAAAATCCCATTTTTTCTAACAAGGAAATAGTCACTTAAATATGTAGTATTAACCATCCATTTTGTTACCATTCTCACCCATATAAATATATCTTAGACTAATCATGTCTTGCAAATTATAATGGGTGTTAAGTCTTAGTTTATACTCCAAATTCAACGTCTTCGCTTA
Source organism: Senecio squalidus (assembly GCA_910822075.1). Taxonomy (NCBI): domain Eukaryota; kingdom Viridiplantae; phylum Streptophyta; class Magnoliopsida; order Asterales; family Asteraceae; genus Senecio; species Senecio squalidus. Next base: position 38,113,989 of record CAJVGC010000582.1, on the reverse strand, counting down.
CATTTTGTCATTTTCGTTCAAGAACTTTAGCTTAGACCTGAAAATCATTTTCAAACAATTACAAGAAAAAATGATCCTATCCATCGTGGTTTTGACACAAAAAATGACTAAGTATCGCATGTAAATAACTATATAAATATGCGATATCAAATCCCCCCAAACTTGTCTTTTTGCTTGCCCTCAAGCAAAAACTGTTTTCAAAGTAATTATCAAAGCCAAAATTAACATAACCAAACACCTCACGATTTTTATGGGAAGTAAAATCACACAATCTCTCAAACTAATCTAAAAGGGTGTGTAAAATATATCTGTAGAATCGCTCAATTGCTCAGTCATGGTGAATATTCTATCATAGGCTTGATAATGTATCAATTCTCCACCACTAGAGTCTAGGTACAACTAAACGGGGACTTTTATTCGGGTTATAATTTATGGGTAAAGGCATGTGGATAAATATATAATAGAGTGTAAATGGGTAAAAATAAAATATACAAAAACTTAGATTAAATCCGAACTAAATAACACTCTAACGAACTGGATTGCTCAATTTTCTTCAACTTTTACTTTTTCCTCCGAATATACAAATTTCGTATATAATACAAGACTCATAATACACTATTTCTTTTAGAATCTACACCTAATTTTTTTTTCGCTTTTCTTTTTTTTTTTTCGATTTTTTTTTTCTTCAGCCTAGTACATGTCTTACAATATAATATTTCTCGTGGTAAGTACACATGCTCAAAAGGCTAACAATCACTATTTATCCAAATACAAAATAATACAAGGCAATAATAATAAGTACTTTTCTTCCATTGCCTTAATAAGCTTCAATGTCACTTAATATAATAATAGCAATCAATAATCTAAGTTCGGACTTAATCTAAAAAGAAACGAAATTAAGGCGAGTGTACAAAATAATATAGTAGTGTTTAGAAACGAAACGGTTTAGGCGCAAAGTGGTTTAACTAGAGTTTCTAACACTAAAAATAAGTGTTACAAGGGTTAGGCGGAAAATATATAAAAATATAAAAAGAAACGAAAAATGGCTAACAAATGGGTTAATCCTAAGTGCCCCTATCATTGTACCAAATCACACTAAGTTTCCCTAATGTAATTGCTCATATGTGGTCTCGAAATGTATAACAATGTCAAGTTCTAAAGTCATCCCCATCGGCACACTCAAAGAAACGAAAAAAGTAGCATTAAAAATAAATGCTTTCAATAGGCTCAAATTCTCACTATTTTTCTGAGTGGGGTAAAAATGCGTCTGGTTATGCTTAAAGTTTAAGGTATTTACCGACTAGACACGTTATATATTTTTTTGTTTTTCTAATTTCTTCAATTTTTTTTTGGATTTTCTATTTTTTCTGACTCAAAACTGTATAAAAATAACACAATTCAACACGATGGAAACTAAGCTAAGGGTCGAAAAATAACATGTAGAATTTCCCGATGACCCCCCCAAACTTAAGTAACACATTGTCCCTAATGTGTTTATGACTAAAAAAACTAAGGGAAATTATACAAAAATAAAATCTAAAAAGAAAAATAATATACAAAAATAAGAAAAGAAGAAAATAGAACCCGGTTGTAGATATCGAATATTTCTTGTGAAAATGCTTTACTGATCTGAATGCTAGTCCCAAAACCGGTTGTTGAACTTACTTCAAATCTATAAAAAACTAAAAGAGAAAAACTAAAAACAAATATTAAAAACACAAAAGAAAAAAAATAAAAAAAATAAAAAATTAATAAAAATTACAAATTACGACGGAATAAAAAATAGTAGACTATTTTTTTAAAGTCTAATAGAGGAAAAAGGTAAACAATAACTTTACAAAAAAATACAAAATTTTAGATCTTTTTACGTTTTTTTTTTTTTTTTTTTTTTTTTTTTTGGTACCCAGCTAAATAAAAACTAAAAACTAAATGGTTAAAAAAGTCCTAATGAAAAGATGACGAAATAATAATTAAACTTAAAAATGAAAAAAAAAAAAAAGTTACGATGGAATAAAAAAATAGTAGACTATTTATTATTTTCTAATTGGAAACCATGTGTAAACAATAACTTTAGATTTTTGCCTATAAATTTTCGTTTTTTGAATCTTTTTTTTTTTATTTTTTTTTTATTTTTTTTTTTTTTGTAAAAATAAATGAAAGATTAACTACGAAAGAAAAGAAAAACAAACCCGGGTTGCCTTCCGAGAAGCGCTAATTTTTCGACCGAGTCGTTAGCTTGACTCGATATGCCTCTTGATTAGGTGTTGATGGAATAGAACCCATAATCGATCATCATTCCATTTTCATCGTCCTCCTCGTGGGGACGATGAATGATTCTCCCTGTCTTTCCATAACTCGACATATCCGGAAGCATAAGCTTGTTTGATGGTGTACGGTCCTGTCCACTTCGAGCGTAATTTAGGAGCCTTGAATTTGTACTTCGATTGAAATAAAAGTACTTTATCGCCCTCCTTGAATTCTTTACGACGAATTTTCCGGTCGTGGAATTCCTTAGTTCTCTCCTTGTAAAGGCGAGAACTCTCGTAGGCCTGTAGCCGTAATTTATCCATCTCGTGAAGTTGTAAGAACCGCAAATCTTTCGCTAAATCCATATCAATGTCGCAGATCTTCAAGGCCCAGTACGCCTTATGCTCGATTTCCACCGGAAGGTGACACGTTTTCCCGTAGAGTAGTCGATACGGGGTGGTTCCAATTGGTGTTTTATACGCTGTCCTGAATGCCCACAATGCGTCCTCCAGCTTCCTTGACCATATATTGGGATTATTGTTGACCGTCTTTTCCAAAATTCTTTTGATTGCTCGGTTTGTATTTTCCACTTGCCCGCTTGTTTGAGGATGGTACGAAGTCGCAAACCGGTGATTTACTCCATATCTTTTCAAAACTTTTGCAAGCTGAGCGTTGGCGAAGTGGCTTCCTCGATCACTGATTAATGCCTTTGGCACTCCAAACCTGCAAAACAAACTTTTAAGAAAATCAACAACCACGTTAGCGTTGTTAGTCGGTAATGCCTTAGCTTCAACCCATTTAGAAACATAATCTACAGCAACTAGAATGTAAATATTTCTGTTTGAGGGCTTGAAAGGTCCCATGAAGTCGATTCCCCATATGTCGAAAACTTCACAAACTTGGATCCCTTGCTGTGGCATTTCGTCCCGCTTCGTAATATTCCCTTGGCGTTGGCATGTATCACAGGTGCTCACGAGTGTATAGGCCTCCTTGAAAATTGTTGGCCAATAGAAACCTGCATCATAAACCTTTTTCCCAGTGACCGTTGGTCCGTAATGTCCTCCGGTGGGTCCATGATGGCATTCGTCCAAAATTCTTCGAGTTTCTTCTCCGTATACACATCTTCGCACCATTCCATCAGCACATCTACGGAACAAGTATGGCGAGTCCCAGTAGTAGTACTTTGCATCCGAAATCAGTTTCTTCTTCTGTTGATAGGTTAGGCTTTTGTTGACGACTTTTCCGGCTAGATAGTTCGCAATGTCCGCGAACCATGGGGTATAGCTGTCTGTGTTACTGATATAGGCCAGCATTTCCCCCGGAAAAGCGTCATCTATCTCCCCTTCCTTCAACTCCCCCAAACTTGGGTTCTCCAATCGGCTCAAATGGTCTGCAACTACATTTTCAGCCCCTTTCTTGTCCTTGATCTCGATGTCAAATTCCTGCAACAATAAAATCCAACGAATTAATCTAGGTTTTGCATCTAATTTAGAAAATAAGAATTTTAACGCAGAGTGATCCGTGAAAACTATAGTTTTGCTCAACACTAAGTAAGAGCGGAATTTATCAAAAGCAAAAACTACAGCTAAAAGTTCTTTTTCAGTAGTGGTGTAATTCTGTTGGGCTTCGTTCAGTGTTTTGCTGGCAAAGTAGATAGGTCGAAAATGTTTCTCGATCCTTTGCCCCAAAACAGCACCCACGGCGAAATTGCTTGCGTCACACATCAGCTCGAAAGGTTGAGACCAGTCCGGTGCCACCAGAATAGGTGTATTGGTGATCCGTTCCTTTAGTAGCTCGAAAGCTTGTAAACAGTCCTCCGAGAAATTGAAAGCTACCTCCTTCTCTAAGAGTTTCGTCATAGGACGAGTAATCTTTGAGAAATCCTTGAGAAATCTTCGGTAGAATCCTGCATGTCCCAAAAAACTCCGAATTGCCTTCTCGTTCGTCGGTGGTGGTAGTTTGGCAATGACCTCGATCTTTGCTTTGTCTACCTCTATCCCAGCTTTTGAGATCTTGTGTCCCAGTACGATTCCCTCTCGAACCATGAAGTGGCATTTCTCCCAGTTGAGGACCAAATGTGCTTCCTCGCATCGTCCCAGCATCTGATCCAGATTCTCCAAACAAGCATTGAATGAATCTCCAAATACGGAAAAATCATCCATGAATACCTCCATTGTCTTCTCCACCATGTCCTGAAAAATGGCTAGCATACACCGTTGAAAGGTGGCGGGTGCATTGCATAACCCAAACGGCATCCTCCGATATGCGTAGGTTCCGAACGGGCATGTGAATGTGGTCTTTTCCTGATCTTCGGGATCGATGGGGATCTGAAAGTAACCCGAGAATCCATCCAGGAAGCAGTAGAACTCATTTCCTGCTAGTCGCTCGATCATCTGGTCCATGAATGGTAGTGGGAAATGGTCCTTCCTGGTGGCTTCATTCAGTTTGCGGTAGTCGATGCAAACTCTCCATCATGTGACTGTCCTTGTTGGCACTAGCTCGTTCTTATCGTTCATCACCACGGTCATACCTCCCTTTTTCGGCACGCAGTGAATGGGACTCACCCCATGGGCTGTCTGAAATAGGGTAGATAATTCCTGCATCCAACAACTTAACAACTTCCTTTTTAACGACATCTGTCATATTCGGATTTAGCCGCCGTTGTCTTTGAACAACGGGTTTTACATTATCATTAAAATTTATTTTATGTTTGCAAAAATCGGGGCTAATTCCGGGTATGTCAGATATACGCCAAGCAAAGGCCTTTCTATGACCTTTAAGGACTGTCAATAATCGAGCTTTTTCGTCACCCGAAAGTGATGACGAGATAACAACTGGTAATAAATTAGTACCTTCAAGGAAAGCATATTCTAAATGTACCGGTAGTTGTTTCAGCTCCAAGTCAGTAGGTGGTGATTCAATTGAAGATTTGATCCTCATGCTCTGGTCCAACTTCAGTTCTTCCTTAACTTCAACCTCCACTTCCTCGATCTTCTCGTCTTTCAGTTCCTCCTCCAAGCTAGTTTCGATCTCGAGAATTTCCTGCCAATCTAAATCATCAAACACATCAATCCGAAAACAGGTTTCATCAGTAGAATAAGAATGAGTCATAGCTCTATCTAAAGTAAAAAAAATTCGTTCATTCCCAACCCCCAATGAAATTTGCCCATTTTTAACTCGGATTATTGCATCAGCTGTGTTTAAAAATGGTCTTCCTAAAATTAATGGAACAGTTACGTCTTCATCCATTTCAAGAATTACAAAATCGACAGGGAAAGTAAATTTTCCTACGTTAACTAGCATATTTTCAGCAATTCCTAATGGGTATTGAAATGATCGGTCGGCTAGTCGGATACTCATCCTAGTGGGTTTTAACACTCCTAGGGCAAGTTTAGCATATAAAGAGTAAGGCATCAAATTTATGCTAGCTCCTAAGTCGGCCAGGGCACTGCAACTGTAGGTGTTACTGAAGTTACACTTGATAAGGAAACTCCCTGGATCATCTAACTTTGGCGGTATCGTGTTCTTCACCAAAGCGGAACATTCGGCGTTTAAGAACGCGGCTTGCTCCTCCGATGACTTTCCTTTGTTTGTGACCAACTCCTTGATGAATTTAGCGTAGTTTGGCATCCCTGCAATTAAATCAACAAGAGGAACATTAATATTAACAGATTTAATCATGTCACAAAATTTACCGTACTGCTCCCGCATTCTCGCTTTTCGTAATCGTTGAGGGTATGGAACATGAGGCTTATAAGCTTTTATTGGAACTTCCTCCATTGGTTCAGGTGTTTTGGTCGTGGTCTGAACTGGTGGTGCCTCGTCCTCATCGTCCTCGATCTCGAAATCATCCACAACTGGTTCTGTAGTGGAAGGTGGCGTCCTGGCTGGCAGTTTCTCTCCGGTTTCGTTTTGATCTTTTCCGTAAGCATGTCCCGAGCGTGTAGTGATTGCATTCACATGTTCATCTCTGTGTTTACAGGGTGGTAATCCGTCTCGTAATCCTTCAGCTCTTCCAGGAGGTTGATACTTCGGTGCTTGATTGTTTGAAGTGTTTCCTTGGTTCTGTGGGCGTGGATTTGGTTGAGTATTGCTTGGTATTTGGCCCGGTGGTCGATTTGAGATCCGCTCGTTCATCCTATCGAACCGTCTCTCTAAATCTTGATGTGCTGCCTGCTGATTTCTCTGTCCTTGCTCGATTTGATCAGTTAAAACTTTAAATTGTTTACGGACATCGTCATTGGTGGATTTTTGGGTGTTGATGAACGATTTCAAAAGATCTTTAATGCTTGAATCTTCATCTTCGTTTTTCGGTGGATCGTATCTTTGTCGTGGTGAGGAGCGTGTGTTATTTCTTTGCCATCCGTTGTCTCGATTGTCACCCCGGTTGTAATTACCTCCGCGGTTTTGCCAATTCGGTCCCCGATTAGGATAACCATACTGTGCGTAGTTGGCATCCTCCACTTGATTACACTCACTAGCATAGTGAGGTCCTCCGCATCCTTCACATCCATTCTTCACCAAGTGCATGTCCTTCTCCATCCGTCCCATGCGCTTATCAATTCTATCCGCTAATGTCTTGACCTCTTGAACTACCGAGGATATTTCATAGCTACTCTCAGCTTGAGCAACTTGTCCTCTGTGTTTTCGGCCTCGACCAGTCTCGGTACTCCCTTGATAGGCTTATGACCAGCTTGTCTTCCATTAGGTTGTATGCTTCGTTGGTAGTTTTATACATGAAATCTCCCCCTCCAGCTAGATCCAATTCGTTTTGAGACTCCTTGGTTAACCCGTAGAAGAAAATTTCAATGATGTTGTCCTTGCCCAATCCGTGACCGTAGCAACCTCTCAGCATCTCTTTTAGTCTAGCCCATGCTTCAGTGGAAGTCTCTCCATCTTCCTGTCGGAATCCTCTGATGTCTCTGAGTAATTTCCTACCCAAGGCGGGTGGGAAAAATCTTTTGATGAAAGCCTCACGCATTTGCGTCCATGTGGTTATTGAATTTTCATTAAGCTCCTCGAACCAAACCTTCGCATCTCCGGTGAGAGACGAAGGGAATAACCTCAGTTTGACAGGATCGCCCTTGCCTTGACCATATTTGAACATCTCACACAGCTTGTTGAATTTGGCTATGTGTTTATGCGGATCTGAATTGTAACGCCCATCGAACGTGTTGTCTTGGATCATCTTGAGATGGTGACCCTTGACAACAAAGTCATCACCCAATTCCGGGGTGGTGATTTCCGACCCTCGGGTGGGTGGCACTGCTACAGCTGCGGCCCGTCGGTTCATTGGTGTGTCCAAAGGGTCCATAGCTGGTTGTGGTTCCGGTTTGTCTTCACAATACACTTCTTCGACCTCTGGTTCTGAATCGCTTCCTCCGCTTTCTGACGACGCAATGTCTTCAAACTTGACGGGTGAAACTTGATCAAAACTTGGTGGTGTCTGAAGTGATAAGTTGCCTCTCCTCTTGCCTCGCCTCTTTGATACTCCTGGATTTGATTTTGGACTCGCGAGTGGTAATCCCGAAGCCCTTGTGTTCATCAACTACCTGAAATACCTGAAAAGACAAAAACAAGAAAAGCGTAAAACGTACCGGTGTAATAACAATAAAAAGTAACTTCTAAGTAAATAAATACTCAAAAGGATCGTATTACAAATTCGAAACAAAAACTAAAAATCAGTCCCCGGCAGCGGCGCCAAAAACTTGATGTGTAAAATCTAGTCTTAATTTAAACCTACTATTTAACGCAATTACACACTTCTAGGCAGTGGACCTATCCGTATATAATATAGTTTAAAGCAAGTAAAGGTTCGTTCGCAGGGACTAATGTTGTTTTTAGATTTCGAATTAATAATACTATTTGTTTTTGAGGGTTTTTTATCGTAACAAAAAGATTGATTAAAAGTTTGCAAAGTAAAAGTGATTATAAAAATCGAGTGAAAAAGTAATTGAGATTATCGAATAATAGAGAAAATACACTTGTTTGACACTTCACTTGTTTTCCATTTAAATTTACGAAATTGATTAAATATTAAACTTCTAAAATATAGTAAAAGTCCTCTCGAATCTTTTATTAACTTTAACTACTTCTAATTATACCGTTCCTCTCGAATACAGTTGTAATTATTAATAGTTAAGCATTAAGTAACAAGCCTGTTTTTAGTGATTTAATCTTATAGAGTTTCCTCTCGAATAACTCCTCTAAATACTAAGTCCTTCCGAATCTTAACAAATAGACTTACTTAATTAAGTTTAATTACCTAAGTTGTTATTACTAAGTCCTCTCGAATCTTAATAATTTTAAACCGATTATAGACCGACCGATTATTTCATACAACCTATTTAATCTATCTAGATTCAACTCGAATACCTAGAATCTTAATTAATTAAATTATATATAAACAACTTAAAATAATATATTAAAACTTAAGCAAATAAGGATTAGCGATTAAACACAAAAACATAAATAATCAATTACGCAAAATTAAACTTCAAAGAAGATCCGTTAATCAAACAAGCGTAAAAAGAGTTTAGTTGCTCATAATCGACATAAAAATAGCAAATAAACAAATAGAAAACATAATAGAAAAAGTCTTAAAAAAAAGAAAAGAGAAACAAACTAAAAGATTGCAAACGCGTCGGGGCCGACGTTGAATGAAAACCAAATTCCTAGCTCGAAACCTTGCCCCCAAACGAATCCTAAGCTTCCAATACTTGAGAATAATAATTGATGATTTTTTTTTTTGATGTTTTAGGGTTGTATTTATAGGCAAAAATTAGACAGAATTCGTATTCGAGTCCAACACCAATATTTCGAAATTAGAATGATGGGCCACTGCTTTCTTTTTTTCTTTCCTTTTATTCCACCGTGAATAACAACAGCCCCCCATATTAGTTAATTATCTGCTGCCATGCCATCCAGTCCACTTCAATTAGTTGAAGCCCAACCCAATAGTATGATGGTGGTGTAAATTAACTCAATATAACGTGCAAACAAAATCCCATTTTTTCTAACAAGGAAATAGTCACTTAAATATGTAGTATTAACCATCCACTTTGTTACCATTCTCACCCATATAAATATATCTTAGACTAATCATGTCTTGCAAATTATAATGGGTGTTAAGTCTTAGTTTATACTCCAAATTCAACGTCTTCGCTTACTTTTTGTCATTTTCGTTCAAGAACTTTAGCTTAGACTTGAAAATCATTTTCAAACAATTACAAGAAAAAATGATCTAATCCATCGTGGTTTTGACACAAAAAATGACTAAATATCGCATATAAATAACTATATAAATATGCGATATCAGGGTCCGGTAAGTAGGGATTGTAAGTTCTGGTGGGATAACTGCCTCAGTGCCATAGACTAGGCTGAAAGGGGTTTCAGATGTAGTTCTGCCGGGGGAAGTTCTATGTGCCCAAAGAATGCCTGGGATTTTGTCTACCCATGCCTTTGCATATTTTCCCAATCTGGCCTTAATTCCCTTGACGATTGCTTTGTTCATGACTTCCACATGACCATTAGCTTGTGAGTGTGCCACAGAGGTAAATCGTTGTTGGATATCCATATCCTGACACCAAGTCTTAAATGGATTATCTGCAAATTGTTTTCCATTATCACTGACTAGGACGTGTGGAACTCCAAAGCGACATACTAAATGTTCCCAAACGAAGCTTATCATTCGAGGCCCGATGATAGTTGCCAAGGGCTTAGCTTCAATCCATTTTGTGAAATAGTCCACAGCCACTAAAAGGTATTTAACATTGCCTACTCCAGGGGGGAATGGTCCGACAATTTCGATTCCCCATTTGTAAAATGGCCATGCGCTAGTCACTGGAATGAGGTCCTGCTTTGGCATTTTTGAGACTGACGCATGTTTTTGGCATGATTCACATTTTTCAATTTCTTCCTTTTCATCTCTGTGCATGGATGGCCAGAAGTATCCAAGTCTCATGACCTTAGTGGTTACCGAACGAGGGCCTGCATGCATGCCACAACTTCCACCATGTACATCCTGAATTAGATCCTTTGCTTGTGTTGGGCCGACACATCTTAGATGTGGACCCGAAAAAGACTTCCTAAACAGGTAGTTGTCTATGAGGAGATACATTGGTGCCTTCATTCTGATTTTCCTTGCTAGTTGTTTGTCTTCCGGGAGTTGTCCATTCTGAAGGAAGTTTTTTATTGGAGTCATCCAACAGTCTTCCTCCGTTATTGCGGCCACTTCCTTTGTTGGCACTATGGATTTCTCAGTTAGGACTTCCACCAACAATTCTTTCTTGAGGTGGGCGAAGGAGGATGCTGCAAGTTTGCTCAATGCATCTGCTATTTTGTTACGGTTTCTTGGCACTTGCTCTATGGTAAATTTTGAGAAGTCCGAAATGATTTTTCTGGTTTCTTCCAAGTATTGTTGCATGGAAGTTTGATTTGCTTCATAGCTACCATTGATATGATTAGCTACCAACCGGGAGTCCACAAAAGCGTCTATATTTTGAACTCCCATCTTTCTAGCTATTCGTAGCCCTGATAAGAGAGCTTCATATTCGGCTTCATTGTTGGTTGTCGGGAAGTCAAACTTAAGGGCGTAGGTATACTCGTTTTTGTCTGGATCTGTGAGTATGAGGCTATGAGGCCAGCTCCTGACCCTTCTAGGCTGGATGCGCCATCTGTGAAGAGGGTCCAAGGAGGGTTGTCTGTCACTAATGGATCCTTTGGTTCTTCCATTCCTTCGATTTCAGCGAGGAAATCTGCCAAGATTTGTCCTTTCATCGAGTTTCGAGGTTGGAAAGAAATTTCATGTTCTCCCAGTTCAATTGCCCATTTTGCTAATCGTCCCGACACTTCTAGTTTTCCCAATATTTGTTTGATTGGTTTGTCTGTTAGCACTTGGATGGGATGTCCTTGAAAATATCTCCTCAAACGTCTAGACGCATGAACCAAAGAGAGTGCCAATTTTTCCAAACATGGATAATTAACCTCTGGGCCTTTCAGTGCCCTACTGATGAAATAGATCGGCATTTGTGAGTTGCCCCTTTGGGCTACTAAAATTGCGCTTACACATTCCTTGGAAGCAGCCAAGTATATAGTTAGTGTCTCCCCGGCTATTGGAGCCGTGAGTGTTGGGAGATTGGCCATGAATTTCTTCATTTCTTGAAATGCCACTTCTGCTTCTTCAGACCATGAGAAGTCTTTTTTCCGAATGCATCCCTTTAAGGTATTAAAGAAAGGGAGGGATCGATCTGCGGCTTTGGACAAGAAACGGCTAAGTGCTGCTAGCTTGCCATTTAGGCTTTGGACTTGCTTTTTGGTGGAAGGAGATGGCATGTCAATGACTGCCTGAACCTTCTTAGGATTGACTTTGATGCCATTAGGTGTAACAATATGTCCCAAGAATTTTCCTTCCTCCATGCCAAAACTACACTTGGATGGATTAAGCTTCATGTTAATATTACGTAATGTTTGGAAAGTTTCCAGGATATCAGCCAACATGATGTCTTCCGTATTACTTTTGATAACTATGTCATCTACATAGGCTTTTATGTTCCTTCCCACTTGATTTTTGAAAGTTTCATCTATTAGACGTTGATAGGTTGCTACAGCGTTTTTCAAGCCAAATGGCATTTTTTGGAAACAAAATATGCCTTGGTCTGTGTGAAAAGTTGTTTTGTCTTCATCACCTTTTTTCATACACATTTGGTGATAACCTTTATATGCATCTAAAAAGCATTTGAGTCTAAATCTATCTAAGGATTCCACTTTCCAATCGATTTCTGGTAAAGGATAGTTGTCCTTTGGACAAGCTTTGTTGATGTCTTTGAAATCAACGCATAATCTCCAAGAACCATCTCCCTTCTTTACCATAACTGGATTAGCAATCCATGTTTGGTATTTTACCGCTCTGACAATCCCTGCTTCGACCATTTTGTTTACTTGGTCACATGCAGATTTACTACGATCCGGGCCATGCCTCGTTTTTTCTGTCGGATTGGCCCAATATTGGGATTCGTGTTTAGGGAATGCTCTGCTAGTTCCCTTGGGACACCAGTCATGTCTGATGTCTGCCATGCAAAGACATCAAGGTTTGATTCTAGTAACGCTATGAGTTTAGTCTTTGTCTGTGTTGGGAGTTGTGAACCAATGGTCACTGGTTGTTCAGGGAAATTTTTATTAATAATAACTTTTTGTTCCGGACCATCAATGATTTCCATTGCCGGATCACTTTTGGGACCCTCTGCCAGTTTTGGTTTCTCTACCTGTTTGCACTCTTTAGGCCATGACGTTCTAGCCCTGACTGTGGCTATGCCAGCTGGGGTAGGGAACTTTATCATGCCATGAATGGTTGATGGAATTGCTCCAAATTTTTGTAATGCAGGCCTGCCCAGTAGGACATTGTAGGCCGATGGTGCGTCAATGATTGCAAAATTAATCATTTCTAACCTATAGTGGGTTTATTCTCCTAACATCATGTTTATTGCTACCTCTCCGATTGGCCAATGCGTCTCACCTGAAAACCCCACTAGATGGAATTTTGTTGGACGCTTTGAATGTTGTACCTTTTCAGTGAGCTTCCTAAAACAGTGGGCATAAATAATGTCCATTGAGCTCCCTGTATCAACATATGCCTTATTCACTTCATAGTTGGCTAACCGGATTTGGATTACTACAGGGTTGATGGAAGGAGTTTCAATTGGTGGAAAGCAAATAGGCTCCATCACCCAATCCTGAAGGACTGATGCCTTCCTTTTGCGAGATGTAGTTTCTTCCTGCGCCATGTATATGTAATTAGGTGGGGTGGTGGATGCGGTATTGGTGGTTGTCTTTGGCTTAAGTGAACCGATTTGTGATGAGGAATTTCCTTCCATGGGGAAGAAAAAACGGTGGTGAAACTAAGAAACGAAATGGAAAAAGATAGAAATGAAATGAGACACCGTTGCTAAAACGTGTCCCACGGATGGCGCCAATGTTAGAGCAAGGATTGACAGGCTCAGTAACTTGGGTGTTTGGGATTCAACCCCTTGACCTCCTTCTTAGCAGTGCGAACCTATCAAGCTCTTGGCGAGCCTAAGGTGGTCAAGTGGCTGGTTGGAGAAAGATGATCGAAATATGTTTACTGCAGGAAGTGTATAGGTATTCCGGTCAAGAGATACTGTGTGCAAGTATGAGAGGGGAGAAGATGTGTCCAAAACTTGAAGTGTTGGGTATTTATACCCAACACTACCAGGCATTAACAACGTACGGCAATGATGACCATTTATGGCTCATCAATAGGATTCCAACGGGTATTAACGTCCATATCATTATATAACTTTATTAATGCTTTGACGGTTACACTCAAGGATTAGGCTTGAGTGTCTGACCGGTAGGATGTCAGGAGCATTATACTACGAGAGGCATCCCAAGGCATTAGTGTTGGTTTAGAGGAATACTATACTTACTAGATGTAAAGTATAAGTATAGGTTCCGGAGTGTCGGACCGAGAGTGTAAGTGTCGGACACCAAACGGCTCGGGACATAACTGACAGCCTGGTGTCGGATGACGGGTCCTGGTGTACGAGTGCCGAACGTCGGGACACGAGTGTCGGATGCCGGGTCACGAGCTCCGGACGTCGGGTCACGAGCGTCGGGCGCTGAGGCAAGCCTCCCGGATACGGGGCCGGAGCCCGGGTGTCGGGGCCAAATCTCCGGACACGGGGCCTTTCTCCCGGACACGGGGCCGAAGCCCGGTTTCCGGGGCCAAATCTCTCGGACACGGGGCCTAGCTCCCGGGCGCCGGGGCCAAACTACGGACACGTGGCCTAACTCCCGGGTGCCGGGGCCAAAGCCTTGGTGCCGGGGCCAGGTTTCCGGACACGGGGCCTAATTCCCGGGCGTCGGGGCCAAACTCCCGGACACGGGGCCTAACTCCCGGGTGTCGGGGCCAAAACCTTGGTGTCGGGGCCAGGTTTCTGGACACGGGGCCTATCTCCCGGACACGGGGCCGAAGACCGGGTGCCGGGGCCAAATCTCCCGGACACGGGGCCTGATTCTCGGTGTCGGGGCCAAATCTCCCGGACACGGGGCCAAGGGCCAAGTGTCCGGACGCCGGGACGAAATGTTCGGATGCTGGGGCCAAGTGTCGGGACGCCAGAGTCTTGTGTCCGGACGCCGGAGTCTAAGGGCCGAAGCTAGAAGATAGCAGGCAAGCTTTTGTAAGTCAGGTTATGTGTTTAGGGGGTTAATGGGCTATGTGTATGAGTCATTCCCTACTAACACTATCATATATATATATATATATATATATATATATATATATATATATATATATATATATATATATATATATATATATATATATATATATTAATAATTAAATTAATATTATGTTTTAAATAATTAAATATTATTTTACTTATCTCTATTACTAAATTTAATTTCTTTTTTATTTTTTCGGTCAAACTTGTCGTCTCAAAAAGGAAAAAAAATCGTCTCAATAAACCTTTAACAACGAGCCTACATAAACGTCGTATTAAAGACAACGTGTCGCCTTGTAGAGAAAAATTTTAATGTTAGTGAGGTGCAGCGCCTATGGGATTTCTCTAAAGAATTGTAGGCCCTTGCAAAAAGATATGTATGTGCATCCGTGTCACCCCTGTAGGATGTATCTTCTAGTAGTAGATCTATCACAAAGAAACTCTAGTAAAACAAAATACACTTCTCAGACAATAAGAAAATATACCAGACATGATGAAATTCTAGGAATTCACGAATTAGAGATGGCAACATCATTAAACATGTTGTAAGATAGTAGCGATGACAAACTTAGAAGAATCAAATTAGTTTACACACATGGATATCGTGCATCATGCCCTTTATGATAAATAATTAGAATCATAAAGAGAAAATATTAATAGGCTAAGATATATTTTAGTTATGGAAACATAATTAATATAATTAATAGCCTTGAATATCTTGGAAATCTTTGCTGGAAATATGTTGGCATTCCTGGAAATCAGCAACTCTAAATCGGGAAATGATGTGAAACTGATCCCGTCTTTTATTTAATCTTTTATTTTCAACATTCCCCCTCAAGTTGAGTAGTGGGGTTCCCAATGCTCAACTTGCCAAGACAATGTGCGAAAATCTTTCCGTTAACCGCCTTTGTAAGAATATATGCGAGCTGGTCTTTAGATGAAACGAAAGGAAGTTCGATAATCCCATCCCAAGTTTTTATTTGATAAAATGCCTATCAACTTCAACATGTTTGGTTCGATCGTGTTGAACCGGATTTTCTGAGATCTGGATAACAGCTTTGTTGTCACACATAATCTTACTAGCTTCTAGTGGGGGATATCCAATTCCTGATAATAATTTCCGTAGCCATAGAACTTCTGCTAGACCTCGTGCTATACCTCGAAACTTAGCTTCAGCACTTGAGAGAGCGACTACCTTTTGTTTTTTACTTCTCCACGTAACAAGATTTCCTCCCACTAGTGAAAAATACTCTGATGTAGACCTCCTATTACCTTTGTCGCATGCCCAATCAGCATCAGTGTGAGCATCTATTTTCATGTTCCCATGTGACTTGAACAAAACTCCATGTCCGTCCAGTGGTTCCTTTGAGATACCTAATAATTCGTAAAGCTGCTTCCATGTGTTGAACTTGTGGTTGATGCATGAATTGACTTATGACTCCCACTGCATATGCAATATCTGGCCGAGTATGAGCTAAGTAAATGAGTTTTCCCACAGTTCGCTGATATCTTTCTTTGTCTGTCTGTTCAGCATTGTTTTCCATAAATAATTTCTAGTTGGCAATCATAGGAGTATCAGCAGGTTTGCAATCTAACATTCTCGTTTCTGCTAGTAAGTCGAGTATATACTTTTGCTGACAGATGAAAATCCCTGACTTGGATCTTAGTACTTCAATTCCAAGAAAATACTTGAGTATGCCCAGATCTTTCATTTTGAATTCTTTAAACAAGTTGGTCTTTAATTCATACATTTCCTCCGAATCATCTCCTGTAATAATCATGTCATCAACATAAATTATTAAGCATGTTATGAGTTTACCTCTCTGTTTTAGAAATAAAGTATGGTCGGAATTGCTTTGATTATAGCCATATTTCTTCATTGATGTGGTGAACCGACCAAACCAAGCTCGTGGGGATTGCTTTAAACCATACAATGATTTCTTTAGCCGACAAACTCTTCTGACTCAGAACTATCATGGATTCTAGGTGGGCTTTCCATATAAATTTCTTCCTTTAACTCTCCATGTAAGAAAGCATTCTTAACATCAAACTGGTGCAATGGCCAATCCCTGTTTGTTGCAACTGAGAAAAGAACTCTAATAGTATCCATTTTTGCTACTGGTGAGAAAGTCTCGCAGTAGTCTATTCCATACGTCTGAGTGTACCCCTTTGCAACTAGCCGAGCTTTATACCTTTCGACAGTCCTATCGGGTTTATACTTGATAGTAAACACCCAACGACATTTGACAGGGTTCTTTCCTGGTGGCAGTTCACATTCTTCCCAAGTTACATTCTTCTTAGAGCCTTCATTTCATTACTCATTGCTTCCCTCCATTCCTTATACTTAAGAGCTTCTTCAATGTTGGTCGGTATTTTTTCAGAACATATGGCGTTTGCAAAGGACTTGGCTTCTGGAGCTAAATTTCTTCTTGCGATATTTGCAACTGGATATTTTTAACCTCGTGAATTTTTTTTCAGGTGAGTATCTGGTGGGTGGAATCCCCCTAGTTGATCTAGGAGGAAGATCATACCGAGCTGGTTCAGTAACACTAGGATTTTCCGTTTCAACCTGTTGCTCATCATCACACATATCATAATTATTTGAAATATTAGCTTGCTCCGGAGATTGAGAACCACTTACCTCGGATATCAGTTGAGGAGGATCATTATTATTGGCAGTGGTACTGTCTTCAGGGTCTTCAGGACTATCAAATCTCATAGGAACGGGTGTATGAGAAGGACAATCATACACTGGTGGTGCCCAAATTATCCATCTTAATGCGTCGTCGTCTTTTTCCCACTGACCATTAAGATGGGTGTGATAAAAGAACTCAGTTTCAAGAAAGTCATAGTTCATTGTTGTGAACATGTGACGCTTACTCGGGCTGTAACATCGATATCCGTGTTGATTTACACCATACCCCAAAAACACACATTTCTCTGCACATGGATCAAGTTTTGAACGCTCTATTATTGGTATATGGACAAAAACAGAACATCCAAAAACTCGAGGTTCGAGGGTTAGGGTGGATGGCAGTTTATGGAAATGTGGCAATGTTTGGATAGAAGTTTTTAAGTTTAGAGCTCGTGTTGGAAGACGATTAACAAGAAATGTTGCAGTTACAAGAGCTTCTGGCCAAAACGTTTTTGGAACATGGGATTCAATCATAAGAGCACGTGTAATTCCCAATAAAAAACGATTTTTCCTTTCCGAAACCCCATTTTGTTCAGGAGTGTGAGCACACGAGGTTTGATGAATGATTCCCCATGTTTGACAGATGGTTTTCATGGAATTGTTACAAAATTCCCCCCCCCCCCCCCCCCCCCCCATTATATGACCTGAGAATTCGGATTTCACTTTTGAATTGAGTTTTGACCATGTTACAAAAGGATGTGAATTTCTTAAAAACTCCAGACTTATTTTTCAAAAGATAAGTACACGTCATTCGAGTACAATCATCTATAAACAACAAGAAATAGCGGAAATTTTGTCCCCCTTCAATTTTAGCGGGCCCCCAAACATCAGAATGAATTAATAAAAAAGGGTGAATCAACTTTAGTATTATTCGGTTTAAACGTATGTCTATGACTTTTTGCCAAAATGCAAGTTTCACAATGAAAAACTTTATTCTTAGGAAATAAATGCGGAAATAACTGACGTAAATAACCGGTGGACGGATGTCCCAATCTTCGGTGCCATAACCATGTTTTCCTATCGTTTGAGCCATGAGCAAGCATAAAAGTGTCTTGTTGAGTAACTTCATCTACATAATACAGTCTTTGTCTCTCAGTACCACGCGCAATGACTTCCCCGTCCTGATATCCTGCAAAATGAAAAAAAGTGGGGTGCATTAATACGACACAATTTAATTCCTTCGTAACGTGACTAACAGATAATAACTTGTGAGATAATGATGGCACATAAAGACATTTAGAAAGCCGTAATTCTTTTGATATTTCAATAGTTCCCCCTCCTTTAACTAGAAGAGTTTCCCCATTAGCCGTGTGAATTCGTGTTTTATCAACTTTCGACTTTGTCGTTAGATCGGTCATATCAAACGTCATTGTATCAGTGGCACCACAATCAAAAATCCATGAATTACATTTGGGGTTTTTTGTTGCAACATGAACTTTTCCAGATCGAGTAACATTCTCCTTTTTTAAATCATAAGCGTTTAACATGTCGAGTAAATTTTTATTAAAACGTTTTGGATTTAAAAAGGAGTTATTAACTGGAGGGGTTGTTTTGGATATAGAATTAAAGGGAGGGTTTGTCTTGAAAATACCAAACCCTTTACCTGTTATCTCCGCCGCTGCCTGTGGTGGTGGTCTCCCGATTGCCCACGGCGGCGGCAGCTCTTCGAGTCTTGGAGGTTTTGTGGTTATCATTCCACCATTCTGGATATCCAACGATCTTAAAGCATTGTTCTTTGGTGTGTTTCGACTTACCACACTCTTCACATTTAAGCTTGCTCTTATCCACCTTTGATTGAGCCTGGAATGACGGTTTTTCTGACCGATGGTTCTTGGAGATGAGCCCCACTCCATCTCCGGTGGTATTGAGTCCGTCCGCCACACCCAAATCCGCCTCATGATTACCTTCAATAATAGTTTGATGAGCTTTTTCTTTTCTTACCGTAGCATATGTTGTTTCTGGAGATGGAAGCGGATCCCACCGGAGGATTTCCCGTTTAATGGGGTCGTACATCCGGTCAAGTCCGTTTAGGAATTGGAATAATTTGGTTTCGGATCTGACACTGTTATATGTTGCTATGTCGGCGGTGCAAGTCATCGGGTTTGGACCCCTTCGATCAATTTCTCCCCAAATCCCCTGCATCCCTATCCAGAACTCTTCCAAAGGTAATTGATTTTGTTTAAATTCATTGCCTTTAACATGGAGATCGAAAGTTTGCAATTTATCTTTACCGCTGCCGTAAGTAACCACCAGGGCTTCCCATAGTGCCTTTGTTGTGGGAAATTCGGTAAGGTTGCTTCTGATGCTCGGTTCTATGTTCTGAATCAACCACGAAAACACCACGAGATCTTTTTGTTCCCACTGATCATAGTTTTCATCAGTGGTTGCAAGAGGATTTTGGGTAAGATGGTTAAGGTACACTTTCGATTTCCTCCCTATGGATACTCGAATCATTCGAGCCCATAACGGGTAGTTATTACTGTTCAGATTTAGGCTAATTTTGAGTTGGTCGGAAGGGTTTTGTTTTGGGTTTTGAAATTGATTTTGAGCTCCATTCCGAAGCAAATTGGCTAGTTGGATGGCGAGGTTATTATTGTTTGCCTCAGACATCTTGGTAGATGATGAGAACGGGTTCTTGGATCAAGAACACCGCTGTGATACCATGTGGAAATTATTGAATTAGAATTATGGGAAAGTCTTATTGATTGATAAGTAAAACAATTACAAAGAGAAAATATTTATAGGCTAAGACACATTTTAATTATGGAAACATAATTAATACAATTAATAGCCTTGAATATCTTGGAAATCTTTGCTGGAAATATGTTGTCATTCCTAGAAATCAACTCTAAATCGGGAAATGATGTGAAACTGATCGTCTTTTATTTAATCTTTTATTTTCAACAGAATTAAATACTTAAATACATGCATGGATATAGATAACAGGATACACAAAATTTAACAACAACCAAAAATTAACAAATTATGTACAACATACATAGGCTTCAGTTTCACCTGTAATTCAACCGTTGTATCATTTCCAACAAACTGCACTGTTTTTGGCATAATCTACGCGCACTTCCTTCAATTACCTTCAGTTGTTAAGACAAAAGGCAATAGTTACATTTACTGTCTAACTGTTGATCATCAACATATCAAGCTTAACAAGTTGGCGTGTGAACAACACGTCGTAGCTACATTTTGCTCAGCAATCTCCAGCAAATAGGTATGGCTTGTTCCGTTTTTACTTGTTATTTTGTTAATAGTGATTTTTTTTTCAAGCTCTGAACATGACATATAACAATTAAAAAAGTGTAGCGATCATAATATATTTTCTATTCACATATATCTTCTTTTCAATGTGAGTTGAAATGCAAATTATATTTTTGAACAAGTTATGTATGTCTAAAGAAAGTTGTTAAAGATTAGAGAATATACTTGAAAGTGCAATAGGGTCGAAATTGATCTTTAACATCCTGGTCATTCTCCAAAGCTTCCCACCAACTTTTCTCTGCTTCAATTGATGCCAGATTTGTAGCACTACCCTTTTTGAAAGGTAATCTTTTCAATTTGGGACACCCAAGAATCCGAAGTCTCTCTAACGAAGCCCACTCATATGAGGCATTTAGCAATATACAACTCAATTGTGGCATGCCAACAAGTATTAGTTTCTCTAGATATGGAAGAATTGGAGAAACAATGTTTCGAGAGTCCTTAAATACTTCCTTAATTTCAGAGCAGTTTTCGACTTGTAGATGACGAATCTCCGGAAGCTGTAGGATTACACCATATGTACATACTGATGTCAACATCGGACAATTACATAAAATCAAAGTCTTCAAGCTAGAAAGACCCTTCACTTCACCTTCGTAAATATTCTTTAAGAGTGGCAAATTAGTGATGTGTAATTGCTCCAGCTTATTCAACACCAAGCTACTTCTAGCATTACCCACCACTATGGTTCTCATCTTGTTGCAATTTTCAATAACACAAGTGCGAATTCGATTCATACTTTCAGCGCTGAAGGTAGATAGGTGCTCAAGTTCATTCTGATTAATCAATTCAATTGCAACGTCATTCTGGAGTGCAACCATGATTGTGTTGTTGCCAACTTCTCCATTAAACCTGTAATATGGCATAAACTCCGTAATGGGAGGATGTGATGAGATATCACAACCTATAAAAATTTGGCAGTTCTCTTTGAAATCACCTACTTTGTCGATATAACTTTGAAGAAGTTCTTCAGTTGGAAAGTGGGTCTTTCGGCTGTCGCCTATGACTTTAATTAGATCCATAACCTTAATAGAAGAGCGAAATTGAAGGAGCGAAAGTCTTGCTAGCTTGACAACATTGACAATTGCACCATACAAAATTCTCTCAAACTCTTCCTCAACATCAATTACCAATTCTTTAAGCTCAGGAATCTTAGAGATTACTTCACTTTCAATAACTGCTTTTTGAATAGGTGTACTACTTGATGAGGTAGTGAATGTTACCAATAATCGCCTTAGACAAATCAACTTCTGGACATGAGGTGGTATGATTGATAGTCCACTGCCACGGATATCAAGCACTTCAAGTTTATGAAGATGCTCAATTTCGCTAGGAAGCTCAACTAAAGCAGCACAGTTTTGCAAGTAGAGGTTTTTCAAGGTGACGAGCTTCAATAAAGAACTTGGTAGTGATGTAATGTTTGCACCGTATAAGTCAAGAACACGTAGACTTTGCATATGCTCAAAAAATGCTAAAGGAATAATTTTTAAATTTGGATTTTTCTGCAGAAACAACGTTGAAAGCATTGAACAATCAGGTTTGTGAGGTAAACAATCCATTTTATTGTCAACCAACGAGATCCATATTTTTTCTTTCCAACATTCCACAACCAGGGGCTGTCCCAATAATGTTTCACCTGATGTCACCGGATGTTTTTCATCGGACATACTGAATAATGCTGCTAAACGAATCATTTTGTGCATTCGAATATAATGTTGAGATGTATTTTCCTCAAGTAATGACACCATCTTAAGATAATCTAAAATACCGCGTCCATATGTTGGGCTTAATGTTATAAAAGGCAAAATAGTTAGTATGTTTATTAGTATGTAAATAAAACCCAACCCAATAGGTTAGTAAATGGGCTGGAAATAGAATAACGGTAAATTAAACCGTTTAGTAGGTTGTAACGATTAGATTATTGGTTTGTTTGTAACGGTATGCCTTTTCATCAAGCATCACGATGTATCAAGGCACCGATTCACTATGTATAAATAGAGTAGGAATTTGTAAAACATTCAATTCAATTCAATACAAAACAGTTTCGATTCATACCTGTGATTCCTTTTAATTTCTTAGCAAGTTTAATTTTGATTTCCAATATTTGGTATCAAGAGCAAGGTTAATCCAGGGAAGGGCATCTGAATCGATCAATTGAATTCAGTAAGAGAAGGGCATCGATTGAATTCAAGAAGAAAAGGAATCGATCGATTGAATTCAAGAAGAAAGGGGCTGTTGTTTGTTTTTTCTTTGACCGACATCGAACAGAGACAGAGAAGTAAGATAAGTCTTTTTTCCCCTTTTCTTTAACCTAACAGAATATACAGAGTGTATATAATTTTATTTGTTTCTTTTAAAAAGTAATTTTGTAATTGTTTATTAAGAAAACAATAACAAAATTAGTAGTTTTTTTATGAAAAACACTTTAGATAAACAAATAAAAAGGTTTTTGAAAATTTGTAGGATTAAACTTTACGAGTAAAGTTTAGGTATTTTTCAAAAAGGGAAAGATTTCTTTAGTTTTTCGAACAAATTAATACCTTTAAATTGTAATTTGTTTGAGAAATTAACTAGTACGAAGTAAGTAAGTAAGAAAGTAAGTACGTAAGAGAAACCGTAGTGTTTCGCCTAGTAAGAGAAACCGTAGTGTTTCGCCAAGTAAGAGAAACCATAGTGTTTCGCCAAGTAAGAGAAACCGTAGTGTTTCAAAACATGTACGAAAGTAAGAAAGTAAGGAAGTAACAACGTAAGAAAGTAAGTAAGCAAGCATGGAAAAAGGAGATAAGAGTGATGACGCATCCAGCAGTACATCAACTCGAGAACTAGGAAGTGTCTCACTACAATGTCCAAAATTGACCGACTCAAACTACACAACATGGTCATTGATGATGGAGACAATATTGCAGGCGTATGGCATTTGGGAAACAATTGTTGCAAAAGAAGATACACCAACGAATGAGAAGAAAGAAAACACATCAAAGGCAATAATCTTTCAAACTTTGCCACAAGATATGTTGATGCAAGTTGCACAATACCCAACTGCAAAAGAAGTATGGGACTCAATCAAAGTCAAGCATTTAGGAGCCGATCTTGTTCAGAAAGCACGACTACAAACGTTGAGGAGTGAACTAGAGACGCTAAGGATAAAACCAAACGAGAAAGTAAGCGATTATGGAGGAAAATTAAGTAGTATAAAGGCCAAGTTTGGAGGACTTGGAGAAACTTTGGAAGACAAGATACTAGTAAGGAAACTACTTAATTCCGCTCCAAAGAAGTTTTTACCGATCGTAGCAACCATAGAACAATATCAAGATCTAGACGAGATGTCGTTTGAAGAAGCCGTTGGGAGATTAACAGCCTATGAAGAACGAATCAAAAGTCAAGACATGCAAGAGGAAAGTGATCACGACACGCTTCTCATGGCAAGATCAAGTAATCAAAATCATGGCAAAGGTCAAGGAAGAAGCTTTAGTAAGAAAGAAAAAGGACTTGGAGCAAGTTTTCAACAAAGAGAACAAAGCAAGAAAAATATGAGATGCTATGAATGTGGTGACTTAGGTCATTTTGCTTATGAATGTACGAAATTTAAAGACGAGAAGAAAGACAAAGAGCAAGAATCACTTCTCATCTATGAAGACGATGAACCCGCATTGCTATGAAGTTAAGGGAAGAAGATTGCCATTTATAACATTAGAGGGGAGAATGTTGGGCTTAATGTTATAAAAGGCAAAATAGTTAGTATGTTTATTAGTATGTAAATAAAACCCAACCCAATAGGTTAGTAAATGGGCTGGAAATAGAATAACGGTAAATTAAACCGTTTAGTAGGTTGTAACGATTAGATTATTGGTTTGTTTGTAACGGTATGCCTTTTCATCAAGCATCACGATGTATCAAGGCACCGATTCACTATGTATAAATAGAGTAGGAATTTGTAAAACATTCAATTCAATTCAATACAAAACAGTTTCGATTCATACCTGTGATTCCTTTTAATTTCTTAGCAAGTTTAATTTTGATTTCCAATACCATAAACGCGCATGTCTTCCGTGTCATCATCATTTGTGCCAAGAAGTTTTTCTGCTGCCCAATTGTCTAATAAACTATCCTTTTCAATGTCATAATCTTCTGGATACAATGCACAGTAAAAGAAGCATTTCTTTTGGGTTATCTGTAAGGAATCAAAGCAAAATTTCAACAACTTGTATGTTTCTTGCATTGCACCATCACCTTGTTTTGGCCATTTTCTCAAGTACTTTAAACCATCATGCCAATTCTGCTCGGTATCTTTCACTTTAAACATACCTGCTGCTACCCTTATCATGAGTGGATGATAACCACACAAATCGACTATCAGGGGCATTAATCTATTAATGTTGGGGTTCTTTTCGAGATTGGGACGATCCAGCACACTTTTAAAGAAATTCAATGCTTCCTTTTCGTTCAATTTTGTGACATGCGTTTGTCTAGTGGCAATTGAGTGACAAATATGTTGAAACCTAGTTGTAAACACAATCTTGCTACCATTCTCACCGACAGGAACTCCAATCTGATCTAGATCCAGATCTTCTTTAACATCATCGAGAAGTAACAAGTACTTAATATCTTTCAACTCTTCCTTTATTCTAGAAGCAACTACATCATATTTACCAATATCTAGTTTCAATCTCTGAGTGATAATATGTTGAAGTTCTTCAATGGCTTTGTTTTCGGTACTTCCTTCTCTTGATACCGTCACCCATATTACTATATCAAATATTTCAGAAACTATGGCATGGTTATTTAAATTTAGCATTATTGTTGTTTTTCCACACCCAACAAGTCCATGGATTCTGACACCTCTAACTGGACTATCAGATAACCACTTTAATGTTTGCTCTAATGACTGTTGGAGAGTCGGAATATTTGTGATATTTGGAGCTATCATATCCACCACACATGCCGGTTTTTTGTCAACCAAAATGTTTGTCAAGTTTTCCTCCAAAAGAGCAAAGACGTGTGAGGCTGCCTTTTTCATCTTCTCACTAATGCTAGACCGTGGATGGATACAAAACCATGATGACCTCTTTCTTTCATTCTTATACCTACTTTCTAAGCTCTGAACTTCCTTATCCACCACATTTACTCTATCAATCCAGTTGTTGTAAATGTTAGATGTCTTCCTCGCCGCCTTGTGTCGATTAACCATTTCCTGGTGATCGTCCTTTTTTGCAACTAGCGTTCGCATTACCTCAATCAAACAGTCATGGATTTCATCCATATCATTTGATAATGCAATTGTCTGCTTGAGTGGATCCCATAGTGCTGTCTTAGCTTGAATAATTCCGGTTACTACTGCAGCACCCGCTGCTACTGCTTCAGCCATTACTATAGAAAGAAAAAAAAAGCAATAAACCGAGTGTCAAGTATATTTAAACAGGAAATATAGAAGTTTAAAAGCATAACATCTATCTATCTATCTATATATATATATATATATATATATATATATATATATGGCGGGCCCTCTCAAACCCGTGTAACTTTCGTGAACAACTGACCCAGACTGTACGAAGTCTTGGTCCGGTTAAAACATCTCTGCTGAGAGAGTCACGAGCATTGGTAGAAAATCTTTTTAGTCACCCACCCCAGTACTAGGTTTCGTACCCGTGACCTCCCAAACAAAGGTGACACGTGATAACCATTGAGGGTACTGATGTGTAAGCTGATATCTTGATGTGTTAGCTGATATTTTAGAAGACAAGTTAATTCATGTGTATCTATTACGCAACAAAACAACTGTGTTAAATCAATAAGTAAAAGCAATACTTTGATAGAATGATAACATTTTCAAATGCAGAGAAACCACATTTGTCATATAAGTTTAGCAACCATCTCCGCATAAGTTTTTACATGTTACTCGGATCATGCATGAGGTAGTGGTACAATGGCAAGAGTGGTGTAGTAAGTTACCTTATTAAAAAAAAAAACAGAGATAGCAAGGCAGCAAGCCATCATTACTATTTACTACTTGTATATAGAAGGGAAGGAGGACTAGGAATAAGGCCAATGTCATTAATCGTAAAGTTGGCTTGTAAGTTTTCGGTCTCATGTTCGATTTAGATCTTTGGGTGGCCTTGCCATAGAAAATACAAAATAAAATGTGACAACTTAATAAATAAAACTGTGATTGAAATAAACTCTTTTCCAGAATAAACTTTTAAGATAATACTTGTATAAGCAAAGCGTTTGCATAGACTTGGGTGAACTTGAAGTGGAGTTGAATTATTGGATTACCTCTCCGAGTAAACAGATGGATTGCTGGAAATCCTTAGTTCAGATATAGCAAGTAAACAGCTTCAATACTACCCACATCTTTCATTCTTCAAGCGTTGACTTTAGAAATTACAGCCAAGTCTTCCTCTATTTTTCCTTTCTTTCTTTATCTTATCTTATTTTGAAATAATCCATCACTCCCTCCGCCATAAGTTTGCAAAATATTCTCTATACAATAAATTATTTTAAATATGGCTTATTTTGATTCAAAATAAATTATCAACCAGAATTTTGTATCCGTGCATTGGAGCGGATATTAAAATCGTAGAGTAACAAAAATTATAAAACAAAATATATAAATAAGTAAAATATAAATATTTTAAAAATAACAACAATAATCGTATAATAAAATCATATTTAAAAAAATGTACTTAATTAAATTTATAAAACATGTGTAATAAATATAAGATAAAAGTGTTAATAAAAGTCTAGATAAAAAGTGTGTAATTAATATAAAATAAGTCCTAATAAAACTTTGATTTATATTTTTAGAAGTTTTGAAAAATAGATATAAAAGTTATAATTAATGACTATTTAGCATATATGTAAAGTGTAGCGAGATTTTGGTAACTTGGTAACTTAAAATGAAAAAATAAAAAAGAATTACATAAAAAAAACAACGCACAGAGATTCGATCTCATTTTTTCCATCAAAGCAAACGACATCTTTAACCGCTAGGCTATGAACCACTGTTGTTCCTTTAAACCGTTGAATATGGTATCTATATAAAACAAACGATGACATCGTTCATGAAACAACTTCATGTTTCAAAATTAAATACATAAAATACTTGTTATGGTAACTAGTTTCTTTGGAGTTTATTTTATTATAAAAACATTGGGTACCATAATAAAATAAATGAAAAATATAGATCTTATATAATTGATTATGAAAAATAAAATATAAATAAAGATATGACTACTTTATTTAATAACATAAAAATAGCTAAAAACTTCAAATTAACCAAAAATAAAATTGAAGAGCTAATTACTTTAGTTAATAGTATAACATATAAAAAAAATTAACAAAAACTTTGAAAAAAGAAAATTGTAATCCAAAAGGAAAAGGTTAAATCTAAAATTTAACAATTAATCGAAATAAATAAATAATAACCATATTTAATATCGTAATAAATAAATACAAAAGAATAAAACTTTTAATGTTTAGAAAGAATAGCTAAAAAGAAAAATCCTAAAGGGAAAAAAAATAAGCACGCAAAGATTGTTGTTAGCATGTAGCGTGACTCCTAAATTACCGACGAAGATTTATATTATTATTATAGAGGTTCCGATATGTACGCTTTGTATAAATATAAATTACCAAAATACTGATATTGAATAGATGAAGCTATGGGGAAGTGAGTTTGATTAAATATGATTTCAGTTCGGGGAGGGTCCGAACTGAAATCATGAATAATCCGCAGTGAAGTTTTCAGTTCGGAGAACAAGTTAGTTCAGATACTCTGAACTAAATGAAGTTCCTCCGAACTGAAAATAAGCTGAAGAATAAGTTAAGTCAACATTGAAGATATCAACTTGGAGGCTGAAGACTTTGATTCCGAATTGAAGTGAACTCCCCGCGATGAAATTAAGATGTAGACATGTTGTAATAATTAGTTCGTAGTGTTTTAGATTTTGTCTGTAAATAATGTGATAGGTTGTTAGAGTTTGTTGTCTTTGAACCCTGAACTCATGTTTGAGTTCCGTTGAGCTTGTTAATGTCAGTTGTAACAACTCGATCCAAAACCTGTAACCACTATCAATGAAATCTTAAACAAGTTTCGATTTCATGTTTCCTTCCTATTATTGTTCCGGCAGTTTCAGTTTCAGTTTCGATTTCATGTTTTCTTTATTTTGATTCCAAACTCAGGTCATGAGATTCCGCATCCTGACCTGTTTCAATTCGATTCGCTGAGTCTGTGATAGAGAGTCAAATTCAGGACCTGTCATCATTCGACCATGAAGTTTTCGTATGTGACTGGGTAAGTGTTTGCCTCGACTTGGATAAAAGAAAGTGATTTTTGTTAAGTGTTGATTCGACTAAGGGGTGTTAGACTTGGTTTTATCCGAACAACATATAGACTTGACCAGGATTTCACCTAGGTCAACTAGGATTAACTCATTCGACTAGAAACTGTACTTCTTCGACTGATGTGTTCCTAGACTAAGATTTGTATTGGCTCGAGTAGGAACTTTGTCTTAGACTAGAAATTGTATTGACACGACTAGGAATCAGTAGACCGCAAATTGATCACATTCGACTACGGGTTTTCGACTCCAACTTGTACTTATTCGACTAGGCGTTTCAGTTTACGGGTTTCTGATTACGTTCACGGGTAACAAGTATTTTTTGGGTTATTAGTTTACGGTCACGGTTAAGTGGAGTGTAGCTAATCTCGCTGATTTCTTAGATCGGTGGACAACTCTGTCTTCGCTTATGCTCGTGCACTCGTTAAAGCAAAAATAACGTCCTAGTTGGTAAATGAGCAAACAAGTGGTAACCGCTCTATATCCGTCATCACATTTGGAATTTCACGAAAAAGAATATTTATCTCAAAGAGGTCCAGGAATTTCAATTGCGCTCATATTCATCACTATAGAAATTGGGTTTAACCTTTTCCCAGCCCCGTATTCTTCAAGCAATACGTATTTTCCTAAATGTAGCAATGTGGGGAAACGTTTTTTTTACAACAAGCACTAAAGATAAAAGAATCAAGTAATCATGTCTCATGATCAGATGTCAATTGAATCCGACAGACCGTCGGTCTTATTCCGAAGTGATTATGAACAACGGAGAGCTCGTTTCTACGATTTTATTGAACATCAAGAGTATGGAGATGAAATGGAAAACGAATTTGAAAAGGGTCAAAAGAACATAATAAATGAACATGGAAATCAACAAGAGGGTACTACATTGAAGACCTTTTCTCAAATAACCGATGAAGAAAAACGTTACCACAAAGTTAACAAGCTTGCAAAGTCTCACATCATCAAAGATATTCCAAATGATATCTTCATGAACATTGATAGGTATCAAACTACAAAGGAAATGTTCGATGAAATCACGAAACAAATACAAGGAAGCAAATTTGGAAAAAGCATCAAGATGATAAGCACAATCAACAAGTTTGAAAGTTTCAAAGCTCATGATAACGAAATGCTAGAACAAACTTACAACCGGTTTTGTGGGTTACTCAATGATTTGAAAAAGAACGGATTCGAAAAGACTCATTTAAAATCACTTAGAAGGTAATGTGAAGTTTATGAAAACGGTCAAGCCATCATGGAAACGATTTACCTCGAGCATTATGCAAAACATAAACATTCAATCAACTCCAACTCCGGTACATGATATTTTTGAATGTTTAATGCAAAACAAAGAAGAAGTTTTGGAAATCGAGAATGAAATGAAGAGTCAATCACAGAGAGATAATGATCCTTTTGCACTTATGATGAACAAGATTTACGAACTTGCTAAGAAAACTTCATTCTACGAAAACAGCTTAAAGAAATTTCTTCATACAATTCAACCATCTTCAAACTACTCAATGCCTTTCAACATGAAATTGCTTGAAGACAAAGAACATCTTGATGGAAAAAGATCGGATGAATAAATTTCTCACATGATTGCACTATTCTCCAACATGGTGCAAAAACGGAAGTTTGGGAGATAAAATGGTAAAAAGATATCAAGCTACACAAAGGAACTTCAACAACAACAATGCCAACTTCAACTGCAATCGTCTATCTTTCAACAGCAATCAAGATCTGAGAACCGAAACTTTAACTCCAATTGATAACAATCATACTCCTGAAGCACCAATAAAGGACATGGTCATTTCTCGAGATTGCGAAGTGAAGGTTGTGAAGAATTCGGAATACTACCGCCAAAAGATGTTGATGGAAAGGAAAAAGGAAGTCAGTAGGGATAAAGGACAAGCATTTCTAAGTGAGGACGCATATTTGATGAATGACTCGGGTAATGAGGAACATGCAAGGTCTCACTTTGATCACATGTCTTTGATGCCTAATGTTGACTTTGAAGAGTTCGATGATGACGAGGTATATAACTACATCCTAAATCCAGTTAGAATGGATTTTCAAATGAAACCTTTGGAAAAAACCTTCGTACAAAACGAGAAACAATTAAAAATATTGTAGAAAATCTTTCAAAATCCAATGCTAAAACTCAAAAATATCTTTCGGAGTTTTCAAGCGTGAAATTTAGAATCAATCAACTTGAAAACGAAGTTTTGGATCTTAAATCAAATGAAAAAGACATGACTAACCGTTTGTGCGAAGCTACTATCTAGTGTCAAATTTTAATTAAAGATAGTAGCTTACACAAAAGTGATGTTGAACGTATTTCCAGAGAAAAAGTGGAATTAAGTTCAATGTTACAACGGTTAGAGTTATAATTTGTGAAAAGAGGACAAACGGATGAAACAATTCCGCTAAACATGACCGACAAACTTAAACAACTTAATAAAAAGAAAGGTATTGGGTTTGATGAATTTAACATTGAGGAGAATCCACAATTTCTTACAAGAGCTACATCAAAATGTTGTTCCCTTTACGATTTCGATTCTATCCAAATGGGAATTAAGTTTGATAGATTAGTTTTTGAAAAATTTTCAGATGAGCGAAAAGCATATGAGAAGTCACTTGAGGATGTAAAAAGAAAACGAAGGGATAAGTATCAAAAACCTTTTGATTATTATGAAATAAATAGAAAATATTTTGCACAAGATTCGGTTTACACTTACCAACCTAAACCAAAAGATATTTATACCGGAAGATGTTATTTAAACGTATTCAAATGATCAAAATATAAGTGTTAAGTCTTCAAAGGTGGTGTATTAAACACCAACGTTGATTCTAGAACAACATCTTAAAAAGTTACAAGGTTATATATATTTTAAATGACCGTTTTAAAGGAACTTGAAAGTATTGCTTTGTTGATAAATATGAATCAGTTTTTGAAAAACTTGAATCGAAAAAACATCATTTGGAAAAGAAAGCTAACACTAATGTCAAACTTCTTAAACAAGAAAAGATTGAATATGGGAAATTACGGGAAAAGTTTTGCATCTTACAAAAGCATGTTACCTCACTTTTAAATGTTTCATCATAAAAAAATTCACATGTCACGAAAAATCTTGTAGACCAAAAGATTATGTTTTATCAAAAAAATTTACATGAGAAAGAAAAAACCATTGATGTTTTGCAAAAACGAATTGATTCTATGATAGTGTCTAAGCTAAGTACTCCTCGAGATATTACTCCTAAGAAAGCAACTCCATAGACTAGTTCAAATGAAAAGTCTATGGAAGTTCGTAATCTTAAGATTTCAATCAAAAACTAAAAATAGCCTATGACTAGATCTAAAGAAGAAACTCGTAAATAAAAGGTCATTTTCAAAGAAGTTAAACCTAAACGTGATATTGATGCTTTCGCAAAGAAAATGGATTTTAACGCAAAGATATGGATGATTGGTTTGATATGGATGAAACGTTTGACTCTTCTTTGATCATTTCTTTGTAAAAGAAAAACCAAAGGTAACCATTGAAGACAAGTCATAGTCTTAAGTGGTTACAAAAACAAAAGTGATTTTTAACAAGCTTGTTAGTGTTTCAGTAAACAAATCGAAGGATGTAAAGAAGCTTTGGAGAGAAAAAGTAAGGATGTCAAGATCAATGTTTCGAAAGTGTCAAAAGTGTCAAATTTGAATAAAAATTGCAATAATAAGAGGAATGTTAGACAAACTCTATCTTTCAATTCATCAAACACCGTATAAGCTTGTATGAATGATATGTTTGCTTTTGGTTTTCATTTTAATAAAAGTATGGATGTTTTGAATGTTTCTTTGCACTTTAACAAGAAAGGACCCATTTCAAAGTGGGTACCTATATCACATTATTTTTATGTGCGCATGGCCGTCATGTGTGGTACTTGAATACGGGTTGTTCGAAACACATGATTGGTAGAATGGACTTATTGTCAAATTTTGTCAAGAAATATTTGGGAACGATGTGTTTTGGAATGATCACTTTGGCACGATTGAAGGAACTGGAGATCTAATATATGATAATATCACGATCAAGGATGTGGCTTATGTCTTTATCACAACTTGTTTAGCATTGGACAATTTTTGCGTCAAAGAACTTGAGATGAATTTTCGATCAAGGATGTTGGAGCATACAAGTCCAATGATGAAGCTTCCAAAATAACCAAGCCATAGTTTAGAGTAGTTTAGTATCATTTCGGACTCTCCGAATTGTTTAATAAAGTGTAAAGTTTAGGAAGGTTTCAGTTCGGGGGAACTAATTCTTCACCGAATTAGTTCAAGTTCTCCCAAACTGATCCAACTAAACTATAAGTTTATGTCTACTCCGAAATATTTTTTAATAAACATAAGGATGACATTTATGTAATTGTTAGTTAGTTTAGGTCTATAAATAGTAGCTAGCAAACATGTAGAATGGATGCTTTTGAACAGAATTGTTGGTGTAACCGAATTTCCCGCCCAAATATAATTTTCATTCTACTTGTTCATTCATCGTTGATTATTATCTCTAAATCATTTGTTCAATTACTTCTAATTCCGCTAGTCGTAATTGAGATCATACACTTATTGATAGCTGTGAGGATTTACGAGACCTGACAAGTAGTATCAGAGCTGGTTATCAATTCAATTTGATTCAGCTCAGCTACAGTCGAAGTGTTTGAATTAGCTTGAAGATT
The DNA here is from genome assembly GCA_910822075.1 of Senecio squalidus. Lineage (NCBI taxonomy): Eukaryota > Viridiplantae > Streptophyta > Magnoliopsida > Asterales > Asteraceae > Senecio > Senecio squalidus. Next base: position 38,080,477 of record CAJVGC010000582.1, on the reverse strand, counting down.
CAGAAGAACTAAGATCAACGCGTTTTTGTGAGTTCTGAATTTTTAAATTTTGGCGGTAAGATTTGGTTATTGCAAATTTGCATTAGATTAATCGAATTAAGTGTTCTGTACGATAAGGTTTAGTGTTCTAAAACAATTTGTTAATTTTTCATTGATTATTAAGTGATTTTTATTCAGTTTGAGGTTATTTAAGTAGTCCGAATTAAGTTTTCATCTCTCCGAGTTAAAATCGATTGTTAGTTTCATCATGTCTGGTATTCCAGCAAACATTCCTCTAGTTAATTACGAGAACGAAACAGGTTCTGGTGGTAGGCCTCCTAAGTTTTTAGGTCAGGACTTAATGATGTGGAAATTGAGGTTCAAAGCTTTTGTAGACTACAACGATAGACATATTTGGACCTCTATTGTCAATGGACCGCATAGGCCAATGGTTCAGGAGACAAGAGGAACAGTTATGATAGATCTGGATCCTGAGAGGTATACTAAGACTGATAACAAACTTATTGACCGAGACTTTAGAGCTTTGGGAGCAGTAATTCTAGCTCTACCAAAAGAAATCTACAACAACTTCAAGGATTGCTCATCAACAAAGGAGCTAATGGATGCAATGGAACTAAGGTATGAATGAAGTATTGAGCTCAAGGAGAGTAAGAGAGACATGCTAAAAACACTGTATGAGGCATTTGAATATGTTAGGGGTGAAAGTCTGTCTGAGCAGATTTCAAGGTATAAAGTATTGGTGAGTGATTTGAACACTGATGGGGTACTGATGAAGGATAGTGATATTATGAAGAATCTGTTGGGATCTCTACCACTAAAGTGGGCGGTTCAAGTGATGGTTGTTAAGAGAACAACAAATCTAAACATAGATAGACATATTTGGACCTCTATTGTCAATGGACCGCATAGGCCAATGGTTCAGGAGAGAGGAGGAACAGTTATGATAGATCTGGATCCTGAGAGGTATACTGAGACTGATAACAAACTTGTTGACCGAGACTTCAGAGCTTTGGGAGCAGTAATGGTAGCTTTACCAACAGAAATCTACAACAACTTCAAGGATTGATCATCAACAAAGGAGCTAATGGATGCAATGGAACTAAGGTATGAAGGAAGTATTGAGCTCAAGGAGAGTAAGAGATACATGCTAAAAAAAGTGTATGAGGCATTTGAATATGTTAGGGGTGAAAGTTTGTATGAGCAGATTTCAAGGTATACAGTATTGGTGAGTGATTTGAAGACTGTTGGGGTAATGATGAAGGATAGTGATATTGTGAAGAAGCTGTTGGGATCTCTACCACTAAAGTGGGCGGTTCAAGTGATGATTATTAAGAGAACAGCAAATCTTAACACAATGACAATTGTTGAGCTAATTGGAATTCTCCAATCATATGAAGTTGATATGCAGTTTGATGAAAAGAAGCAGTCCCAAAACTCATTTGGATGTGCATTGAAAGCTTCAACTCCAGTCAATTCACCTAACTGTTCCAACCAATCATCGCCTCAACCACAATAATATGCTAGTCATTACTCTGGAGACTGTCATCCTACAAGTTGCTGTTCTCAAACTCCAATGTACAATGGTTATTCTGTTAAAACTACACCATCTCCTATCCTAGGATCTTCGGCCATGGGGGATAGAGAGACTCTCTACAAAGCTTTTGTTTCTAGCTATGAAACATTTGTAGCAGGAAGTCTTAATCAAGCTGAATTGGCAAGAGAAGATCTGGAACTGATTCATCCTGATGACTTGGAGGAGATAGATCTCAAATGGAAAATGGCAATGGTTAGTGTAAGAGCCAACCGATTCTTCAAGAGAACTGGTAGGATTAACTTCAGGAAAGAAAATGGTGAGAAGATGGGATTTGATAAGTCAAAGGTCAAATGCTACAACTGTGAAGACTATGGGCACTTTGCAAGAGAATGCAGGGCTCCAAGAAGAAACAACAATGGCTATCAAAGAAACCATCAACCCTTACTGAGTAAAAGCAAATCACAGGAACTGGGATGAAGAATGAGAAAGAAGAAGGAAGCACTAGCGGAAAAGCCTTGATCACTTTCGGAGAATGGGACGAGGTTGCTGAGAAGGACAACAAAAACAAGAGTGTATTTGCATTGATGAGTAAAATCTCTTCCTCTGTCAACTCCGATGAGGTACTTTCAAATACATGAACTTTATCGTGTTTGCACACTGTTAAATATATAAGAGAGCATAACTGGAGTTTAATTAAAGAGATTGATTTGATAAAGTTTCATCAAAGAGAGTTTTTAAAGAAAGAAAAGGTTTATAAAGAAAAAATAGACTCTTTGACAAATGATGTAGATGCATATAAAGGAAAGCTGGGAAGTTTGGAAACTCAACGTGAAAACTTATCTGAAAGATTTCAAAAGGTTACAAATGAATTTAATGATTCAAAAATTCATGTTGAGAAATTCAACCTTTCATCAAAGACTTTGAGTGGAATCATGGAACATCAAATGGTGCATAAGGCAAGGGCAGGTATTGGATTCAATGTAGTACCTCCTCCTTTCAATGACAACTACTCAAGTAATCCAGAATTTACATCATTCAAAAGTGGTCTACTTGTTGAAAATTGCTTTGATGAATCATCTACTTTAAGTGATAATATAGAACTGCATGAAAATTTTTCTTCTGTGCATAATATAAATTCTTTGCCTGGTAATTTTACTCTAAATACAGCTTTTAATTGTGTAGCAGGCAGAAATTTAAAAAGTCAAGAAGTTAAAGATGGTGTTTGTGAAGAGAAAGTTAAAGATTGTAATAACTTAGATTTACTTGAAATTGAAGAAGAATTTGTAGAACAAGTTCACAATTGTCAAAATGAGAGATGTTTTGTGTTTCATAATTTGAATATGAATGATGGATTTGTAGAAGAAATTGTCTTGAATGATATTGTGTTTAATGATTCTGAAATTGTTTTTGCGTGTGTATGTTAGTCTATCTGAATTTGTTAATGAATCTGTGCTTAAAAGTGAGAATGTTGAACATAAAAAGATTAAACTGAATAAATCAAAAAGGAAACTGAAATGTTTGATTTGCAAAAAGAAACATAAATATGAAGAGTGTTGGCTAAATTCTAAAAAGAAAATTGTTTCTGATTGTGTGTCAACATCTGCGGAGTTGAAATTTAGAAAAATTGACTTTGGGAAATACATAGAGAAGAATGTTGCAAAATTAAAATATGTAAATGATTTGAAGTCACCCAAATTAAAATATTTTATGTCCAAATTGAAAGAGTTTAATTCTATTGATAATTTTTGAATTCGGATACACTGAAAAAATAAATTCGGAAAGACATATTTTAAAAATCAATTAGGATAAAATTCGGATGAGCAAAAAGAATTCGGATATGGATAGTACTAGTTCGGATGTTTCAAATTATAAGTCAGAATTTTCAAGTTTTGTTACTTTAAGAAAAGTGCATGATTACTTCAAATTTAACAAATTCAAAGGAATGTCTTCAAAATTTGGAAAAGTCTGGGTTCCATAGTCTCATTAAGTTTTGCTTTGTGTAGAGGCAGTTCTCAAACTCTTAGAATCCAACACATGGGTAGTTGATATGGATGCTCAGGACACATGACAGGAAACATCAAATTATTTCATGATTTCAGTGCTTTTAGAGGTGGAGATGTTTCATTTGGTGGAGATATGGGTGGTTTGATAACAGGAAAAGGAAAAGTATCAAATGGATCTTTGACTCTGGGACCTCCCAGGTTAATTATGTTAAAGAATTAAACTTTAACTTACTTTCAGTGTCTCAAGTATGTGATAATTATTTTTATGCTCTTGTCTCAAAAGATTCTTTTTATATACTTAAAGATAAATTTGTCATACCAAAGGACATGATTGTTACTCAAACACCAAGATGTGAAGACTTGTATAACTTAGACATGAACACTGCTCAGTCAATTGAATCATCAAGATGTTTCATATCTAAAACTACTGAAAAAGAGTCTGATTTGTGGCATAGAAGACTTTGTCATGTCAATCTTAAGTGCATGAATAAACTGGTCTCAGACAATCTAGTTTATGGATTGCTTAAAAAGAGTTTTCATTTAAATGACCATTGTAATTCATGCCACAAAGAGAAAACATCATAAATCAAGTTTTAAACTAAAGACTTAAACTTCAGTAGATACAGTTCTTCACCTTCTACACATGGATCTATTTGGTCCAGTCAGTGTGGAGAGTCTTGGCATGAAATCTTATTGTTTAGTTATCACTGATGACTATTCAAGATTTTCATGGGTCTTTTTCCTAGCTCATAAAAGTGAAACAGCTGAGCTAATTAAAGACTTTGTCATTCAAACTGAAAACTTTTGTGATAAGAAGGTTAAGATTATTAGATGTGACAATGGCATAGAATTTAAAAATGTCACCCTGAATTATTTTTGCACTCTAAAGGGCATCTTTAGACAATATAGCTCCCAAGAACTCCTCAGCAAAATGGAGTTGCAGAGAGGAAAAACATAACTTTAGTTGAGGAAGCTAGGGCCATGTTAAGTGAATCATCATTGCCTGTCACATTCTGGCCTGAAGCAATAAACACTATGTGCTTTGTCAACAACAGAATTCACATAGTTAAGAGATTAGGAAAAACTTCATATGAATTGTTTTCTGGAAGAAAACCATTTGTAGGATTTTTTAAAGCTTTTGGCAGTCAATGTTCCATTTTAAACACCAAAGACCAATTAGGAAAATTTGATTCCAAAACAGATTATGGTTACTTCCTTGGATATTTTAGTGTTTCTAAAGCCTATAGAATCTTTAATAGAAGAACTAGAATCATAGAAGAATCAATCAATGTGATATTCAATGAATATACACAGAATGTTAGGAATTCAGGTGCTGAATGGCTGTTTGATTTAGACACATTTGTGAATTCATTTAATAGTGTTTGTCCTGATGTTACAGAACAAGGGCATGTATAAACAGAGAATGCAGCAAATGCTGAAGATAGTGATGACTTTGTTTTAGGAAGACCGACAAATGCAAGTGCAAGCCCATCTAATTTGAATCAAGATCACAACAATTCAGAGGATGATACAACTATTGTAACTGAAGATCTTGCAGAGAGTCAAACTGATGCATATATTCCTCAAGAAGAATACATTCCAGTAAACTCTGAAGATCAAGAAAATATTGTTCAAGATCAAGAATTGCAAGCTAATGAAAATCATGATGATATGGGTGCACAACATTCCACTAAAGATATTTCAGATGAACAAGTTAATGAGGAACTCAATTCTAGTAATCCACAAGTCAATTCAGAAGTTCAAAACCGAGAGGTAGAAAGTTTGCATGGATTACAAGAAAATTTAAGTTCACAAAGAGAAATGGAAGAAAATTCGGGGAACATTCAGAACAGGTCGGAAGAAGGAAATGTAATTATTCGTGATGAAGCACAACTCAATATTGATGCACAAATGCAGACTCTACCTACTGAATCAAACCATAAATAACCCAGTGAAGCAACTTCTGAACCCTCACTTTTGGATGATTTTGTCTTTAATCAAACAAACCTTTCTACTAATATTATTGGGGAAATTAACTCATTTTTAAAAATTCACAAGACTCATCCTCCAAGTAATATTATAGGAAATTTGTATGATGGGGTCAAAACTAGAAGTAGCTCTGGTTCAATCAATCTTTGCTTCTTCTCTTGCTTTCTGTCTTAGCTAGAACCTAAGAATGTTGATATTGCATTAACCATAAATAGTTTGGTAGAAGCCATGCAAGATGAACTATTGCAATTTAAGGTTCAGGAAGTAGGTACATTGGTAGAAAGACTAGTAGGAGCAACTGTGCTTGGAGTTAAATGGATCTTTAAGGTTAAGAAAGATGATAGAGGAATAATAGTGAGGAATAAGGAAAGGCTTTATATGGATTACATCAAGCTCCTGGAGCTTGGTATTAGACATTGTCCAAGTATTTGATTGATAATGGTTATTTAAGAGGAACTATAGATAAAACTTTATTTATCAAATCAGTTGGCCAGGATTCCATATTTGTTCAAATATATGTTGATGACATCCTTTTTGGTTCAACTTGTGTAGAAGTATGTAAGGACTTTGAGCTTGTAATGAAATCTAAATTTAAAATGAGCTCAATGGGTGAAATGTCCTTTTTTCTTAGGACTTCAAGTTCAACAATTAGAACATTGCATTTTTATTAATCATGGAAAGTATGTCAAGGATATTTTAGCCAAAATTGGGTTTTCTGATTGTAAATCTACTTCCACTCCTGGTGACACTAGGGCCAAGTTACATCCAGATTTAGATGGAGGAAGTGTTGACCAACATTTATATAAGTCTATGATAGGTTCCTTAATGTATCTTACTGCTAGTAGACCTGATATTATGTTTGGAGTGTGTCTATGTGCTAGGTTTCAGGCTGCCCCTAAGGTATCTCACTTAGTTGCTGTCAAGAGTGTAGGTCCCAGTGGTCCGATCTACAGGATTAAACTATACTAACTACGAGGCGGAATCTCGTAATCAATAAACACACAGGTTATAAACGAAAGCAATAAACGCATAAACACAATTACCGAATTCTAATGCTTCTGATTAACAATCGCTGTTACAATCCTAAAGCATAAACACGAATTCTGTATCAAAACCAACAACCCTAAACTGATCTGAACACCTCTATTTATAGAGTAACATGTTCAGCCAGTTTGGGCTTGGACTCTATTGGGCCTCACGGACATGCAAGTCCGTGAGCAGCCCACTAAGCTATCTATACACAGGCTAATACAATACTACATAATCAAAACATAATAGAACATCCAGTCATTGCAATTCTTGCACTAACAAACTCCCCCTTGACTGATGCTTCTATTCTCTGATTAATATCTCACTATCCGCATTAACCTGCAAGTTCAAACAACCATCAACGATCCTTTGGTAATCTCTACCAATATCTTCCCAACCTGCTAAAGTAACAATATGATCCTTCTTCAACATCTTCAGATCATTTTCGGTCAGATTAGCTAGCTGAGTGGCGTCAATAACTCTCAAGATCTCAGTCATGCCTTCATTGACTTCGTCATCTTTTCTGTACATCACCGCTTCGCCGGTTGCAACATCTACCGCCCAGATATGTAAGTCTCCAAGAATATCTCGACCAAAGTTCTTCATCGGAATCTTCGTCAAGCAAGCGATAGGAGGATATCGCATTCTTCTTGCAGTTCTCCCCGTTTCAGGATCTATCTTCTTCTTAGAGATCATCATCTTTCCAACTGCTGGTATAAAGTCCTTGAATACTCCAGTTTTCACTTCGTCTTTAAGTGTTCTTTCGACCCAGTTTGCATATTCATCCTTCCCTCTTTTGATTAGCTTCAGCTTTGACAAGTCGATGAGCTCTGACCTCGGAAATGAATTGAAATTTTCCCGATTTCTGGTTAAGTACTGAACTCCGTCAAATCTTTTAATTACGAACACCTGCAATTCAGAGTCAAACAACCAACTAATTATCCCCAAGTGTGGCTGACGTTCTCTTGTGAAAAACTTTCGGATCAGTGGCTGTTGCTTCTTTGGATCGAGCTTTCTAAACCACCCTGCGTTCTTCTAAGCTCGGTTTCGAAGTACTTTCTCCTTTTTCTTCAATGTTTGCTTCCTCTGTGCTCGCTGGTTCTTGAAAAACATATTCTCCTCCGTCATCTTCAAAGATCCAAGTGTCATCAGTGCTTTCCCCAATGTCTTGTTCCTTATTTTCTCCACTTTGTTTTTGCTGCTTTGATTGCTCCCCCTGATCTGCTGAAGTATAAATAGGCTGTGCTCGAGATGTAGAGGCAATCTGCTCTCGTTGACGTGCAGCATCTTGATCATCTTCGGGATCATCTTGTCGCTGTCTGACTGCAGATGGTTTGCACGGTTCCTCCCCCTGAGCAGATGACCGCTTCGAGAGCAATTTAACCTGTGCTTCAAGAGAGGATATACGCAGTGATGTATCAGCGTCAGACTGCAAGAGTGTAGCAACCTGCGTAGAAAGCTGCAAAACAAGTGAAAGTAAATCATTAAGTGTGGGGGGTGGATTCTCCGTGGCCCGTTTCTTGTGTGGGCGCAAAGTTGCTGTAGAGGACCCGGACTCTTCACCGCCAGGAGCTGGACGTTTCCCACGGTTCGATGGGTGAAACGAAGAAGTAAATTCGTTAGCATCAAGATTCAGCTCCTCCGTGGCCGCGTCGTTAACCTGAGTAGGAGAAGCAGCAGCATCAGCATTACGAGCAGGGGAGGGAACGATCACCTCAGTAGCAATAGAGTGATTACTCCCAGGTGGAGGAATAGGTGACCGCTCGGCAATGGCAGAGAGCGGAGGACTCTCATGGTAGTTATCAATCTCCCTGTATAATGTATCACTTGAAGTGGAATCCACAGCGACAGGAATCTTGGCCTTGCGCTTAGGCCGAGGTTTTGGCTTGCTAGTTGCAGGAGGGACATGTGTCTCAGTATTCTCTGTACGCGGTTCCCCGTCCAAAACATCTGCTTCCTGTCAACATCATTATCACGAAAATTTAAATCAACAATCGCCCCGAAGAGTGGGGTATCCTCAGCTTGATCTTCCCCGGGCTTGGCTGCATGAATCGTGAGACAGGTTTTGAATAATTTTGGCCCGCCGACCTGTTGTACTCGTTCACAAACATTTGGTGGAATCTTTTCGGGTTGCTTTTCTTGAGATGGTACAGATTCCTGGCCTTTGCTATTTGATGATTCGCTTTCATCATTCATTGGAGGTTGGGTTCTAAAGAAACTAAAGTCATTGTTGTATGGAGGTGGAGTTTCGTTATAACCTAAACCTGTGGTTGTACCAGAAGTGCGTTGACGACTTATCATGGAGTTCAAGGTGACATAAGAGGTGCGGAATTGTTCCATCTTGCTTTCCTGTTCAGTTAATTTAATTTGACAAGAATGTAACTCTTGAACTTTCATGGCAAAATTTTTCTTTTCGTTTTCAAGACTGTCGTACAACATGGCGACTTTTTGTGTTAAAAGACCTACATCTGCTAGAAGTTGAACTCTTGTTTTTTCAATTTGTTTAAATTTTCTTATGTAGTCATCTTTTAAGAAAACCTGTATTGAAACTTCCTTTTCAAGTTTGGTGTCTGTGTTGCCAAACTTGATACTGAAGTGAACAATTTGTCATGTTCAAGAGTTAAGACAATAAAAGATTTGCACAATTCTTTAACAGATGCAAGGTCAAGAAGTACCTTAGACTTCTCGGTTTGAAGACCAGCCATTTTTGCAACAAAATTTTCGTTAGATACGTCCACCGTACAATTGCATAGTGTTTTCTCGTCCTTAGTGTCTTTAACATCCTGATCGTCTTCATTTGAGCTTGTGTCGTTATCAGAACTGGAACTTGTGTCATTATCGGAACCTGAGTCACTGGTTTCACTGTGAATCTCTTCAACAGAAGACATGAGTGCTTGATTGGTACAGATTGTCCAGTCGTATGTGTGATCATCGTGTTGGACGATCATTTCCTGTGAGGCTAAGCTACGCTGTGGTTGAGAGGCTTGTGAAGGACCGCTTTTGTCTTGATTTGAAGGACGTTCAACTTTAGGCTGTTGACACTCTCTTGCGAAATGACTAGGTTGTTGACAATTGTAACACCGTACCTTAGATTTATCGAAGCCTGCCTTTCCTGTTCTTAGACTTCGTCCTGTTCTTGCCATGAATCTCTTTATTCTATTAGTAATCATAGCGGTTTGCCATTGTAAATCCATTTCTTCAAGGTCATCCTGATCAACTTGACTGAAATCCTCATCCCATAGCCCTGGATCGGCAATTTTTCCTTGTACCTGATTTCCATAGGCAGTCAAAAAGCAAGATAATATTTCGAGACTTTCCTCTGCAGATTTAACACTCATTGGCATTTTCTGATGTGTGGCAGGAACAGCTGGTGTTGCAGTGGTAGGTCGAGTGCCAGAATGTGTTTCCGAGGGCGGTGGATCCTTATCCGTAAAGAAAGCAGTTGCGTTTTCGGAGGTGTGTGATTCTGAGGTTTGCCCGTAGGGTGTTTGATCTGTAATCATGTTTGTTGTGAAACGGGTCAATTCATATCCTCTGAATCGTTCTAGCAGTGATTCTAAAGTTAAGACTTCGTCAGTGTTTTTGTCAATTTCATCTTTTATAAGGTTTACGTAAACCTCCCAACGCTTAGGCAACACATCCAAGAATCGCTCAACTTTTTCACTTGTTACATCTATTTTATATCTAGCGAGTTCAGCAAGAAGATTGAAGTATCTGGTAACAGTATATTCAAAAGGTTCATTAACTCCTGATCTGAAAGTATTGAATTGTCGTTTAAGGAGATCCATGAAAATCCACGAAGAAGTATCCACGAAAATCCACGAAGAAGTGTTCTTGAAAATCCACGAAGAAGTATCCACGAAGATCCACGAAGAAGTATCCACGAAGATCCACGAAGAAGTATCCACTAAGATCCACGAAGAAGTGTTCACGAAAATCCACGAAGATGTTTTCACGAAGATGTCTCCACGAATCAAATCCACGAACTAAGTCCACTTGTTAAATCCACGAACTAAGCCCACGAAGGAAATCCACGAACTAAGCCCACGAAGTAAATCCACGAACTAAGCTCACGAAGTAAATCCACGAAGACGTCTAGAAACCCTAATCGCCGCCGAAGATGTCCAGAAACCCTAATAAACACAAAATGCCGCTGAAAAATTACTAAGAACCCTAAATATCAAGAATCGATTAAAACCTGAATTTAACCCTGAACCAAATCTCGATAGAGAGCAAACAAAGCGTTTGCTCTGATACCAATTGTAGGTCCCAGTGGTCCGATCTACAGGATTAAACTATACTAACTACGAGGCGGAATCTCGTAATCAATAAACACACAGGTTATAAACGAAAGCAATAAACGCATAAACACAATTACCGAATTCTAATGCTTCTGATTAACAATCGCTGTTACAATCCTAAAGCATAAACACGAATTCTGTATCAAAACCAACAACCCTAAACTGATCTGAACACCTCTATTTATAGAGTAACATGTTCAGCCAGTTTGGGCTTGGACTCTATTGGGCCTCACGGACATGCAAGTCCGTGAGCAGCCCACTAAGCTATCTATACACAGGCTAATACAATACTACATAATCAAAACATAATAGAACATCCAGTCATTGCAATTCTTGCACTAACAAAGAGGATCTTTAGATATCTTAATGGACAACCTTCATTAGGACTTTGGTATCCTAAGAATTCTACCTTTGACTTATATTCCTACACTGATACTGACTATGGTGGCTGCAACTTAAATAGAAAATCTACCACAGGAGGTTGCCAGTTCTTAGGAAATAGGCTAGTATCATGGCAATGCAAAAAGCAGACTCCTGTTTCTCAGTCTTCTGCTGAAGCTGAATATATTGTTGCTGGTTCTTGCACATCTCAAGTGTTATGGATTCAGAATCAGATGTTAGACTATGGCCTTAAATTCATGAACACACCTATTCACATAGACAACACAGCTGCCATGTTTATCACTAAGAACCCAGTACAACATTCTAAAACTAAGCATATTGAGATTAGACATCTCTTTATTAGAGACTGCTTTGAAAAACATTTGATTCACTTAGTAAAGATTCATACAGACATCCAACTAACAGACCTTTTCTCAAAGGCATTTGATGTAACAAGATTCAACTTCCTTGTTCAGGCTATTGGTCTTATAAATCTTGATTGAGTGTTTCTTCAAAAATATTTTTGTACATATCTTTTTGAATTTTGCTTTCTTTTATTTCAAAATACAAAAAGAGGGGGAGAAAATGGATAAGAAAAGCAAAAAATATACATACATATATATATATATATATATATATATTCGGAGTATTCTTTTACAATTAGGATTTTTTTTTTTTGGTTCATAATTAGAAAAACTCCAAAAATATGTCATTCCATTTTGTATAGATAAAATCCAAAAATATGTTCTTTCAGATTTGTACAAATTAAACTCAAAAAGATTTTATTTCTATTCTATTTGCAAAGTTTTAAATTTGTTTTCAAAAAATTTAAAAATCAAAAACAGTATAAAATTTGAAAATGTTTCACAAAAACAAATTTTCTCATAAAAGAATCTTAAACATAAATTCCAGAGTGATTTAGCATAGTTCACTATTTAAAAATTTCATGAAACCAAATGTTTTTACAAATGCACATATTTCTGTATTTTGAAAACCTTAAAAACCTGTGGCTTATTCATTGCATTAGATCACTACAAATAATAACTTTCAAATGGGAATTCAGTGTATGTCAAGAAAAAAAGAGAAAGAATGTCATATTTTCAGTAACTATGAGGATATAAATCTATTATTCTAAAACTGTGAAGTGTTTAAAAGTGACTTTTTAATGATTTATTGACTTTGAGATACTTGATGCTAGCTTGATAAATGGCAAAGACAGGTGAATAAGTCCAAAATTTTAATAAACTAGTCTTTTGTCCTCTAAGATCCTTAATGCTTACTTGATAAACGACAAAGACAGGGGAAATAGTTGATCAATTGTACTAAGTCCAGTTTGAACACATAAATAATGCATTTAATCAAAAATATCTTGAGAGAAGAAGCAATTTATAAGGTTGAGAAATCATATTCTGGGGACTCTCAATAAAGTTTGAAGATTAGTCATGAGTTCAGTCAAAATTATTTGAGTAAAATATGTCACAAAAACTGCTATGTTTTTTATAAGTAAATATGATATAAATGCCATATTTTAGCAAAATATCGATTTAATTTATTTCTTCTTGACAAGAATTGAAAAGTTTGATTGTGTATTAGGTTCTTTTTAAACTTTTAAGTCTTGCAGTGAATGAATTTTTGACACAGGATGAACATTTTATAAAACATTTCTTTTCTTTTGCAAATTTGCTCTTATGAACTAATTTATGAAATTCTGGAATATAAGTTTGTGATTTTGAAATTGAAATTTTGCTTTATAAACTATTTCTAGACTAACTGTGGATTTGAAGTAAATTAGTTTTAATGTGTAAATTTTGTATTAAAGTTTGAATTTAGAAGTTTTGGGAAAATTATTGACTTTATTTCTTTCCAATTCGGAGTTAATTTTTCAATTCGGAATATTAATTCTAATTTTGAGTTAAATATTTACAAGTCGGGGTGTTTAACTTTGTTGACTGTTTGTTAAAATTCGGAATATTAATTTTAGTTCAGAGTCTTTTCAGTCGGAAGTTTTATTTTAGGATCGGGGAACTTTTGGTGGGAAATTAATTATATTTTTTTTTTCTATTTCATTATTCTATTAGTTTAAATTTAAATATTTTTTAATCAAAATAGCAGTTCTCTAAGTCGATTCTAAATCTCTAATCCCAATATAGTTTATCATTATTTATTCCTTTGAGCGATTAAGCTTTAGTTCTGCCTTTTCGTTCTCTTAGAGCCTATTTCGAGAGTTTTTGCTTGTTTTCTTTGCTTTTCACTCATATTACCTAGTTTCTGTTTCCTTTAAGGTATATTTTTGCTGTCTTATGAATTTATTAATGTGGTTTTCTTGATTATACATCATTTCTAACCTTAATTTTATGTAAAAGATGGCATTAAGATACAAATATAAACATAATATTGCTGCTTTCCTAGACATGACCCATTCAGAGGTTGATGACGATTGGAAGTTAATCTTTGGTTTCTTAATCAAGTCGAACTTACGTGAGGCAATCTATAAAAGTCATGTTATGTACAATGACCTATTACAAGAATTTTGGGAAAATTCAAGGTTTGAGATCATTGAAGGAGTAAGAACTGTCACATCATCTGTTCAAAGAGAGAGTGTAATAGTAAATGAAGATGTGATTAGAAGGGTTTCAAAATTAAATGATGCTGAAGGGGTTGAGAAATTGAGTATGGAGGATATAAAAACGGTTTGCAGACAAATTGGGTATGAAGGGGACTTTCCTGACAACATGGTAAAGAAGGAAAAAGTGTCCTTCAATTGGAGATATATGATCCATGTTTTGGTGTGCTGTATGTCTGGGAGGTCTGGAGGATTTGATAAGCTTAATCAAACCTTAGCTTCTGCATTTGTTTGTCTCATTACTCAGAGAAGATTTAACTTCTCTAGTTTTATTATGGACAACATGCAGAGAATGCTTGAAGGGACAACAACAAAATTTTTGTTATACCCTAGATTTCTCCAAATGGTTCTTCAGTCTAAAGTACATGGTTTAATGCTTGAAGGCCCAACTATCAAAGATGAAAACATGAATTGGAAAATCATGGCAAACATGAAGAAGGTATTCACAAAGGAAAGGGTTGTATTCTCTGGGAACTTCACGCCTTTCTTCCCATACATGATTGATCAAGCTAGAGTTGCTATCAATGACTTCATTGAGTTTCAAGGGGAGTTAGCAGGAAATGTGATACATGAAGAACAACAAGGTGCTCCTATTCAACCTGAACAAGATCAAGCAGAACCACAAGCCCAAGCAGAACAGTCTCAATTGAAGATTGAACGTCCTCTGTCTCCTTTGAATCCTTTGTCTCCTCCATCGATATCTCCTATGCAACAAGAACCTACCTCAACTTATGTTCCATCTGTTGAAACTTCTGAACAAGCTCATAATACACCTACCCTTACTCAAGTGTATACATCAAGAACTAAGGGTCAAGGTGGGAATTTGAAGAAGATTGTAGAGCTCACCAAGAGAACGGAGGAATTGGAGCTACTGATAAAGAAACGGGAGACTCTAATATATCAATTGAGGTGGAAAATAGTGTTGAATGAAGTTACGATGAAGGGGTTACATGGTGCCACTACTGTGTCAAACCCTATGGATGATGCATCCAAAATAGGGGGAGATATAGATTTGGATATTGAAAATGTGGAAATAATGGAGATAGATGGTGCATGACTGAATGTAGAAAGAGAGGATATAGTAAGGGGGAGTGAGAGTACTAGTGTCAATGAAAGTGTGAGCATTGACCTCTCAATTGTACGTAAGATTTATAAAAGTGTAGAAAAAGAAGTAACCAGCAGGAAGGGAAAGGAAAAGGTTGAGGAAGAAATAACTAAGTCTGGGGAAAAAGAGGATAGTTTTGAAGAATATAAAGAGATTTCCGGGAATGAAAAAGGTTCGGAGGAAAGAAGAAGAAGTTCGGAGTACTTGGAAATAAGTTCAGACGAAGAAATGGTCCAAACTAGTATTCAAGAAAGAAGATATAGACTAGTAGACCAACATGTTGAGCTGGTAGACAAAGAGACCTTTGATAGGTATTTGGATGGTATGTTTGAAGGAATAATTGATGAGACTGCAACAGATTAGTGGTGCATTCACATAAGGAAAAAGAACCAAATTTCATAAATAAGGATGTATGGAATGAAGATATTGGAGGAGAAAAGATAGAAAAAGTCGTCATTGATGTTAATAGTGATGCTGAAGATAACAAGAATGAAGAAAATGCAGTGAAACAAGAGGAGGAGGAGATAGAAATTGAAAAAGAAGCTGAAGGAGAAAAGAAGACTGAAGCTGAAAAAGTTGAAAATACAAGTATGGTCAGAAGTGGAAGAAGAGTCAAAAGTCAAGTTGTGAAATCATCATCTTTGGTACAATCCAAAGTCATGAATCTTAAGAAGAAATTGTTGGACTTCAAACAGAGTCTTCTAGAAATACAATATAAGAACCACTTGAAATGTTACCTTGTCACTGCTGGAAACATAAATACAAGGTCTGTTGGTCAAATGAAAATTGAAACATTTGAACAACATTGGATGGATGTTAAAACAAAATTGATGATGAGAGATCTAAAAGAGAAAAAGGGAAAAGATAGTTCAGGAAATTCTAAAGAATAGACAAATTAAAGATGCTCCTAAAGAACCAAGTGTTAGAGAATCTTACGCTCATGAAGCTGATCAATCTACACAAGCTGATAGAGTAACTTTGAAGTCTTTGATTGAAAAACAGAGACAAGATGTTTACTCTAGATCAAAAGTAAAGGAAGAATAGATTGCTCAACATATGGAGAATCAGTCATGGTTTTCTGAATCATCTCTGAGAAAAGAATTCATCCAATCTCAATCATCTCAACCAACAGCCTCTGCCAAACCTTCAGAATTTCATTCATCCTCTCTGCCTGAAGATTGTTATACTGATGATCCTGCAACAACAGCAGCAATAGAAGAAATTTCTCAATGGATGGAGGAGACTGCAGATGATGGGGAAGATCGTGATAAATTTGGTTTCCCTGTTGATATTGATTCTCATCATCAAGAAGAAGGCAGTAACTCTGGCTCAAGGATCAAAGAGGTATCTCAGGAAAGATCAAAGGAAGAAAGAGAAGAGTTGATGAATACGAAGAAGGGTGTCCTCCCACCAATTGTAGGATGGAAATTTAACTATGATACCGGAGCAATTATGATCAAAAGGAAGGGTGTTAGTGGTATAATGATCAGGTCCTACATAACAGTTGAACAGTTAAGAGAGATTTTAGTAGAGGATGCTGTGCAACTTAGCATATTGTAAATGATCAATCATGATGACTATCCTCATGGGTATGAATACGAGAACTTCATCAAAGACTGTGCTAAAACTGGATTTTTAAATTTTGGCAAGAAGTTCATTGCTAAGCTCAAGAGATTTACTATGCACATAGGACCAATGAAGAAGGTAAAAATGATCAATCAAAGAGCTAAGATCCTGAGATGGTGGGCAGATTACTCTTCAAATGAATGGGTTCTGAACATGGAGGATGGAGAGGAACAAAGATTGTATGAAATGGGAGACATAAGGGAGCTCATAAACGATGATATCATTACACTGTCTAAACTACCATTAGAAGGAATGGAACAAGATGACACAGAAGGTAGGATGGCTTTGGAATGTATAGTGATAGAGCTGAATAAAATAAGAAATGGACGCAGAGAAGGAAGATGATTGGTGGTGGACATAAAGATGGGAAGGGAGCTGACTTAGCAAGACAAGGATTTTGGAAGCATCATCCAATGGGGAGTTGTTGGAGCATACAAGTTCAATGGTGAAGCTTCCAAACTAACCAAGTCATAGTTTAGAGTAGT
Organism: Senecio squalidus; assembly: GCA_910822075.1. NCBI lineage: Eukaryota > Viridiplantae > Streptophyta > Magnoliopsida > Asterales > Asteraceae > Senecio > Senecio squalidus. Next base: position 38,063,401 of record CAJVGC010000582.1, on the reverse strand, counting down.
TTAGTATCAATTCAGAGTCTCCAAATTGTTTAATAAAGTGTAAAGTTTAGGAAGGTTTCAGTTCGGGGGAACTAATTCTTCACTGAATTAGTTCAAGTTCTCCCGAACTGATCCAACTAAACTATAAGTTTATGTCTACTCCGAATTTTTTTTTAATAAAAATAAGGATGAAATTTATGTAATTGTTAGTTAGTTTAGGTCTATAAATAGTAGCTAGCAAACATGTAGAATGGATGCTTTTGAACAGAATTGTTGGTGTAACCGAATTTCCCGCCCAAATATAATTTTCATTCTACTTGTTCATTCATCGTTGATTATTATCTCTAAATCATTCGTTCAATTACTTCTAATTCCGCTAGTCGTAATTGAGATCATACACGTATTGATAACTGTGAGGATTTACGAGACCTAACAAAGGGAGTGTGCGGTACGTGAATATGATAGAAATACTTTGATCATCGGAACTCGAAAGACAAATATTTATACAATCAACATGAAGCAATTCAAATTCGAGAAGACTGTGTGTGTTTTATCTTAAGCCGATTCACAGAACACTTGGTTATGGCACCGACGTCTTTCACATCTAAACTTCAACAACATTACTCCACTAGCCGTGAAAGGTCTTGTCATCGGATTTCCCAAGTTGAAATTCGTGAAAGATCAATTATGTGATGATTGTGAGAAAGGGAAATTGAAGAAAATGTCTCATTCCTCAAAACTTGTATGTGATACAACTCATTTCTTTCAACTAATCCATATGGATTTGCACGGACCAATGCAAGTGGAGTGTCGAAGTGAAAGGGAGTATAATCTTGTTATTGTCGATGCTTATTCTCGCTACACATGGGTTTTCTTTCTTCATTCAAAGATGGAGACTCCGGAGTTTGTGATTTATTTCATCAAGAATAAACAACTTTATTCTCAACATTGTGTTAAGACGATTCGTTCTGACAATGACACATAATTCAAAAATCAAATTCATAATGACTTTTTTCAATTGGTTGGAATTTCACATCAATATTCGGCGACTCGAACTCTTCAACGAAATGAAGTGGTAAAAAGGAGCAACCGGGAACTTGTGGAAGCCGCTCGAACAATGCTTTCCTATTGAAAATGACCTCTTTCATTCTAGGCCGAATCCTTATCAATCTCATGTTTCACACAAAATCGGCCAATTATCAAAAAATGATTTTTCATGAAACCATATATAATCATCAATGGTCGTTCACCAACTCTCAAGTTTCTTCACGTATCCGGATGTAAAAGTTTTGTTTTGAACGACAAAGATCGATTGCGAGAATTTGATGACAAAGTCGGTGATGCAGTTTGTGTTGGTTATTCTACGGAATCAAAGGCTTTTCGGGTTTACAACACTCTCACAAAAGTGGTAATTGAGAGTGTAAATGTGTCATTTGATGATTTTGGCACAATGGCTTCCGATCATTTCAGTTTGGAACTCATTTCAAATGATTCAACACCCTCATTAAATACTTTCTTTGATTTGATGTATTACTTTAGTGACGAATCACCATCAACCCCAATGGATTGACCAACTTCATCAACAATGGGGACTCAAACCTCACATGATTCCATTCGGTTGATTCCAACATTAAATGAACCTCAAATTCCAAATGATGATAATTTTTATCAACTAGCACCCAAAATTGTCACTACTTCATAATTAAGTGATTCCATTCCTAATACTTCCAATCCTACACATCATGAACCTTTGGATATATCAATGATCGCGTATGAACACGTACGATAAAGACAAATGAATGGTTATTCTACAAATTTTAAAGTTCTATCCAACCGAAGACTCTTGTCGGATCATTAAGTGTTCCTAATTGGATAAACTCTATACAAGATGAACTGAATCAAATCAAAAGGTTAGATGTATGTGAAAAAGTTCCAAGTCCTCAAGATCGCTCAATTGTGGGGGTTAAATGGATTTTCAAGAATAAAAAGGATGAAAATGGCATTGTGGTTAAGAATAAGTCAAGACTTGTGGCAAAGGATTATTCTCAACAAGAAGGAATCGACTATGATGAGACGTTTCCACCCGTTGAAAGAATTGTTGGGAAAAACAATGATCTATCCCAAGATTAATAAATCTGTTAATCAAAGTCTGAGTCTGAGTGACATGAGTCTGAGTGACTCAGTCTGAGTGACATGAGTCTGAGTGACTCAGTCTGACTAACTCAGACTCATGAGAGAAGTCAGGCGTGATTTAAGGCAGTCTAGTTAGTCAATATCTTTTATATGTTTAAAAGATCTTCTTAGATTGATCCTTATCAGACTCACTATAATTATGTATAAATAGTGAGTTTAAGTCTTGTAATCGTGACACCTTTTAAACGAAATATAACTGTGTGTTATGTTCACTGTTTCTATATTATAATTCCGCTATAATATCTACTGAAACTGAGTATCAAACTGATATATAACAATTAACGTTTAAATACTTATTTGTTATTGATTTGCCATTGTTTGAGATCTTAGTAAGACCTAACAACTGGTATCAGAGCAAATAAGATTTACATTTTAATAAATTTATAAATCTTAAATGATCAATACTTAGAATCTCAAAACAATGTCATCATCTTCAAATATAACTGCAATGGCTGGTAAAGGAATTCCAGTATTCAATGGTCATAACTTTGCCCATTGGAAGCTTAAAGCTGAGTGGCATTTATCAGGAATTCATGAAGAAATGATAAGAATCATAACTGAAGGACCCATAATTCCAGGAAAGGTCATTGATGAAGTCAAAGAAGGTGATAAACTTGTCCAACGTGCCAGATGGGTTCAAACCACCAAAGCTCAATGGACAGATCAAGACAAGCTGTTGTACAATCTTGATCCCAAAGCCAGAAGCATTTTAGGCAATGCAGTATCTGAACAAATATTTTCTAAAATTGCTGGCTGTAAAACTGCTAAAGAACTCTGGGATACATTAATTGTGTCATATGAAGGAGTCCCAGTAGTGAAAGAACAACGGCTGAACAGTCTCATAAGAAATTATGAAAACTTCTACATGAAAGAAAAGGAGACTTTGGCTGATGTTCATACAAGATTTCAAATCATGTTAAATGATATGTCAGCTCTGGGAGTGACAAAGGAAGATGATGAAATCTGTAAGAAATTTGTTGATATTCTACCTAACAAATTTGAATCTGTTATTACATCTCTTGTAGTGAGTGAGAAACTGTCCACCTACAAGCTGCCAGGACTATTTGGCTTATTGTTGAATTTTGAGGAATCTCAAGAAAGAAAGAAGATCAACCATAGGCGAACTACAAGAGATCCAGAAGCTGCATTAGTTGCAACTAGCAAGAGGAATAAAGAAATTTATTCTAAAGCTGACTCATCTGAGTCTGAGTCACACTCAGATTCAGAGTCTGACGATGAATCAGAAGTGAAGAAACTGAAAAGTCAGCTTGCCCTGTTGACTATGAAGCTTGAACAGAAGACTGGGTACAAGGGAAAGAAACCTTTTGATCTAAAAAAAGTAAAATGCTTCAAATGCAACGAATATGGTCACATGGCTGCCGATTGTAAAGTGAAGAATGCTCAGACTGAGCATATGGATGAAGTTGCTGAAAGAGCTCAAAGATACAGAAACAAGTATCTTAAATATAAGAAAGGCCATAGTTCAAATTCTCAAAAACCTCAAGCTGAACAGAAAGCCTTCTTTGCAGAAGAATGGTTAGATGAGGAACTATCATCTGATGAAGAGGAAGTAGAAGACAAATGTCTGATGACGTTGGTGGAAGAAGTAACTGAAGCTGAGAAATCTGCTTCTCAGTTCGAAAAGGATCTTAAAGAAGCAGAAAGAATGAGTTGCAACTCAGACTGGAACAAGTCAAAACTCTACAAGGTACATAATTTCAATTCTTATACAAATGAACAAAAACTCCAAATATTTGAGTACATTTATATAGACTTGACCACCACTTTAGAAGAACAGACTGAACTCAAACATAAACTCAAAGATCTTGAAAACAATTTAAAAATTAAAGATGATAAAATTATGGAATTAGAAAGCTACAAAGTTCTTTTAAATGCTCAGACTGAAGCTTATAATGATCTTGCAAAAGAAAATCACAAGTTTAGAGAAGAAACTGAGCACTATAAAAGAATTTGTAAATCTTGGTGTATTTCATCTTTAAAAAATGAAGATTGTTTGAGCAGACAGGTACCCAAACAAGTGCAAGCAGTGTTGGGTGAAGGGTTTAGTTTGAAGAAATACATGACAGAAGAGGAAGAAGAAGCTGAACAGGCTGAAAGAGAAAAAATCATTTTTAAACCAGAAATTCTTCCAAATACTTTCACTTATGTGAAAGGAGATAAAATAATGATGTCAAATGCATTTGTTAAACCTGTAATTGCTCAAGTTTTGAATAAAAATGATCTTTTGCCTTCATCTTCTTCTAAATCTGACTGTGTTGTTTTATCTGAGACTGATATTCAGAAATTGACTCCCTTGAACAAAGTTTCTACCAAAGTCGTGAGCAAACCAAAGGGTAAGGCTCCAGTCAGTTCCAAAGGCTACAACAAAAGTTCTGAATCAAAAACAATTGATAAATTAGGAAACCAATTACTGGAACTGACCAACATTGTAAAAACTTTAGTCAGGGATAAATCACCAAATCAAGCAAGGTCCAAATCTCCTCCCAAGAGAAATTGCTATAACTGTGGTGAAAAAGGGCATGAAGCTGTGTTTTGTAAACTATTGACTAGGTCTAGACTTAAAAACCCTTATGCTCAAAAGTCAGTTTCATCAAAACATTGGTCATCTTCACATCAGTCAAGGTCATCAAAATCCAGATCTGTCTCATCAAAATCAGATTCATCCTCAAGAAACACCTCTCCACCAAAGACTCCTTATGTACAATCTTCCAAAATTAAGTCAGTCCCATCCAGAGTCAGTCTTAAAAATATTCCTTGCAAGTATTGTGGTGTCATAGGCCACTATTCGGTTAATTGCATGAATGAGATCAACAAATGGAATTATACAAATCCCAAAACTGACTGCAAGATTGAAACTGCACCTAAACCTATCTCAGTTCATGGATCCACTCTAAAGTGGGTACCCAAAAGGAACTAATTTCTTCCTTTTTCATGTGCAGGATTCTACAAAATGGTATTTAGACAGTGGAGCATCAAGGCACATGACAGGAATGAAGTCCTTTCTACAGGACTATAAGGAAGAAGATGGACCTCAAGTAAGATATGGTGACAATGGAGTATCAATGACTAGGGGATATGGAAAGATTCATGCTGGAGCTGTTACATTCAAGAGAGTTGCATATGTGGAAGGATTGCAACATAATCTACTCAGTGTGAGTCAAATCACTGATGAAGATCATGAAGTCAGATTCAGAAAACAAGCTGGCATAATCTATAGTGCCAAGGGCAAACCATTGCTGCTAGCCAAGAGAGAAAGAGATGTTTTCTGCCTGGATCTGAGTACAGCAAATGATGAAGCTGAGACATGTCTGTTCACAGAAACAAAGGAGGAATTGAATTGGTTATGGCATCGAAGGTTATCTCACTTAAACTTCAAGAACATTAATGCATTATCCAAAAGCAAGTTAGTCAGAGGGCTGCCAGAACTGACTTACACCAAAGACAAAGTTTGCTCAGCTTGTGTTCTTGGAAAGCAAACGAAGTCTCAATTTCCATCCAAAATGCTACATTCCATTGATGAACCCCTGTTCATGCTACACATGGATCTCTTTGGACCAATTGGAATTGAAAGCAAAGGAGGGAAGAAGTACACACTGGTCATTGTTGATGAGTTTACTCGATTCACTTGGGTCATATTCTTAAGAGCCAAAAGTGATGCTGCAGAAGAGATTATCAGTCTGATCAAACGGGAACAGCGCCAGAAAAATGCTCTTGTTCGTCAGATGCGAAGTGATCATGGAACTGAGTTCAAAAACTCAGTCTTGATTGATTTTTGTGATCAATTTGGCATAGTACAAAACTTTGCCTCAGTTCGAACTCCTCAACAAAATGGAGTAGCAGAAAGAAGAAACAGGACTCTAATTGAAGCTGCAAGAACAATGCTATGTTATGGAAAGATGGAGATAAAATTCTGGGCTGAAGCTGTCAATACTGCCTGTTTCACACAGAACAGATCAATAATTGTGAAACGACATGGCAAGACAGCATATGAATTATATCACAACAAAGTTCCCTCAATCCATTATTTCCATGTCTTTGGAAGTAGATGCTATATTCTTAATCAAAGGGACCTGTTGTGTAAAATGTCACCCAAGGCTGATGAAGGATTATTTGTTGGCTACTCAAGTGTTGCTAAGGCATTCAGAGTGTACAATGAACGAAGAAAAGTTGTTGAAGAGAGCATCAATGTCACCTTTGATGACACTACTCAGTCTGACAAAGACGACTCATCCTCTCAGATTGATATCTCAATAATCAATCAACTCTGTGACGAACTGCTCCTAAATTCCTCTGAATCTGAAACTCAGCGTGAAGATCAGTCTGCCAGAACCAGTTCTCAAGATCAAGCATCAGAAAGTGAAGCTGATGAACCATCATCTCAGAGAGCTTCAGAATCAGAAACATTAGAGTCAATTGAAACTGGTGATACTCAGACTGAGACACCTCAGTCTGACCAAGCTCAGCCTCAACCTACTCAGACTGATATCGTTCAGACTGAAGAAGAAGAAGCTACTGAACATGTTTCAGGGAACATCAAGACTGTAAGGGGCCATCCAATTTCATCTGTTATTGGCTCTTTAACTGAAGGTGTCAAAACAAGAAGAAAGACTGCCACAGCAAATTTTTGCTTTTATACAAACTTTTTGAGTCTGATGGAACCCAAGACTGTTGAACAAGCTCTGTTAGATGAAGACTGGGTTGAGGGCATGCAAGAGGAGCTCGGTGAATTCATAAGAAACAATGTCTGGACAAAGGTCCCACGTCCTCTGCGTAAGACCATTATTGGCCTTAAATGGATATTCAGAAACAAATTTGATCAGGATGGAGTAGTGATCAGGAATAAGGCCAGACTGGTGGCTCAGGGATACAAACAGGAAGAAGGAATTGACTATGATGAAACATTTGCTCCAGTGGCCAGAATTGAAGCTATCAGATTGTTCCTAGCATATGCAGCCTTCAAGGATTTCTTGGTTTATCAAATGGATGTAAAGAGTGCCTTTCTAAATGGAGATCTGCAGGAGGAAGTCTATGTGAAACAGCCTCCAGGTTTTGTTGACCCCAACTTTCCTGATCATGTTTATAAATTGAATAAAGCATTATATGGTCTCAAACAAGCTCCTAGAGCTTGGTATGAAACCTTGTCTGAATTTCTCATTAAAAATGATTTTAAAAGGGGTTCAATTGATAAAACTCTGTTCATAAAAAGGGAAAATGGTCATGTTATTTTGGTTCAAATATATGTGGATGACATTATATTTGGCTCCACAAATGACAAACTCTGCACTTGGTTTTCAGAACTCATGTGTAGTGAATACAGAATGAGTATGATGGGGGAACTAAATTTCTTTCTGGGTCTGCAAGTAGAACAAAAGGAAGATGGAATTTTTATAAACCAAAGTAAATATGTCCATGATTTAGTCAAGAAATTTGGTTTTGCAACAAGTTCTGAAATGAAAACACCAATGAGCACCTCTGACAAATTGCACAAAGACTCATCTGGCAAGTCAGTCTGTCAAGCTACTTATAGAGGAATGATTGGTTCATTACTCTATCTGACTGCTAGCAGACCTGACATCATGTTCTCTACATGTCTGTGTGCACGTTATCAGGCTGATCCTAAGGAATCTCATCTTAAAGCTGTTAAGAGGATTTTTCGATATCTTAAGGGTACACCAAACCTTGGTTTATGGTACCCTAAAGATTCTGGTTTTGAACTAATTGGGTACTCAGATGCAGATTATGCAGGTTGTAAGCTTGACAGAAAGAGCACTTCAGGAGGATGTCAGCTCCTAGGAGGCAAGCTGGTTAGTTGGTCTAGTAAGAAACAAAACTCAGTCGCAACTTCCACAGCTGAAGCTGAGTATGTGGCTGCAGGAAGCTGTTGTGCACAATTGCTTTGGATGCAACATCAATTGGCTGATCTTGACATCAACATTCAAAACACACCCATCATGTGTGACAACAAGAGTGCTATCCAAATCACTGAGAATCCAGTATTCCACTCCAGGACTAAACATATTGAAATCAGGCATCATTTTATTCGAGACTGTGTGGAGAAAGGAAAGGTCAGACTGGAGTTTGTGGTAACCAATGATCAATTGGCAGACATATTCACCAAACCTCTGAGTGAGGAAAGGTTCTTCTATTTGTTAGGAGAACTTGGCATGTTAAATCCTTAGTCCGGTCAATTTCACATTTCAAACTGACCACTATGTCAGTCTGACTATTTTCAGTCTGACTAAAAAGTCAGCTTCAGGACTCTCAGTCTGACCACAGTCCTCAGACTCAATGTATTTTTAGAACATATTTTTTATATATTTTTTATATCTTCTGTATCTTTTCAATTAATCATTAGATAGTTTTTTTAATGTTTTTTTTTTCTTTGGTCAAGTCCTGTCAACGGTCATTCGTTACAAGTTGTATTTTCTAGGGGTCTAAATTGTAATTTTTCTAAATTAGTTACAGATTTTCGCTATATTAGTTTAAATCTAACTGTATTTCAAATTTTTAAACCTAGCTTTTCTTCTTTCTCATTCTTTGCTTAATTTTTTTTCTCTCATGGCTAACCCCAATCTGATGCTTCATGTTACTTCAAGAATGATCCCAGGTGCCGATTTTCAACAACGGGTTCAAATTAAGGATAATAATAGAGTGGCGACTGCTGAAATTCCCGCCAATCGACGAAACAGGGGTTTTGAGCAACTGATTCAGTATATGAAGGCTCATCCCCTCTATGGCGCCTTTTTCTGTGCAAACACTATGTGTCCTCCCGTTCTATGTGAATGGTGGTACACCTGCACCGCTAATGCTGACAGAACTGCTCTCACTGGCACATACAATAATGGGCGTTCAACCATTGTTATCACTGAAGAAACCATTCGGAGTGCATTACTCCTTCCAACACTCGCTGAGGCTGGCGAAGGAGGGTTTCAGACAAGACGAAGCAAACAGCAAGCCAGGGAAGAAGCTTTTCCCCTCATTGGTCAGACTGAAACCCAGGGAGTCATTAAATACAGTCTATTCACTGGCAAGTGGAAATTCTTGTTTTCTATGATAACAAGATGCTTGGGGGGTAAATCGGGAAGTTTGGATCAGATGAATGAGTTTGAAACTCATCTGTTCCATGCTATGGTAACGGGTAGACGAATCTCATTCTCACAGCTTTATTTTGATGAGATTCTCTCCCTAGCCCTAAAACCCAAACGACCGAATGATGTTCCATTTATTCGTGTCCTTTCACTCAGTTTTGAGGAGGCCCTGGGCAAAGAAACTTATGATCAGCTTGATCAACGATTTTATACTTGTGAACTGCCCAGGCTGACTCCAAAAATGTCTACTTATATCAATATCACTGAGACTGAAGCTCCACTTACACCTGTGATGCTTGAATGGATTGCAAATCCGTTCATTGATCAGGAACAGACTGAGTCTGACTCCTCAGACTCAGATGTCCAAGCTGATAGAATTGACGGAGGGCCTGAGGGTAATATCCCTGCTGCAGATGCTGAGGTGGACATGGGTGGGGCTGGGCCAAATGAAGCTGACCAAGGTATGGAAATTCCTATAACTCTACCTCAGTCTGAGAGTATCCCCTCTCAGTCTGAGCAGTCCACTCCACATCTTGATGTACTGGCTACACAAGCGACCAACCTAATGGACTCACCAAGTTCATTTGATAAAGCACTCACATCTAGCCCCACAGCAAATCAAGCGCTAATGGACTCACTTTTCCATGAGGCTGAGAGTTCAATACTCCCCTCCAGTGCTGCAGTTCAGACCAGTCTCTCTCTGCTAGAGCAAGAGTTGGATCTGACTGCCATGACTACCCAAAGCCCCATTAAGGTAGTAAACTTGGAGAAACACATTGCTGCTACCACACTGTCACATGTGGCAAGCATTGAAGAAAATGTCTCACTCCTAGACATACCTCTACTCAGTATGGGACCACCCCCCTCAGCTCTAGAGCCTATTCCAACGGCTATTTTCACCAGCTCTGTGCTGGTTCACGATAAGGTACCACCTCCAACTCTCTTACACTCTCTATCACTAGTCGCCAATGCCTTACTCCCCAAACTGGGTGAGGTACAGACTTCATATTCAATGGCTTATGATCATTCTCCTAAATCACAGGGAGGGAGTGAGGCTGTGCCACCTGTTACATCCACACCGGTTACTACTTCAACCCACTCTGAGGTTGCCTTGACCGTTCATGTGCTGTTAGAAGCTCTTAAGGACATGTCAGCTCAGTTTGATGACAGACTGAAGGCAATGCAGACTGAGGTTCATGCTTTAAGAACACAGAATGCAGAGGAGCTGAAAAATTTGAAGGAGGTGGTGTTGAAACTGACCTCTGAAGTCAGTATGATCAGGAAGGGCAAGGCTATTGCAGAGGGCTCTCAGCTTCAGGGGGAGAAAATAGCTGATGCAACTTATGAATCTGAGATCCCCAAGCAGCAGTTGAAAAGGAAAAGAAAAGAGGGGGAGAAAAGGTACTATAAGACTACCAGGCTCAACACGAAAACTGGTCAGTCTGAAGTACACTATGAGACTGATTGGAGTATGAACTCTGGGGATGAAGAAGTGATGGCAGATCTTAATGTGATGGAAAGCAAAGCTGGGTATAAAAGTGAGACTGAAGCAGGTGCAAGGGATAAAATGGAGAAAACTCAAACTGAAGCTGATACAGAGGCCAAAAAGAAACTGACTGATGCTGACGCTGAAAAATTGGCAAAACTCCAGAGGTATGCTCAAAGTGCTGGAATGACTGTGGAGCAATACAGAGAGTATGTAAAGGAGCTATACAAAGAGAAATTTGACTTCAATCCATATGATCAGTCTGCAAAAGCTGCTGAAGAATTTGAAGCTGAAATGCAAGCTGAAGAGGAGTTGGCCATTGAAGAAGAACAGATGAGGGTTGAAGCTGATGCCCAAATGGCCAAATTGGTCCTCAAAGAAGAAGCTAGGGTTGACTACATTGAAACAAACTTCACCATGAGAAAGCTTAAACACAAGATTCATCACTTAGATTGTACAAGTCATGGTGGAACTGACCTTCTACTCACATGCTTACATAAAGGTGGATCTTTCAGAGTTGGATTGTCAAGAATGCACACCATGGGAGTGGAAGAATGGAAAGACATAGCAAATTTGAGCTACAATATAACCGACACAGCTCAAAGTCTGGCAATAAGAAGAGAAGCTATCTTCAACATGAATGCAGCTCACATGCTGAATCTAGTGGATGATGAAGATTACAGAGCTTTCTGTATCAAGCACAACGTGAGGGTCAGGGCTAAATCTTTGGGTATGGAATCAAGTAGTATGCATCCTGTTCCTAAAGATGTTGTATTTCAAGACAGAACCTATATTGAGACTGAGAAGCACTCTGGGCTGTGCTATAGTGACTGTGGGGGAGAAGAGAGTTTTCAAGACAAAGACAGACTAAATATGTCTTCAATCTATCACTGCATTGCATTGTTAAGTGAATGTGAGTCTGCTCAATGTCTTCCATTCAGAATGAGGCTGATCAGTTGGTTGTTTAATAATCTTAGAAGAATTGAAGATATTGGAACGGTGTCTGATAAGGTGGAGCTGATCAAGAAGGAATATCAGGTCCATTTTCACAAGACTGATGCTGAAATGGAAAGGTTGTTAGCTTGGAAGACAGAGAGACTGAAGTGGTTGAGTGACAGAGATCAACCTGTGCCATTTGAGACTTCATTGAAGAAGAGGAAGAGAACCTTGAAGAAAAAAAATTAAACTGGCTGGTGCTTATTTTGTTCACAAACAATGTGTTGTTTAAAGATTTTTATGTTTGTGTTTATTTTGCTGCATCTTTTGTAAAAGACTTTGGTTGAAACAGATAGGGGGAGATTGTTGGGAAAAACAATGATCTATCCCAAGATTAATAAATCTGTTAATCAAAGTCTGAGTCTGAGTGACATGAGTCTGAGTGACTCAGTCTGAGTGACATGAGTCTGAGTGACTCAGTCTGACTAACTCAGACTCATGAGAGAAGTCAGGCGTGTTTTAAGGCAGTCTAGTTAGTCAATATCTTTTATATGTTTAAAAGATCTTCTTAGATTGATCCTTATCAAACTCACTATAATTATGTATAAATAGTGAGTTTAACTCTTGTAATCGTGACACCTTTTAAACGAAATATAACTGTGTGTTATGTTCTTCGTTTCTATATTATAATTCCGCTATAATATCTACTGAAACTGAGTATTAAACTGATATATAACAATTAACGTTTAAATACTTATTTGTTATTGATTTGCCATTGTTTGAGATCTTAGTGAGACCTAACAAGAATTATAGCCATTCGAATGTTTCTCGCATGTGCGGCAACGAAAAACTTCATTATTTATCAAATGGACGTCAAAACTACTTTTCTTAATGGCGATCTCAAGGACGAGGTCTACGTTGCACAACTGCAACATCTCGTGCCAAAAATATTACTTTGTGAGTATTTAATTAAAATTTTATGATATTAGTTGTTTCATGATTCAAAATAAGTATTAAATGATGTGGTTGAAAAAATTACGTTTAAATAGGTGTTGGATAATAAAAAGGACTAAATTTGTAAGAGAAATGATGTATTTTAATCTTTAAAGGATTCATGTAGTAAGAGGTGATAGTAGGAAGGGGTTAAAACATAAAATGAGAGAAATTGTGGGTAAAATATGAAAATAAGTACATAAGGTGGAATTAGGAAGAAACCTCTAGAAATGTTTTGAACTGTGTATGTGTAGATCGATTAAGAGCAAAGGGAATTCAATTATACATCAAATTAGATCAATCAAAGTGCAAATTAGTAGAATTGACCATCAAATTAGTGATTTGAAGCTTTAGCTTCATAGAAGAAAGTGAGCTTTTGAAAAGGTATGGAGTTTCAATATTCTTGTTTTAATAATTTGTATTATATACTTGTTTGATGATGTAAACTAGAGCTTTATTTGAAGAGTTAAATCATGAGTTGTAAAAATTAAATTACTATAAAATAATTGTGGAAATAGGAGAAGAACTTAAGGTTGTAGAAACTATATTATTTAAGGTAAAATTATGAAATGAATATAATTAACTATGAAAGTCAAAATATATTATTATGGTGAAATTTAGGGTGTTTGGGAGTAGGATTACTTTGACCCATTTGAGGGGCTAAATGGGTTGAAGATGTGTCAAAATGAAAATTAAGATTAAACAAAGTTCTAATGATTATGATGGTGTTAAAAATGTAAATTCAGAATTGAAGAAGAAAGGAGTAGCAATACCGAACCATAGCATGAAACGAAGACTGAGTTAAGTACTTTGTACTTATGTTTATTTATCTAAGTAGGCTTATTTATGGTTTATGAGTGATATTATGTCGCCATTGTTATAAAGAGTAATTCTAACATGAAAACAGTAATAGAAGTGTTTATGGATTAAAAAGTATGTGGTGTTTGGTGAATGGGTCAGTTGGTGGCAAAAACAACATATTCTACATTAGAAGTGTTTATGGATTAAAAATATGTGATGTTTGGTGAATGGGTCAAATGGTGGAAAAACATACCATACTATATTAAAAGTGTTTATGGATTAAAAATATATAGTGTTTGGTGAATGGGTCAAATGGTAGCAAAACCAACCCATTCTTCACTAGAAGTATTTATACATTAAAAATATGTGGTGTTTGGTGAATGGATCAAATGATGGCAAAAACAAATCATTTTACATATTCTGGTATTGACCCGACGGGTGTAGGGATATTTGAAAATGTACCCGGGCGGGTTTCCTTCCAAGTGTTGTTTGCTTTAAGACTTAACTTGTCTATTTTTAGGCCATGTCTGCTTTTAGGCCTAACTTGTCTGCTTTTAGGTCATGTCTATTTTTAGACCTAATTTAATTCTCTTTAGCACTTGTGATTGTCTATGTTGTACGGAAACGGGAAACGGATACGGAACTGATACGGGAAACAACAAAACTCAAAATTTTAAGATACGGATTCGACAAAGATACGACAAATATAAAATATTAAAATACATACACACACACACACACACATATATATATATATATATATATATATATATATATATATATATATATATATATATATATATATAGTTATATATATATATATAGTAATTGGATCGGGTAAGAACGGCCCAAAGTATAGGAACGCTAAGAACCAATGCTGACCGTCCGATTAAGGTGATTATCAGTAGTAACCACTTACTACTGATTAGCACTGCGAGGTTTGATATAAAATTTTTAATTGCGAGGTTTGATATAAAATTTTTAATCGGACGGCCATAATTTGTTGCTGATCAGTAGTAAGTGGTTACTACTGATCAGTAGTAAGTGGTTACTACTAATCATCATCTTAATCGGACGGTCAACATTGGTTCTTACCGTTCCTATACTTCGGGCCGTTCTTACCCGAACCTCACCCTATATATATATATATATATATATATATATATATATATATATATATATATATATATATATATATATATATATATATATATATATATATATATATATATATATATATCTTGAAAAAATTCCAAAAATAGATATATATTTATGTAAAGTGTAAACTCTCAAAATACTAAATATTTCAAATTTAATTAATTACCAAAATACTAAATCTTTTAAAATGTATTCGGATTATTTGAAGAGTACTCGGATTGGAGTTTTTCTATATAAATTTGAAAATTTTAGAATTATATGAATAATTATGGATATATAATTATGAATTCTAAAATATACATATTTATTTTTAGAGTTAATTATATAAATCGTCCCTATGGTTTACTCCAAATTACGGATTCTGTCCCTAAGTTTAAAATGTTGCATAAATCGTCCATTTTTTGAAACTAATTACGCTTTTCGTCCCTAATTTCTAACGGACATCCATTTTAGGGACGAAATGTGAAATTAGTTAGCGATAAATTTAACGGAAATTATTAACGGACATCCATTTTAGGGACGAAGAGGGTAATTAGTCTCTAAAAGAGGACGAATTATGCAACAATTTAAACTTAGGGACGAAATCCATAATTTTAGTTAAACCATAGGAACGATTTATGTAATTAACTCTTATTTTTAAAAAGTATATAAATATAATATAATATAAATTATAATATAATAAAACATTTAAAATAAATTTGATATTTTTTTAATAGGCTTTATTTTAGTTAAGTAGCCCAAAAATCCCAAAATTTTATTCTCTTGTCTTTAAATAAACACCATTTAACCTAAACCTATCAATCTAACGTTAGCCGCTTCATCTTCTTCGACACCTCATCTGAAAACCTGCATATTCGACCAGATTTCTCTCCGGCGAGTGTTCATGAAGAAAACCGAAACTTGAAGGAAACTTCAAGGAAACCCGAAGGAAACTTCTGTAGAAACGTTTCTCTCCCTTGGAAACGTTTCTGACGCGTATCTATAGAGTATCCGTTTCTAATGCATTTCAGATACAGGAACCGCACCCTGGGAGGCATTTCGGAGAATCATAGGTGATTGTACCCGGGCGGGTGGATTTGTACAAGTTTGGGAACCCAAGCGGGTTGTATCCATGTGGGTTCTTACGTGGGAGGGTTAGAGCTGAGAATGATGGAAATAGTTACTCGGTTCGTTGTAATTTAGATGTTTAGATTAGAATTAATAACTGAGTTAATTATTATAAATTTCTAATCTATGGTGGTGTGTGGATATAGGCATAAATTTGAAAGTTGATCGCGAGGCAAGCGTATAACCGAAGTCAAGGGTTATCTTTTGTACTAAATGATGTTTAAAACACCTTTCCGCATATATGTAATTACTAATACGATCATATGTATTTTGTAAACTATATATCAGTTGTTGGTAGAATATAGTCACAAAACAAACAATTGTGTCGGGTGTAACAACAACCTGACGGTGTTGTTGATCCACGTCGTCCGCATGATGTTTAAAAACTCGAGAAAGGGTTGTATGGTTTGAAACAAGCTCCACGAGCATGGTATGACAAACTTTCTTCCTTTCGGCTAGATGCAGGATTCACTCGAGCTTCCATGGCACTACTATTTTTAGTCGTAAAAAGGGTAATGATGCGAGTTTTGTTCAAATTTACGCCGATGACATCATTTTCGGGTCAACAAGTGATAATCTTTGCAAAAACGTTTGTGCTTTAATGTCAATGCGTTTTGGGTTTACAAGTTACACAACTTCACGGAGAAATTTTTATTAACCAATCAAAATATAATTTTGACATGTTAAAGAAGAATAAAATGCTTGAGTCATCATCAATAAAAACACCGATGATTTCTTGAACTAATTTGCATTCCCATCCTACGGGAAAACAAACAAATGTGACATTGTATCGAGGAATGATTGGTTCTTTAATGTATTTGACATCGAGTCGAATCATGTTTGCTACGTGTATGTGTGCTCGATCTCAATTAAACCCAAAGGAATACCATTTTATTGAGTAAAACAAATTTTCCGATACTTACAGGGTTACATTGTGTCACACCTCACCTGTGGTGAAAACGCAGGGTGTGGCCGATTGGCAATCACCACAACACAAAAATATAATAGAGAAATACTAAATGAAAGAATTAAACGAAAAGTGTTGTGACATTGCCATTCAACAAGAAATTTATCCTTGTCTGATGTATACGTCAACACTACAAGCAAAGAATCCAACAATAATGTAAATGATACGAAGTAATTCAAATGGAAGGACATAGGCATGCAAGGCCGAAATAATCCAACGTAACAAAACTATATAGAAGACTAATGCAATATAATCTAAAAGTCTTCTAAGGCACGAACTCAGTCTCGTCCTATGCCTGCTCATTACCTGCAAATAAAGCTCGAAAAGTCAACATAAAGTTGAGCGAGTTCATTGAGTAAGTAGGAAAATGTAATAGCAAAAAAACATATCTCAACACCATTTTAGTAAAATAATGTGTAACTAATGCATTTACGTAGTAAGAAATAATCATCCTCAACCATCCATTGTAAGAAAATATCACTAGTACGAAAAGTATACTAGTAATCAAGTAATGTCAGTAGAAAATGTATACTAACTAGCAACATCCGAAGTAGCCATGCTACAATAAGCACACCTCATTAGTAGGAAAGGTATACTAATGAGCATGTAGTATCAGTAGGAAAGGTATATTGATACGTCAATAGGAAAGGTATACTGGCTACGGTTTACAAGTAGGAAAGGTATACTGGTAAACAATTGTCACAACCAATATCTCATGTAAGTTTTAAAAAATGCATTAGGTTTATGTTACACATTTTATGATTTCCAAATGTAGTAAGTTTCCGAAAGTGTAAAGTTTCCAAAAATAGTAAGTTTCCATAAGTAGAATTATCTATTTATTGTAAGTTTCCAAAAGTAGTAAGTTTCTGAAAGTGCAAGATTTCCATAAATAGTAAGTTTCCAAAAATGGCAAGTTTCCGAAAGTGGGAAGTTTCTATAAATAGAATATCTATTTATAGTAAGTTTAAAACGTTTATGTAAACACGTTTGGTTGAGCTTTACTTTCCCCCGATTGTTTAAAACATGTAAAAAAGTAAAGATGGGGCATTGAACTCACCTCGATATAGTAAGAAAGCGACACTACTCTAGTAGTGTGAGTGTGTGTATATGAGGTAGTAGGTCTCCTAAATGATTATAAGTAATGAATCGTAACTAAATAAGTTTCTCGCGCTTTAAGTCAATTAAATAACATGTTTAAGATGTCCGTTTTAGAAATTTGATTAGGTCATATAATTGAGATTAACCGGTAAGTTTAGGTATGACAAACCAAAATTCAGCGACTACCTATGTCCATTAAAGCTGTTATATTTAGAGTTCTCGGAAGAGTTAAACGAAGAATATTATATGTACGAAAACTAGACTCAGAGGGATACATTATAGTCTAGGTATTTGTTCAATTTGAGTTATTTATGAGCAGGTTGTGATCAATACAAAAGGGGTCATACAATCTGTAGGATCGATATGATTACTTAGATCAAGATTTATCAAAGAAGTTGCAGCGGATAAACACTTTGATATTCACAAGTTTATGATAATCGAATATTGTATATAAAAGAACAATAAGAACAAACAATAACGATTACCATCAAGCCTCAATCTATTAATAAATTAACAGACGTGTTTCTTTACATACAAGGATCTATAAAAGACCTTGAGGCTAAACCTAGCTATCCTAGGAACCATCTAACAACACGAGCCTCAATCTATTTGATCAGAATAGACGTGTTTATTCTCTTTACAAGGATCAATTTGAACTTGAGGCTGAACAAAGGGGAACGATCTCAAGTGGTGAGATCGTTTGGTGTTTTCCTAAAGAATAAACATGATGAAAACCACACCTTTACAATGTCTAGAGATCTCTTTATATATAGAGTCTCATATGACTTACATAAGGAAACCTAGTTACATAAGGAAACCTAGTTATATTAGGAGACTAATTCTTTTAGATCTTTATCTTGAAATTCAAGTATTCCATAACTGAGTTGCAGCAGTAGTAACTGATATGGAGCAGTAGTAACTGAGGTGGAGCAGTAGTAACTGATGTGGAGTTGTAGTAACAGAGTAGGAGCAGTATTAACAGAGACCGAGCAGTATTAACAAAGCAGTATTAACTGTGTTCTTTTGAACTGCGCAATACTAACTGTTGTATGTAACGCAATTCTAGAATAACAATCTCGACAATTTAATCCTAACAATCTTCCCCTAAACTTATGCTTTCTACATGCAAAACAATAAGTTTCTTCAATGTAAATTGTTGATGAGAATGCTATCACAACTGCTATTTCAACTTTGTCTTCTCCATGTTTCCTTGATGTATATGCTCAGTTTATATTTTGTCTCATCAAATAAAAATATTATCCCAACAATCTTCCCCTGTTTGATGATGACAAAACAATCACTAAACTGAGAACTTTAAAAACTTCCCCTTCAACTGAGATCTCTTGTGAACAAGTTGATAGTTCTTCTACCGTTGATATTTCTATCAAAACACGCCACTTTTTTTTTCTTTTCTTTTAAAGTAGACTTTCGATACTTTGAAGCCTTCAAATCTTGTTCCATGCCACTACACTTTTCATATCTTCCCCTTTTTGTTATCATCCACTATGGGAACATCTCTCTACAAACTATGAATCATATTAAACTCCCAATCTAAGCTTTCCAATGTATCAAATTACACTCTATGACGCACAATACTAATAATGAATTCGAAAACAGTAGAAACTGAAACTAGTTGTAATAAAGTTAAAAGTAGTATACCTTCTTCTTTGAATCAGGAGTTGTTCTTCTTATAAGAGGTTAAATCACTATGCACAAGCGAAAACTTCTCTCTCAAGTGGTGCATGTATAAGATCACATCCAACTGTTCCAAACCTCATATCCACTTTTGGCACATATTCTTCCCCTTAAACCAATATTTTCGGCTTACAGCAGCAGATTTCGAAACCTAATATCTCCCGGATAAAGGCTCATATCGACAATCCCTTTGGTCAGATTGCGCGTTTATATGTCAAGAATCTACAGTCCAATTTTCGTCCAAATCCGACAGCTAACGAATTAGTTATACCCTTTTTACTACAGCTGCCCAGATTATGAAGAACATAAACCCTAATTCGCAAATTTGTAAATCTCCTTCTTTTTTCTTCGTCTTCTTCTTGTAAACTTGTGAATCTCTGATCTAGAGCACCTCCTGTGCTCTGATACCACTTGTAGGATCGATATGATTACTTAGATCAAGATTTATCAAAGAAGTTGCAGCGGATAAACACTTTGATATTCACAAGTTTATGATAATCGAATATTGTATATAAAAGAACAATAAGAACAAACAATAACGATTACCATCAAGCCTCAATTTATTAATAAATTAACAGACGTGTTTCTTTACATACAAGGATCTATAAAAGACCTTGAGGCTAAACCTAGCTATCCTAGGAACCATCTAACAACACGAGCCTCAATCTATTTGATCGGAATAGACGTGTTTCTTCTCTTTACAAGGATCAATTTGACCTTGAGGCTGAACAAAGGGGAACGATCTCAAGTGGTGAGATCGTTTGGTGTTTTCCTAAAGAATAAACATGATGAAAACCACACCTTTACAATGTCTAGAGATCTCTTTATATATAGAGTCTCATATGACTTACATAAAGAAACCTAGTTATATTAGGAGACTAATTCTTTTAGATCTTTATCTTGAAATTCAAGTATTCCATAACTGAGTTGCAGCAGTAGTAACTGATGTGGAGCAGTAGTAACTGATGTGGAGCAGTAGTAACAGAGTAGGAGTAGTATTAAGAGGATTGAGTTGTATTAACAAAGCAGTATTAACTGAGCAGTATTAACTGAGCAGTATTAACTGTGTTCTTTTGAACCGCGTAATACTAACTGTTGTATGTAACGCAACTCTAGAATAACAATCTCGACAATTTAATCCTAACAATCTTCCCCTAAACTTATGCTTTCTATATGCAAAGCAATAAGTTTCTTCAATGTAAATTGTTGATGGGAATGCTATCACAACTGCTATTTCAACTTTGTCTTCTCCATGTTTCCTTGATGTATATGCTCAGTTTATATTTTGTCTCATCAAATCAAAATATTATCCCAACACAATCTGTTCAAAACCATTAACTTCTATTAGTTGCGTTGTAAAACGTTTTTAAGTCCTAAAATGTATGTTTAAACAGGGTTAATCATTTATAACATGTTTAGGATCTGTCATAAGGCAATAAAAACAAATTCAAAATACAATTAAACTTTGTTTACTGGTTACACATTTTCAAGTTACCAAAACTTAATAAGCATTTTAAAAAATTCAGATTTGACCCCCTGATAGTAATTCACAGTTTTAGGGAGTTTTACTAAGAAATAGAAAATGAGCCTTACATTTCCGAAAACTAGAATCCGAGAGCTACAAAAATTGTTTAGACCACAATTACAAATGCAAACCCATTTTAGAGGTATTAACTGATCAAAACGGACTAACATTTCATTTTTGCAAGCTATCAAGTTAACATGTATATAGACTTTGAATTAGGGTTTTCGGTGACGATTCGTTTACAAAAATTGAATGTATCATTTTATGAAATTAATATAGGTTATGATAGGTCTGAATGCAGAAGGTACCAAAAAAATAACACGACAATGATATGCAACAAATGAACAAATAATGAATACGATATTAGGGCTTTATATCCTCGGATTTCTTGCGCGATTGGAATGCTTGAGTCTTGATCTAAACTCACGGATCCAAGGATGAAAAAGGAAGAAGTGGTAGATCAATGCTGCCTACACACAAGAAACAAACGATACATGATGAACAATAGCAGAATTGAACATTAAAACATGATGAAAACAATTGGATGAAAGGGTGAAGAAATCGGCCAACACAACCACACTTACCCTTGTCGAAAAGATGATGATCCAAAGGTGATTATGACTTGAATAGGAACTGAATACAATGGTGATGATGATCCCCACACACGAAAATATATAGTTGCTACAAGAGATCAAAGCACCGATGTAAGATGATGATGGAATTCGGCTTGAGTATGTCACACCCCGTCAGTGGTGGAAAGGCAGGGTGTGGCCGATTGAAGATCGTCGTAACACAATAGTAAATAAAGATAGTCTATATGATAAATAAAAATAGTATGTCATGACATCGCCAACACAAATAAGTCAATCACTACAAGTAAAATATTCAACCAACCAAACAATAAAATAAGAAGTACTTAGGCATGCAAGCCCGAAACAAATACAAGATAACAACGTCTAAATAAAAAGCCACCATGTAATGCAGTAAGACCAATTCTTCTAGAATCCAGTCCCAACTAAGTCATATGCATGATCATTACCTGAAAGTAAAACTTAAAAAGTCAACACAAATGTTGAGCGAGTTCATTGAGAAGTATAGTTTTAAATAGTTTAAAATAATTCCTCAAAGAAGTAGGTTTCTATAATTAGAAGTTTCTAATTATAGTAAGTTCCCAATAAAGAAAGTTTTCCAAAATGTAAAGTTTCTAAAAATAGGAAGTTCTATTTTTAGTAAGTTTCCCAATCCGTGTAAGTAAATAAGTATGTATTCCAATTTCATCTCAACAGTAGTAAGTATAAATAAAAGAACACAAGTAACTAATGCATGTAAGTAAAAAATAATCCACCAATAACCACAATCGTATGTAGTAGCCACACTACCGTAAGTAGACACCACTAGTAATAATGTGCACATTCAGAAGAATCTATAAGTAGATCATCTCTACTAACGAGCACGTTTAGAAGACTCCATTAGTAGAACCAATCTACTAATGAGCATGTTTAGAAGACTTCATTAGTAGAACATATCTACTAATGAGCACGTTTAGACTTCATTAGGTTTGATACACGTTTTAAGAAATCAAATTTAGTAAGTTTCCATAAATAGAAATCGTAGGTCTCCATAATTAGAAGGTTTCTATATATTGTAAGTATAGAATAACTTCGTTTTCTCCAATAAGTAGTTTGGTTAAATAGTAAAAATAGGGGCAATGAACTCACCTCAAATATAGCAGCAAGACACTACTCAAGTAGTGTATATGTGTAGGTGGCAACGGAGTTTTACTTTTTACTAGACCAACTGACTAGTTTTCCTCCCATAATTTGACATCCTCCGGATATACTCTTTCTATCCAATTTGCATCCTGCATAATCTGCATCTGAATAACCAATTAGATCAAATCCAGAATTTTTAGGGTACCAAAGTCCAAGATTTGGAGTACCATTAAGGTATCTGAATATTCTTTTACAGCTTTCATATGAGATTCTTTATGGTCAGCTTGATATCTTGCACATAGAGATGTTGAAAACATTTTGTCTGGTCTACTTGCAGTGAGATATAATAAAGAACCAATCATACCTCTGTAAGTTGCTTGATAGACTGACTTGCCAGTTTTGTCTTTATGCAGCTTATCAGAAGTGCTCATGGGAGTTTTCATCTCAGAACATGAGTCAAAAGAAAATTTCTTTAAAAGATCATAAACATATTTACTTTGGTTTATGAAAATCCCATCTTTCTTTTGCTCTACTTTTAAACCCAGAAAAATGTGAGTTCCCCCCATCATACTCATTATGTATTCATTTGACATCAAGTTTGAAAACCAAGTACACAAATTTTCATTTGTGGAACCAATATAATGTCATCAACATATATTTGAACCAAAATAACATGACCTTTTACTTTCTTTATGAAAAGTGTTTTGTCAATTGACCCACTTTGAAACTAATTTTTAAGAAGAAAGTCAGACAGAGTATCATACCAAGCTCTAGGAGCTTGTTTGAGACCATACAAGGCTTTCTTAAGTTTGTAAACATGATTAGGGAAGTTTGGATTTTCAAAACCTGGTGGTTGCTTGACATAGACTTCTTCCTTCAGTTCACCATTCAGGAAAGAACTCTTCACATCCATTTGATATACGAGAAAATTCTTGCATGGTGCATAGGCTATAAACAGTCTAATGGCTTCAATTCATGCCACCGGAGCAAAGGTTTCATCATAATCAATTTTTTCCTCCTGTTTATATCCCTGTGCAACCATCCTGGCTTTGTTTCTAATCAGCACACCATCTTTATCAAACTTGTTTCCGAAGATCCATTTTAGTCCAATGATGATTTTATGCAATGGACAAGGAACTAATTCCGATACATCATATCTAACAAATTCACTCAGTTCCTCTTGCATTCCATCAACCCAATCTTCATCTCCAAGAGCTTCCTTCGCCTTCTTTGCTTCCATCAGACTGAGAAAAGTAGTGTAAAAGCAGAAATTTGCAGTAGCTGACTTATTTCTTGTTTTGACACCATCTTGTAATGCTCCAATGATGTTAGTCAGTGGGTGATCCTTGATAGTTTTGACATTTCCTGAATCTGATTAGTGACCTTCTTCATTGGGAGTCTGAGCTTCATCAGTCTGAGTTTCATCAGACTGAGTTAAGTCAGTTTGAGCAGTTTCAAACTCATCACTTTGATTATCTTTGAAGAACTTCATGGAGAATTCATCATCTTCACTCTCAAATCCTTGTTCTTGTCTTATAGAGTCTCCTTGATCTTCAATTCGAGTTGGATCAGAATCAAAAGATGTGACAAACAGTTCATCACACAGATGATTGATGGACACCAGATCAGACTGAGTAGTCAGTTCATCCTTTTCAGATTGAGTTGTGTCATCAAATGTCACATTGATGCTTTCTTCAACTGCTTTTCTTCTTTCATTATATACTCTGAATGCTTTAGGAACACTTGAGTATCCAACAAATAGACCCTCATCAGCTTTAGGAGCCATTTTACACAGTTGATCTCTTTGATTAAGAATGTAACATCTGCTTCCAAATATGTGAAAATAATGAATGGAAGGAAATTTATTGTGATACATCTCATAAGCAGTGTTCCCATGCTTTTTCACTATGATGGATCTATTTTGAGTAAAGAAAGCAGTGTTGACAGCTTCAGCCCATAATTTGATCCTCATGTTTCCATAGCATAACATGGTTCTGGAAGCTTCAATCAGAGTTCTGTTCTTTCTCTCAACCACTCCATTTTGTTGATGAGTTCGAACTGATGCAAAGTTTTGGACAATTCTTCTTTTATCACAGAAATTTATCAATACAAAATTCTTGAACTCAATTCCATGATCACTTCTCATCTGTCTAACTAAAGTGTTCTTTTGTGATAATCTTCTATGCCACAACCAATTTAGTTCTTCTTTTGTTTCAGTGAAAAGACAAGTCTCAGCTTCATCATTTGTAGAACTCAGATCCAGACAGAACACAACTCTCTCTCTCTCTCTCTCTCTCTCTCTCTCTCTCTCTCTCTCTCTCTCTCTCTCTCTCTCTCTCTCTCTCTCTCTCTCTCTCTCTCTCTCTCTCTCTCTCTCTCTCTCTCTCTCTCTCTCTCTCTCTTTTATAACAACAAAGGTTTTCCTTTGGCATTGTATATTATCCCTCCTTGTTTCCTGAATCTGACTTCATGATCTTCATCTGTGATCTGACCACCCTTTTGAATGTGACAGATCCAGCATGAATCTTTCCATAACCTCTTGTCATAGACACACCATTATCACCATATCTAACTTGTGACTCAACTTCCCCCTTGTACTCATATAGAAAAGACTTCATTCCTGTCATGTGTCTTGATTATCCACTATCTAAAAACCATTTTGTGGAATCCTGCACATAGAAACACAAACAAAATTAGTTCTTTTGGGGAACCCACTTTTGAGTGGGTTCATTCACATGTTTTTGTTCCTTCACAAGTTCACTATGTGAGATTCTTTTCCACTCAGATTCAGGCTCTTCATAATTCCATGTATTTATTTCTTTCATACAATTCATGGAATAATGCCCTATGACTCCACAATATTCGCATGGTTGATTTTTGAGATTAGGCTTTGGTGAATCTGAGTTGTTGCCAGCCCTTTTAACTGACTCTTGTTTTTGGAATGAGACTTACTTTTGTTTTGAAGGTTGAGCCGACCTTTGTTTTTGGGGTGAGATTGACTTTTTGTTTTGAAGGTTGAGCTGACCTTTGTTTTTGGGGTGAGACTGACTTATGTTTTGAAGATTGAGAGACTTTTGGCCCATTGTATCTAGGTCTAGTCTGACTTAATTGTTTGCAGAACACAGCTTCATATCCCTTTTCACCACAATTGTAAAAAAGTTCTTTTAGGAGGAGTCCTTGGTCCTTCTGAATTTGGTGATTTATTACTGACCAATGTTTTTACAATATTAGTTAGTTGCAAAAGTTGATTACCTAATTGATCAATAGGCTTTACTTTTTGAACCGACTTTTTTTCAGCTGTGTTTGGATTAACTTGTTTGAGACGAACTTGTGGTTTACTCAAAACCTTTGGTTTGACAACATTCTTAGGTAAAGAAGGTTAGTATTATGACTCACTTTTTCATCCGTTTCATGTTTTGAGTGAGAGTCAGGCTGACTTGTGGTTGAAGATTCACATTTGTTTGACTATTGAGACATAACAGGTTTGACAAATTCATATGACATTTGTTTTTGTTTCCTTTTATGTATGTGAATGTGTTTTCTAAAATATCAGGTTTGAAAACAATTTTCTCCCTTTCAGCCTTTTCTTCTTCTTCAGTCATATGTTTCTTGAGACTAAAATCTTCTCCAACACAGGATGAACTTGTCTAGGGACTTGTCTACTCAAACTATCTTCAGTTTTTAAAGATGAAATACACCAAGACTAAAAAATATTTTTATAATGTTGAGTTTCCTCCCTGAACTTATGATTTTATTTTGCAAGATCATTATAAGCTTCAGTCTGAGCAATCATTGTGACTTTGCAATTTTCTGTCTCATCATCTCTTTTTTTTTTTTGCTTTGTAAAATATTTTCTAAATCTTTTAATTTGATTTTGAGAGCCAAAATATCTTCTAGCGATGTTTTAAAATCCAGAAAAAGAAACTCAAACATTTGAAGTTTTTGATCGTCAGTGTTAGATTGAAATTGTGTACCTTATAGAATTTTGACTTGTCCCAGTCTGACCTACAACTCAGTCTCTCAGCTTCCTTCAAATCTTTTTCAAACTGGGAAGTGGATGACTCAGTTTCATCTATGATAGCCATCAGACATTTATCCACCACTTCATCATCTTCAACTGAAGATAATTCTTCATCCAACCATTCTTCTGCAAAGAAAGCTTTCTGCTCAGCTTGAGGCTTCTTATTCCTTGAATTGTTTCCATTCTTGTATTTAAGATACTTTTTCATGTATCTTTGAGCTCTCTCAGCTATTTCATCCATGTGGTCAATCTGAGCATTCTTCACTTTGCAGTCTGCAGCCATATGACCAAATTCTACTCATTTGAAGCATTTAACCTTTTTCATGTCAAAATGTTTCTTTCCCTTGTACCTGTATTTTGTTCAAGCTTCATGGTGAGTGAGGCTAGTTGATCTTTCAATTTCTTGACTTCAGATTCATCATCGTAGTCTGACTCTGAGTTTGACTCAGACTCATTTGAGTCAGTTTCAGCCTTTGAATAGATTTCTTTATTGCTTCTGCTTGTTGCAACTCATACAGCTTTAGTATCTCTAGAAATCCTCCTTTGGTTTATTTTCTTCCTCTCTTCTGTTTCTTCAAAGTTTAGCAATAACCCAAATAAACCAAGCAGCTTGTAGGTGGACAATTTTTCACTTATTACTAGGGAAGTGATGACTGATTCATATCTATTTGGAAGAATATCAACCAATATTTTGCACACCTCATCATCTTCTTTCACCACACCAAGAGCAGATAAATCATTTAGCAAAATTTGAAACCTTGTGTGTACATCAGCAAGTGACTCTTTTTCTTTAACATAGAAATTCTCATAATTTATGATCAAACTATTCAGCCTCTTTTCTTTCACCACTTGCACACCTTCATAGGATACAATGAGAGTATCCCATATTTCTTTTGCTGATCTACATCCAGCCATCTTAGAGAATATCTGTTCAGGCACAACATTTCCCAATATGCTTCTAGCCTTTGGATCTAGATTGAACAGTTGTCTGTCTAACTCAGTCCATTGAGATTTTGGAGTCTGAACCCATCTAGCACGTTGGATAATTTTTTCCTCCTTTTTTCACTTCTGGAATTTCTTTTCCAGGAATGATGGGTCTGATATCGCATATTTATACGTTTATTTCTATGCGATATTCGGTTATTTTTCATATTAAACATGACGGATAGGATAGGATTTTGCACTTAATCGTGTGAAAAAGTTGTTCTGTCTATTTTGTAGGTTTATTTGATTGGGAAGTAGAAATGGTGGAAGAAATGAGCTTAAAAGACGAAAAATAGTGAAATATGACAAGGAGAACGACGCAGTAGGACCTCCACCGTTTTGATCATAACTTCTTCATACGATATCCGATTTAGGTGATTCAAATTGGAGAATAAAGAAGAAAGAGAGGGCTAAATTTTGTAAATTTTGAATATTGGTAAAAAGTGCACGGTGCTGCGCACTGAGGGTTTGGTGCTGCGCACTGGCGGGATTTCCAGCAATTGGAATTTGACTCGAACTCGATTTTCTCTTGATTTATCTCTATAAATACCAACCCAAACGACCAGTTTTCATCACCAATTATTATTATCATCTACTGGAGCTGGAGATCACGATTGGGAGCTAGGAAAAGAGTTAGAGTCGGAGTTTGTTTAATATTCGGTCACGCAACGATTTCCGACATTCTTCGTTTGTCTTTCTTTCTTTTTCAAGACTTTTCAGTTATGTTTTCTTTATTCTTAGCTACTGATTTAGACTTTATAATGAGTAGCTAAAACTCTTTTATGCTCGTTTGATTTATGGAACTTGTTTGACGGTTATGTTTTCGTTATTGATTGTTTTAGGTGTTTATGTTTAATCGTTGATCCTTAATTGTTTATGTTTTGATTTATTACTTTAAGTTGTTTATATTCAGATTAGTTAATCAATATTCTAGGTATTCGAGAGGAATCTAGATAGATTAATTAACTTGTATGAAATAATCGGTCGGTCTATAATCGGTTTAAAGTTATTAGGATTCGAGAGGACCTAGTAATAACAATTTAGGTAATAAAACGTGAACGAATAAGTCTAGTTGTTAAGATTCGAGAGGACTTAATAATTAGAGAAGTTATTCGAGAGGAAACTTCATAAGATTAAATCATATAATACCGGCTTGTTGATTAATGCTTAATTATTGATAATTGTAACTGTATTCGAGAGGAACATTATAATTTGAAGTAGTTAAAGTTAGTGAAATATTCGAGGGGAGTTTTGCTATATATAAGAAGTTAATTATACATTAAATTTCGTAAACATAATTAGAAAACAAGTGAAGTGTCAAACGAATATACTTTTCCATTATTTGATAACAACAATTACTTTTCTCGTATTGATTTTTTATAATCACCTTTTACAATTACTTTGCAATTTTAATTAGATAATCTTTAGTTATAAAAACCCCAAAAAACCAACAAGTATTATTAATTTGAAGTAAAAAACTAAATTAGTCCCTGTGATCGAACCTTTATTTACTTAAAGCTATATTATATACGAATAGGTCCACTGCCTATAAGTGTGTAATTAAGTCGAATAGTAGGTCGAGTTTATTAAACTAGATTTTACACATCAAGTTTTTGGCGCCGCTGCCGGGGACTGATTTTTAGTTTTTGTTTCGAATTTGTGATACGATCCTTTTGAGTATTAAATTACTTGAAAGTTACTTTAATTGTTTATAAGGTGCTTTTCACGTTTTGGTTTTTTTTTTAGTTGTGATTTACAGGTTGTAGATATTAGACGATGTACATGAGATATAGCAACTATTATGGATATTCAGATAAGGGGAATTACCAAGACCCAATATGTATTTTTGGATATGGTTATAGATATGATAGGGAACAATCAATCTTACGAACGTGAAGTTTGGTATGAGGAAAATCAACCGAAGGAAGAAGAAGAGCAAGAGTTGAAAGACTTGTTTAAATCCTTTGTTGAAATGACAAAACAGTTTGATGATGGGATTCTTAACCAATTGGAATTTCTAAATCTTCGACTTGAACTTGATCGTCAGGATTTTGATGTCACAAAACAACGGTTAGAATGGCAGTTAGAGGAGTTGGAAGAAAGAGCAAGGGGTCAACAAGAGGAACAAGTAAATGAAATTTCAACACGGTGGGGATATGAGTATTGGGATGAAGAAACTGAAAACAAAGAAGAAGCTGAACCTGAACCCACTGCACCGCTCTCACACTCACTGCGACGCAGTGTTATCTCAGAAGCCGTTTCCGATTTTGATAGTGATTTTGAGTTGGACGAGGAAGAATGGGAGGACCCGGTAGTTCAAATATATATAGCTACATCCGAATCAGCTACTAGTCCACCAGTTCAAGTTCATGACACGGAAATTTTTCAACAATTTAAAGATGAGGAAGCTGAGGAGCTCGAAGATTTTGATCCCATCTTGAAAATGGAGTTGAGAGAATTTGAGAAGAATTCTACGGGCATGACATTTGAAAAATCCGACCCGGATTTAGATTTATTAGAAATTGAATACTTAATGAATAATCTGGGTGCCACGTTTTTGGTTGAAATAATTCCATCTAAGGAAGAGTTCAAAGATTTTAGTGCAATTTCGCCAAAGGAGCTAGAGGGATTTGCCAAGTCGAACTGACACATGAAGCATAAGAAATCTAACTCAAGTTTGGGGGGAAAATGTCACGGTATCTCTCACGACCCTTTTGATTTATTTTCTCTAACTTGTCAGGGAAAGGAAGATATTTTGCAGGAATTTGAGGATATCGGAAATGACACATCGCGGAGCGAGTTTAAGACGAAGGAATTTAATGTGAGCAAATGTGATAACGTGTGCGAGTTCTTAAAACGAAGAGATGACGGGTTACTATTTTCCGAGGCTCGAGAGTGGCATGACGCTTGGGTAAAGCGAAATAAGATGCTTGATGTTGGAAAAGAAACATTTCTTCTTGGAGATCATTTTGGACATGAGTCGGAGGAAGAATCAGTACTTTTTGGAAAACACGTGGGAAAGAAAGACGAGAAAAATCTCGACCTTTACATTAGTCGTAAGTGGAGGCATATCGAGTCAAGCTAAGGACTCGGTCGAAAAACAAGCGCTTCTCGGGAGGCAACCCGGGTTTTATTTTCCCTTTTTCGTAGTAAAATTTTTCCATTTTCTTTTATCTTTATTTCTTATTTAGTATTCGGTATTTTTTTTTTTTACATTTTCTTTTGCAGTTTAAGTTTTTAGGTACCAAGAAAACCAACGAAAAAAAACAAAAAAATTATAAAAACGAAAAAAAAAAAAAATTGTTTACCATTTTCCCCTATTAGACTTTAAAAATAGTTTACTATTTTTTTTACTATTTTTTTATTCCGTCGTAATTTGGAATTTTTATTTTTATTTTATTTTTCTTTTATGATTTTAATATTTGTGTTTAGTCATCTATTTTAGTTTTTATAGATGAGAAGTGAGTTCAGCAATCGGTTTTGGGACTGGCATTCAGTTCAGCACAGCTTTTCACCAAAGATTTTTCGATATCTACGACCTGGTTCTACTTTCTTCTTTTCTTATTTTGTATTTATTTTTATTTTTAGATTTTTTTTTGTAATTTCTCTTAGGTTTGAGTCGTTAACACATTAGGGGCAATGTGTTACTTAAGTTTGGGGGGGGGGGGGGGGGGGGGGGGGGGGGGGTCATCGGGAAATTTTCAAATTTTATTTTTCGACCCTTAGCTTAGTTTCCATCGTGTTAGATTGTGTTATTTTGTACAGTTTTTGAGTCAGAAAATAGAAAAAATACAAAAAAATCGAAAAATTAAAAAAACCAAAAAAATATAACGTGTCTAGTCGGTAATACCTTAAACTTTAAGCATAACCAGACGCATTTAATACCCTACTCGAGAAAATAGTGAGATTTTTGAGCCTTTGAAAGCATTCATTTTTAATGCTACTTTTTCGTTTCTTTGAGTGTGCCGATGGTTGATGACTTTAGAACTTGAC
The DNA here is from genome assembly GCA_910822075.1 of Senecio squalidus. Lineage (NCBI taxonomy): Eukaryota > Viridiplantae > Streptophyta > Magnoliopsida > Asterales > Asteraceae > Senecio > Senecio squalidus. The sequence goes on along the minus strand of CAJVGC010000582.1, from coordinate 38,031,644 downwards.
ACTGTTATACATTTCGAGACCACATATGAGCAATTGCATTAGGGTAACTTAGTGTGATTTGGTACAATGATAGGGGCAATTAGGATAAACCCATTTATGTAGCCTTTTAGTTTCTTTTATATATTTTTTCCGCCTAACCCTTGTAACACTTACTTTTAGTGTTAGAAACTCTAGTAAACCAATTTGCGCCTAAACCGTTTCGTTTCTAAACACTACTATATATTTTGTACACTCGCCTTATTTTCGTTTCATTTTTAGATTAGATCCGAACTTAGTGTTTGATTGCTATTGTATATGAGAAGTGAAGTTTAGAAGTTATTAAGGAATGAACAAAAAAAGTTATATTATTTGAGCCTTTGTATTATTTTGTATTTGGAAAATAGTTAGAATAATAAAGTTAGCCTTTTGAGCATATGTACTTACCACGAGAGATATTATTTTGTAAGACATGTACTAGGCTGAAGAAAAAAAAGCGAATCGAAAAAAAAAAAAAAAAAAAAATAGAAAAGCGAAAGAAAAATTAGTTGTATAGTTAAGAGAAATAGTGTATTTTGAGTCGTGTATTATTTATGAAATATGTATATTCGGAGAAAAAAAGTATAAGTTGAAGAAATTGAGCAATCCGGTTCGTTAGAGATTTTATTTAGTTCAGATTTAATCTAAGTTTTGTATTATTATTTAACCCATTTACACTCCATTATATATTTTTAACATGCCTTTACCTGTAAATTATAACCCGAATAAAAGTCCCCGTTTAGTTGTACCTAGACTCTAGTGGTGGAGATTTGATACGTTATCAAGCTTATGATAGAATATTCACCATGACTGAGCAATTGAGCGATTCTACAGAAATATTTTACACACCCTTTTAGATTAGTTTGAGAGCTTGTGTGATTTTACTTCCCATAAAAATCGTGAGGTGTTTGGTTATATTAATTTTGGCTTTGATAATTACTTTGAAAACAGTTTTTGCTTGAGGGAAAGCAAAAGGTTAAGTTTGGGGGGATTTGATATCGCATATTTATACGTTTATTTCTATGCGATATTCGGTTATTTTTCATATTAAACATGACGGATAGGATATGATTTTGCACTTAATCGTGTGGAAAAGTTGTTTTGTCTATTTTGTAGGTTTATTTGATTGGGAAGTAGAAATGGTGGAAAAAATGAGCTTAAAAGACGAAAAATAGTGAAATATGACAAGGAGAACGAGGCAGTAGCACCTCCACCGTTTTGATCATAACTTCTTTATACGATATCCGATTTAGGTGATTCAAATTGGAGAATAAAGAAGAAAGAGAGGGATACATTTTGTAAATTTTGAATATTGGGAAAAAAGTGCACGGTGCTGCGCACTGAGGGGTTGGTGCTGCGCACTAGCGGGATTTTCAGCAATTGGAATTTGACTCGAACTCGATTTTCTCTTGATTTATCTCTATAAATACCAACCCAAACGACCAGTTTTCATCACCAATTATTATTATCATCTACTGGAGCTGGAGATCACGATTGGGAGCTAGGAAAAGAGTTAGAGTCGGAGTTTGTTTAAAATTCGGTCACGCAACGATTTCCGACATTCTTCGTTTGTCTTTCTTTCTTTTTCAAGACTTTTCAGTTATTTTTCTTTATTCTTAGCTGCTGATTTAGACTTTATAATGAGTAGCTAAAACTCTTTTATGCTCGTTTGATTTATGGAACTTGTTTGACGGTTATGTTTTCGTTATTGATTGTTTTAGGTGTTTATGTTTAATCGTTGATCCTTAATTGTTTATGTTTTGATTTATTACTTTAAGTTGTTTATATTCAGATTAGTTAATCAATATTCTAGGTATTCGAGAGGAATCTAGATAGATTAATTAACTTGTATGAAATAATCGGTCGGTCTATAATCGGTTTAAAGTTATTAGGATTCGAGAGGACATAGTAATAACAATTTAGGTAATAAAACGTGAACGAGTAAGTCTAGTTGTTAAGATTCGAGAGGACTTAATAATTAGAGAAGTTATTCGAGAGGAAACTTCATAAGATTAAATCATATAATACCGGCTTGTTGATTAATGCTTGATTATTGATAATTGTAACTGTATTCGAGAGGAACATTATAATTTGAAGTAGTTAAAGTTAGTGAAATATTCGAGGGGAGTTTTGCTATATATAAGAAGTTAATTATACATTCAATTTCGTAAACATAATTAGAAAACAAGTGAAGTGTCAAACGAGTATACTTTTTCAGTATTTGATAACAACAATTACTTTTCTCATATTGATTTTTTATAATCACCTTTTACAATTACTTTGCAATTTTAATTAGATAATCTTTAGTTATAAAAACCCCAAAAAACCAACAAGTATTATTAATTTGAAGTAAAAAACTAAATTAGTCCCTGTGATCGAACCTTTACTTACTTAAAGCTATATTATATACGAATAGGTCCACTGCCTATAAGTGTGTAATTAAGTCGAATAGTAGGTCGAGTTTATTAAACTAGATTTTACACATCAGGGTCCTTCAGTGATTGTATTCATCATTTCATCATGAATACCAGACAAATGCAACTCAACTTTGAGTTTCCAATGGGTAAAATTATGTCCATTGAAGATGGAAATTCTTCTTCCAGCCATGGCAGGTGTTTGTGATGATGAAGACATTTTTGTTTGTTGAGATTTTACTGATTGATCGTTTAATATTTGTAAATATTAAAATTTAAATCTTATTTGCTCTGATAGCAGTTGTTAGGTCTGAGTAAGATCTCAATTACTAGATATTCAGATAATTAGTTAATCTTTTATGATTAAATCAATTTGCAAATGAGATTGAATGATACTTAGTTGATTCAAAAGAAAACGGCTAAAGATTACAAAACTCAACCTCCATATTTATACACAATACGAGGGAGCTTGATAATTACGAATCTTAGAAAATCTTCTAAAAAGATAGAAGATTTTATCTAACTAACTTCCTTATCTTTCGGTTCAAGATACATTATGGAGCTGACTACTCAGACCCATAATGCCAGTCACTCAGACTCAAAAATCACTCAGACTTTAATTAAACAGACTTATATTTTGGGTTTAATTGTTAATTATCCCAAAAATATCCCCATGTCTGTTTAGATAAAATTATTTTTACAGTGACACACAATGTATAAAACAAACAAAAACTAAATCAAATTTATACACAATAAAAGTTTGTAACAAAAATTACTTCCTTCTCCTTGACTTCGAGTTGGATTCCAACATTGAATCCCAAACTGTAGGCTTCAAAGCATCTTTAGCCCATTGCATTCTTTTTGTATTCCACTTCATCAAGCTTTCCATTTCTTCATCAGTCTTAGAGAACACAAGATGATATTCTTTCTTAATCAGTTCCAACGTATCAGATTGAGTTTCCATTTCTTCAATTCTTCCTAAGATGTTAAACAACCAACTGATCAGCTTCATTCTAAATGGTTGCCATTGATCATTTATGCACTCATTCATTAAAGAAAGACAATGATAAAGAGATGTCTGTTTAAACCCAAATTATAAGTATGTTTAATAGCTAATTTCCCCAATAGTTTTACTATAAAAGAGTCTTTTCTATGAATATAAAGTTTACATATTTTGAATATGACACGGAATTAAACACGATACTTTTTCCGTTAATTCGTTTAGGAGCTCATCTATCGGGGACTATCTATTTGTGAACCTAAAGCTTAACACAAAAGAACACACATAATATTTCTCATAACATACAACAGTATAAAGAAATTTTTAAAATTTTCAGAAATTTACGGTAATGAACTACATGCATACTAGACTAAATAAGGACGGATAGAGTGATGGTTCTCACATAGTACATCAACATAACGAATACAAGAATTACCAATACATCCAAAGAAACTCAAAAATGGCTGGAATAATGATGATGATGGACCAATGGCTTCAAACAGGTGAAGATGGGGGCTGACCTGAGAGAGACGATTTGCTGCAATAAGGTTTGATTTAGGTGACGGTTTTTGAAAATAAAATTTAGGGTTTTATGGTTTAGTGGTTACTTATATGGTTAAGCTTGAGTCATGGAGGGTTGGGCTCGGTCTAGATGGTCCAGGGATCATATACTGACCATCAAAAAGAACCCAGGTGGCTCGACTCGTTCCAATAAAATGGTTAGCCGAAAGAAAAAAAAATGTTGTTGGTGCCCGCTGCATCGCACTCCCTATCAACTGTATAGTATACGGATATGCAACGGACGACACCGAACACGGAACCCACAAACTAAACGAAACCCGGGACTATGATTTAAGTAAATTATGTACGAGCATTGAATACAGGCACTATATACTTGCACCTAAAGCATAACATCATATTACATACGAACACATATTTTAAGATACACAACAACAGTAATAGGCAAGTTTAAAATTTTCAGTAAATAACGGTAATGAACTACATGCATACTAGACTAAACTGAGATGAAAAAGTGACGGTTGTCACAGTATCCCCCACTTAAGAGAATTTCGTCCAGAAATTCACGTGGTATATCTGTTGACAAAAGTATTTCCGAAACAGGTAAACAAGGGGGTTCGAACATCCGTTCCTCACGATTCGTTTATGAAATGTGTCATGAACGCAGACACTGATTAAAATAGTTTGAGTTTCGATCCGATACGCGTTGCAATATATTTATAATTACGTCTAATTGTACACACATTTTACATGTGTGTTCCCATTACCATAACAGGTTGTGGCGCTTTAGATCAATCGTATAACAATGCACAAAATTCTATTCAACAGAGAGTTTGAAATCTTGTAGATACTTGATAAACGATAAGTTCTCCATTATGTTGCCCAGACATAACTTAAAACTCATCATCAAGTATGTTTGATAGTTTTCGATAGGTAACACTTAATTGTTGAAACTCATTCAACAATAGAATTCACGGGTCACTGTTAACGAGCAAAATCGTTGGTCACAAAAGAAACACCCGTAATCGATATAAGAGTGAAATAACTTCATAACTAATACGAAAGGGAGTTGAAAGCGAAATGCTACGCGAAATGCTACGCGAAATGACACACCCCGCTAATAGCGGAAACACGAGGTGTTCCAGTTATAATATCATGAGTCAAATGTTACAACAATATAACCAATAAACAAAACATAAAATATATTACTCATGCCAAATGTTACCAAAATACATTACAAATCCAAAAGCGTTACAACGCCAAGTACAAATTACAACATCAGAAGACAATAAGCGGATCGTCATGGAAATTACATCAAACTTTACAAATCAAATTTCCCAAAACAACCGATCCGAAAACAACATGGCATGATCAACGTAAATCCTCAATTTCCTGAGAAGCGTTAAAACGACATCAACAACATGTTGGTGAATTATTCGCAATTTTAAGTAAAAAGTGACCCATCGACAAGTTTCAATAAACATTATAAATTTAAAATCACATATCTTGTATTCATCCAATAGTGAGAGGTACTATGCATAAATCAGTCATACAACTCGCTCCTGAACCAATCAGTTTAATCCCCTATCCTAAGGTGTGTCAACCAAATGCAATCAGTTTAATCATATAGTTTAAAATTAAGGTCGTAACATCCGCTCGTAGTAACATCCTCCAGAGGAATGAGGGTTAGGTACATAACCCAATATAGATCTATACATATGAACAACGGGAAAAAGCTTAACGAGTGTATTAGAGGGGAGCCACCATGGCTTAATGACACGTAATCTAAGGCAAACCAAATTCACTGGGTAAACAAGATAATTAATATACAGTTTAAAACCCGCTTTCTAGCCCTAAAAATGTTTAAGACAAGGGCTACGAATAACTCCACCGTCTACGTGCCCTAAAACAACAAATAATATAGTCTCGGTATCTCTATAAGTATAGTTCGGTTTAGCCTTGTCGGTTAAGATTAAGTTTAATAAGATATTCCAACGATCCATCAGTTTAATCAAGATGACGTATTTAGGATGACGATGTTCCGTGCCAAAAAGGGCCGACCGAAAGGATATCGACATCTCACGTCATAACGATAATTCGAAAGGAATAACATTCCGAGTCGAAACGACTACTAGGAATATTGGTTGAAAGGATTATTGTTTATAAGTTTTATCGAGATCGACCAAGACCAACTTCAACGATGTTGACTTGGTCAAAGTCAATGATGTTTGACTTTATAAAAGTCAAAGTCAAGGATGTTGACTTTGCAAAAGTCAAATGTCAAAGATGTTAATTTTGTAAAAGTTAAAGTCAATAATTCGAGGTCGAATCATAATAAATTCGGAAGAAAGTCGAAATTGACCTAAAAGACGAGATTTTATCATAATATGTTACTTTTATGTATTTTAATATGTTTATTCAAGTGTTTAGAGTTGTGAGAAACATAACATGAAATCAGAGGCTTTGAAACGACAATTTACGGAACAAAACGTCAAGACGGGCAAACAAGCAAAACGAAGATTTTGCTGGAAAAGGCCCTGCTGCGTCGTCCTGGGCAATCCAGGACGGCGCACTAGTCAAATTTCCAACAAGCAACGTTTTGTTGTATTGCCGAAATCTGTTTGTTTAAAGACTTTTCGGTTAAAACACAAACTGTTAATAACTTATATTCTGTTCCAAATACATTTATCAAGTGTTACATATATGTAAATATGTCATTTTACTTACTAATACATACAATATGATAATTTCGGTAATAATCACATTTTTACGTATTTTAGTCCAAATTGAGTCCATAACCAAAATATTCAAAGGTGTTGGTCTAATATATCATTCCAAACCATTTTTCCAAGGCTATAACCGAAATATATATATATATATATATATATATAGAAAATAATAAGGAACTTATATGAACAAAAATGATTTCGATGAAATTAACGATTTTACCGTTTCAACCGCAAGATCTACAAGCTTGAGAATGAATAAACCCGAAAGCAAACGTTTGGTGGTGAGATGATGGGAAATAATCAGCTCCAAAAACAAAATATAACCACCATTAGTTTAGATCCTTGCATGCAAGATGATAAATAACTTTTTCGGAGAAATTTTCGGTAAAGATTACTTACCAAGATCAAGTAAATTTCCTCCAAGAAAAGCCAAAAGGATCTTCCTCAAATGAAATGTAATGTGGAATACAATAGCTTGGAATGCAAAAGAAAATTAGTTGGTGTTAGAATCTCTAATAAATGAAGAGAAAGATGAAGAAAAATGGAGGAAAAGTAAAGAAAACTTAAGAAGAATCTTACCAAAAGTTATGGAGATCAAAAGGAACTTGTTTATTGGATGATCTTGGACTTGAATCCCTCTTCAAATGGGTGTTTTAAGCTTCAAAGTTTCTGGAAATGTGAAGTATTTTGAGAGAGAAATGAGAGGAGTGTGTGAGATTGAAAGAGAAAAGTGATGGGAAAATGAGAGAGAAAGTGATGTTGTAGGTGATTTGTGATGATCAAAATGAGTTTGTGAGAGGGATTATGACCCCTAGTGAGGCTCCTCTGCCCAAATTCAGACTCTTACACGTTTGGGAGAAAGTGAACCACTCACAAGTCATGCAAAAATGACTCACACAACACAACAAAACAATCTGTCCAGCAGTTTGTGTGCGTCGCACAGGGTGCCTTGTGCTGCGCCCTGGACCAAAAATCCAGCTTTTCCGGTTTTTCGTTTGCGCGGTCGTTAAGCAGTTTCGTTCGCCGAAAGTTCCCGATTCTTTTTGCGATGAACTTAGGAAAGTTCATACTATGATTTTCTTTGAATTAGGTTCATTAAATATTATATTTTCACTTTCGATTCCGAGATACGCACGATTTCGGTAAAGGAATAAACAAGACCAAAAGCACGATATCTCGAGGATAAAGAATACGATAACCGACAAATTTGGCATAAACCTCCTAACTTTTAATTATGAGAATACTAACTAATTGCCACTTAGCTAAATAAAATTATTACGTCTCGAGGGACGAATCAGCAAATACAGAAACCTGAATCTCAATAACAGTAAACTAGGAGCAAAAATAAAGCGAAATACAAGGGTCAAAACGATTGCGAATAATCTTAAAATAACAACCGTAACTCAAGTACCTCAAATTGACGGGACGTCACAGCCTCCCCCAGTAAAAAGAATTTCGTCCTCGAAATTTCTATTGAGCATCGCTACTAGAAAAGAGATGGGGATATTTCCGCTGCATTTCATCCTCTCATTCCCACGTGAATTCAGCTCCAAACTTAGAGTTCCATCGGACCTTCACAATAGGGATTCGACTCCGCCGTAGGCGCTTGACCTCTCGGTCAACGATTTCTAACGGCTCCTCTATAACGTGAAGCGAATCATCCAAGCGTAATTCATCCAAGGGTACAATCAAAGACTCGTCAGCAAGGCACTTCTTGAGATGCGACACGTGAAATACGTTGTGCACAACGCTCAACTCAGGTGGCAACTCAAGACGATAAGCCACGGGTCCCACACGAGAAAAAAAATTCTAAACGAACCCATAAAACGTGGACTTAACTTGTTGCGCTTCTCAAAACGAAACACACCCTTCCAAGGAGAAACCTTCAATAATACCATATCGCCGACCTTGAATTCCAAAGGCTTACGATGCAAATCCGCGTACTTCTTCTGGCGATCTCTCGTGGCTAAAAGACGAACTTTGATCCTAAAGATCTTATCAGTCGTCTCCTGGATCAACTCGGGACCCATAATCTAGCTATCACCAATCTCAGCCCAACAGAGTGGAGACCTACACATCCGACCGTAAAGAGCCTCAAAAGGAGCGCAATTAATACTGGAGTGGTAGCTATTGTTGTACGAAAACTCGACCAACGGTAAATGTCTATCCCAACTCCCACCAAAATATAAGAAACACGCGCGTAGCATATCTTCCAACGTCTGAATCGTGCGCTCACTCTGTCCATCGGTCTGAGGGTGATAAGCCGTGCTCATATCCAATCATGTGCCCAAAGCTCGCTGTAGCGTCTGCCAAAACCTCAAAGTAAAACGTGCGTCGCGATCAGAAATAACAGTTACAGGAATTCCATACCTGGCCACGATCTCGTCAATATATAATCTAGACAACTTCTCTATTCGGTAATCTTCTCGAATAGGCAGAAAATGCGCTGACTTAGTCAGCCGATCAACGATGACCCAAATAGTATCATAACCTCTTGAAGACCTAGGAAGCTTCGTAGCAAAATCCATCGTAATATTTCCCACTTCCACTGTAGGATTTCCGGATGCTGAAGAAGGCCAGAAGGCTTCTGATTTTGAGCCTTCACCTTAGAACAGGTCAAAAATCTGCTTACATACTCGGCAATCGCCCTCTTCATGCCAGGCCACCAGTAAAAATCTTTCAAGTCGTGATACATCTTATCCGCTCCGGGATGAACGGAGTAATTAGACTTGTGACCTTCATCCAAAATCAACTGCCTAAGACCGACGGGAACCCAAATATGATACAACAAATACAATACCCCGTCGTCTTTCGGTTCCAACTGACGTGCCATACCAAATAATCCTTCATTTTTCAGACAATCCTCGGTGAGAGCCTCATGTTGAGCCTGAATAATACGAGTCTTCAAACTCGACTGAATAGAAACCATCATAGCCCGAACTCTCACCGGCTTAACCAATTCCTTGCGACTTAACGCATCGACTACTACATTCGCTTTACCCGGATGATAGCGAATTTCACAATCATAATCGTTAAGCAATTCCACCCATCGGCGTTGCCTCATATTCAACATCTTTTTGTCAAAGATGTGCTGTAACGACTTATGATCGTTTAATACAGTATACTTAGTACCGGACAGATAGTGGCGCCAAATCTTCAAAGCAAAAACCACTTCGCCTAACTCTAAATCGTGGGTTGTGTAGTTCGTCTCATGAATCTTTAGCTGACGAGAAACGTAGGCAATCACCTTCCCGTTCTGCATCAGCACACACCCGAGTCCCTTATGTGAAGCATCACAATATACAACAAAATTTTCGGTACCCCCGGGAAGACTCAAAATAGGAGCATCACACAACCGCTTCTTTAATAACTGGAAAACTTCTTCCTGCTCGGCACCCCAAATAAACTCCTCTTTCTTCTGGGTCACTTCGATATAGACGAGGCTATCTTCGAAAAATTCTCAATAAAGCGACGATAATAACCTGCCAGACCCAAGAACTAACGGATCTCGGTGGGTGTCTTAGGGGCAACCTAATCCCTGACGGCCTTAATCTTGGCAGGGTAAACGTGGATTCCCTCCTTGCTAACCACATGGCCAAGAAATTGGAGCTCGGATAACCAAAACTGGCATTTCGAGAACTTAGCGTAAAGATGCTCCTTCCTGAGCAACTGCAACACTATTCTCAAGTGCTCCGCATGCTCCTCTCGGCAACGAGAATAAACAAGAATATCGTCGATGAACACGATCACAAACTTATCGAGGTAAGGACGGCATATACGGTTCATCATTTCCATAAATGCTGTCGGCGCATTCGTGAGACCGAATGCCATGACTAGAAACTCCTAATGACCGTATCGCGTCCGAAAAGCAGTCTTCAGAACGTCCTCCTCTAGCACTCCCAATTGATGATAACCGGACCGCAAGTCAATCTTAGAAAAGAAACATGAACCTTGAAGTTGATCAAACAGATCATCTATATGAGGTAAAGGATAGCGGTTCTTTACTGTCAGCTTATTCAGCTCTCGGTAATCTATACACAATCTCATCGAACCATCCTTCTTCTTCACGAAGAGTACCGGCGCGCCCCACGGAGAGAAACTCGGCCTTACGAAGCCTTTATCCACTAACTCCTGGATCTGCTTAGAAAGCTCTAACATCTCCGAAGGTGCTAATCGATAAGGAGCCTTCGCCACCGGCGCTGCTCCGGGAACTAAGTCGATCCTAAACTCTACCTCTCGTGTCACACCCCGCTTATAGCGGAAACACGGAATGTTCCAGTTATAATATCAAGAGTCAAGATTACAATAATATAACCGATAAACAAAACATCATATTAAATAGATCATGCCCAAAAGTTACAAATACATCATAAAGTCAAAGGCGATAAGACACCGAGTACAAATAAAATTCCAAAAGAAATAAACAAACGGATCGTCATGGAAATTACAATAAACAATTCAAATCCAAATTTCCCAAAAGCAAGCGATCCGAAAATAAACTATGGCATGATCAATGGAAATCCTCAATTTCCTGCAAAGCGTTAAAACGACATCAACAACATGTTGGTGAATTATTCGCAATTTTAAAGTAAAAGTTGACCCATCGACAATTTTCATCAAACAACGTTAATTTCAAATGATATATCTTTTTTTCAACAACCAATTGTGATAGGTACTTTGCTTAGACTAATCATACACCGAACCTGACCGTACAACCCCAAATCCTGAGGTCGCCAACCAAAGGTAACAAATTAATTAACCGGCCATAACATCCGCTCCTAGAAACATTCTACCGAGCAGTGAGGGTTAGGTCTATAAACCATATAGATCTATATATATGTAACCGTTGGGCATAACGCTTAACAAGTGTATCAGGGGGCCCCAACAAGGGCTAATGGCTTACAATCTAAGGCAGACCTAATCCACTAGGCAAACAAGATAACCAACAAAATTCCGCATACAAGCAGACAATTTAAAATACGCTTTACATCCCAAAAATATTTAAGACAAGGGCTACGAATAACTCACAGATAAAGCTTCAGCAAACAAATATCGGGTACACCAACACAGAGTTACAACTCCACCTCCTAAGTTCCTTAAAATAATAAACAACATAGTCTCAATAACTCTATAAGTCTAGGTCCGGTTTAGCTTTGTCGGTTAAGATTAAGTTTATTAGAATATTCCAACGATAACTCAGTTTAATCGAGATTACGTATTTAGGATGACGATGTTTCGTGCCAAGAAGGTGTGACGTCCCGTCAATTTGAAGTACTTATGTTACCGTCATTATTTATATATTATTCGCAATTGATTTCGACCCTTGTATTTCGCTTTGTTTTGCTCACGTTTTGCCGTTATTGAGTATCGGGTTTTCTGTATTTGCCCATTCGTCCATCGAGACGTAATAATATTAACTTATCTAAGTGCCAATTAGTTAGTATCCTCATAAATATAAGTTAGAAGGTTTATGCCAAATTTGTCGGTTATCGGATCCTTTCTCCTCGAGATATCGTGCTTTTGCTCTTGTGTACTCTTTTACCGAAATCGTGCGAATCTCGAAATCGAAAGTGAAAATGAAATATTAAATGAACCTAATATAAAGTAAATCAAAGTATGAACAATTCTAAGTTCAACGCAAAAAGAATCGGGAGTTTTCGATGAACGAAACTCCCAAACGGTCAAAAACAAGTCTGCAGAGCCTGCCGACCAGCCAGCAGCTGGCAGGGATTCAGCCGGCGGCTGAATCCAGCCAGCCGACGGCTGGAATGGTCTGGACAGGTCTTGGTGACTCATTTTTGCATGTAAATTGAGTGGGGACACTTGGCAAAACCCGATTTGACCCCCATATTTCCAGAAATCTCAGTCCCAATGTGTTATGGTCACTTTTCTTGTCATTTTCCTTCATTTCTCTCAATCAAGAAAACACACACATAGTGTTTTCTCTCAACATTTTCTTCTTTTTCTTCCATAGAAGTTGTGATTCCAGCCACTTTTCACCAATAAAACATTATAAACAACACAACAATCAAGTATGTTCATCAAGGGGAGCAAGAGGTGGTGATTTTCCGGGTTGTTCTTGAGGTTTTTCATCATTTTTGGGGTCTAATCTTCATCAAAATCATCATCTAACAAGCTAGATCATCTTGCTTTCGGTTTTCTTGGGGTATAATAACTTTCTTCCATTGTTTTTATTTACATTTTAACATTTTTATTACATGCATGTATCATCTAACATCAAAGAAAGGTTTTTATAAAAGTTTTATGGTGATTTATCTAAGAACATATTTTTATAAACTTTTTACTAAGATCTTGATATAAAAAGGTGTTATTTGAAGAAATAAATGGATATTATTAAAGGTTTTTATGTTGCATGTCGAAATCTACCGAAAATACTCTTGAAAACGCTTAAAATCGATAAAATAACAAAAATCTGGAGCTGTCTGTCAGCCTCCAGCCGACGGCTGGATTATCTCAGCCGGCGGCTGGATTTTCTCAGCCGGCGGCTGGATTATCTCAGCCGGCGGCTGAATCAATCTGTCCGTTCAAATCTTTCGTTTTGCTAATTTTCGGTGGTTGTCTTGTGTTTTGGAGGCGGGTATTCTCATCACTACACCACTGAAGTTGTTGATTCCAGATTCTTGTCAAATCAAGCGAGTGATATCGGTATAACTTGTTACTCTTGTGAATCTTGTGATTTCGTTATATTCGTTATTCGGTTTTAGCCTTGAAAACGGTTAGGATAATTATTAGACCAACACTCGTCGTATTTTATCGGATTGGACTGATTTTTGGACAAATATATTAAAGAGTAATATAATCAAAGTATCGTATTTAACTTATTATCGTATATTGTATTATGAGAATGGTTTTGTTGTTAAGCGGGGAAAGTGATTGAAATTTGGACGAATATTTTATGACGCGGAAGCGCTGCCGAAATTCCAACTCGCGACTTTTTACGACATTAAAACCTTTATATAAATATATTGTGTACAAAAGTAACATATTTTACAATAACATTGTCTTTGGACTCAAAGACACCAACGCAATCACAAATGTCATAATATTACTTAAAACGGACATTTTAAACATCTTTGCGATACTTTAAACTTCGTCTCAATTTAATCATCGTTTTAAGTCATCAAAATATGTCTTGCGGCAAATTTTATAAAATGGTTTTGAAAGACATTTTACTCAAAACATTTTGGTATGAAAACACTTCAAATTATTCAAAGTGTCAAAGTGGACCTTTAAATTGATTTTGACTTTAACAAGTCAACTTAATTGACATTTGACTTTCATAAGTCAACATAATTGACCTTTGACTTTTATAAGTCAACGTCTTTAATCTTGGTCAATATAATTAACATTGGTATTAATAATCCTTTCGACTCGGAGTTATCTTTTGCTTCCAACGGTCGCTGTTGACGTGAAAGTTCGATATCTTGCCGATCGGCCCTTTTCTGGCGCGGAACATCGTCTTCTTAATCCGTCATCCTTAATCGACTTATTAAATCTTTGGAATGTTATATTAAACTTAATCTTAACCGACAAGGCTAAACCGAACTATACTTGTAGAGATACTGAGACTATATTATTGCTGTTTAGGGCACTTAGACGGTGGAGTTGTAGCTCCGTGATTGTATTTACCCGAGATTTGCTGAAGTTGTTTTGTGAGTTATTCGTAGCCCTTGTCTAACTATTTTTGGGCTGTAAAGCGTGTTTTAAAACTGTCTGCGTATGCGGAATGTTATTAATCATCTTGTGGTTTATTTTAAAACTGTCTGCGTATGCGGAACGTTATTAATCATTTTGTAGTGTATTTTAAAACTGTCTGCGTATGCGGAATGTTATTGATTATCTTGTTTACCTAGTAGAATAGGTCTGCTTTAGATTGGGTGTCTTATACACTCGTTAAGCTTCGTAGCCCTTATCTTACTATTTTTGGGCTGTAAAGCGTATTTTAAAACTGTCTGCGTATGCGGAATCTTATTAATCATCTTGTAGTGTATTTTAAAACTGTCTGCGTATGCGGAATGTTATTGATCATCTTGTAGTGTATTTTAAAACTGTCTGCGTATGCGGAATGTTATTGATCATCTTGTAACGTATTTTAAAATTGTTTGCGTATGCGAAATGTTATGATTATCTTGTTTACCTAGTAGAATAGGTCTGCTTTAGATTGGGTGTCTTATACACTCGTTAAGCTTTATGCCCAACGGTTACATATATATAGCTATATGGGTTATATCGCCTGACCCTCATCCCTCAGTAGGTATCTATGTGTGGATGTTATGACCGTACTTGATTTATGGTTGCCTTTGGTTGACACTGCCTTAGGAATTGCGTCTTTAGGACTGGCAAGGTTCGATGTATAACTAATCTAAGCATGGTATCCTCACTAGGGTTGAAAACAAGATATGGTTTGAAATGAAAAACAAGATATGGTTTGAAATGAAAAACAAGATATGGTTTGAAATGAAAAACAAGATATGGTTTGAAATGAAAAACAAGATATGGTTTGAAATGAAAAGATTTGAGATATGGTATTTGAAAAGATGATGTTTATTGAAACTTGTCGATGGGTCACTGTTATTTTAAAATTGCGAATAATTCACCAACATGTTGTTGATGTCGTTTTAACGCTTTGCAGGAAATTGAGGACTTTCGTTGATCATGCCATAGTTTATTTTCGGATCGGTTGCTTTTGGGAAATTTGAATTTATATTGTTTATTGTAATTTCCATGACGATCCGTTTGTTTATCTCTTTTGGAGTTGTATTTGTACTTGGCGTCTCATCGCCTTTGACTTTATGATGTATTTTGAAACAATTGGCATGATCTATTTAATTTGATGTTTTGTTTATCGGTTATATTGTTGTAATCTTGACTCTTGATATTATAACTGGAACATCTCGCGTTTCCGCTCCAAGCGGGGTGTGACAGAAGTTGGTATCAGAGCCAAAGGTTATAGCGAACCGAGTGATTTTAACTGAGTAAATCACTTGGACTATGACCATAGGCTTTTTAAAATCGGTTTTTACTCTGATTGCAATGTGTGCACTATTTTTCATACGTGTTTAATTTCGCGTTGTGTTTTGGCATTTGGCCTTGTTTTTGTGTTGCACACATTTGCTGATCGAGTTTTATTTTTCTTTCGTCTCTTTTAGGACGATGGCGCCTACGAGGAGAGTTGCGACACGAAGTTCCGCGCGACGTGCTACTTCGAATGCGAGAGCGAATACCGCGAATTCGAACGCGAGGGCTAATACCGCGAATTCGAACGCGAGAAATAATGCTTCGAACGCGAGAGCTAATACGTCCAATGCGAGAAGGAACAATGTGGAGAACAATACGACTCCTGACATGGCACAAATGATTGCTCAACAGATAGCGGCAATGATGCCCGAACTTATAGCTCAACTGAGGGAGGGCACAGCCCAAGGAACTGGTGGTGGTTCGGGTTCTGGAAATCCCGAGCCGGTTGTCAACAATGAGGGTCCTGAGCCGGTTGCTAATAAGGAGGGACCCGAAGTCGTGATTACTGGATCAGGTAGGGCAGAGGGCTCGACCCAACGCGCTGGGTGCACGCTGAAGACTTTTATGAGCTGTAAGGCCCCAGAGTACAGAGGCAATGAGGGAGCGACTGGAACGCTCCAGTGGATGGAAAAGATGGAATCTATTTTCGATGCTATTGACTGTGCAGACAAGGATCGAGTCCGATTTGCTGCGTTTGTATTTCAAGGAACGGCTCTGACGTGGTGGAATTCAATCGTGAATGTGCGAGGCCGAGCTGAGATCAGCAAGATGACTTGGGAGCAACTAAAGGAGTTGATGATTATTGAGTATGTTCCTGAATCTGAGATTCAGAAGTTGGAGGATGAGTTGTGGAACTTGACCATGGTTGGGTCAGACATCCAAGGGTACACTTCACGTTTTCACGATCTGTCCCAGCTAGTGCCGCACTTGGTCCGACCGGAGCTTAAGCGCATAGGTCGCTACACTCACGGATTACCCCCAGCAATTCGTAAGAGTGTCCTATCCAGCAAACCGAGCACTTTTCAGAGCGCGGTGGAAATTGCGATTACTTTGACTCAGAACGCGGTTCGGGATGGTGAGTTACCCCCGATGATTGTTAAGCTAAACTCCGAAGGGAAACGGGGTGGTGAAGACCGTTATGTGGATTCGCAGAAGAGACCTAGGAGGCAGGATACTCCTCAAGATGTGCAAGCATATGTAGTAGTGGCTCCGAATGTCAGAGGTGGGCCTCCACAGTGTGATCAGTGTGGTAGTCACCACGCTAGGGAGTTGGCTTGTTGGAAATGCGATAAATGTAAGAAACTTGGTCACACAGGGAGGTATTGTAAGACCATGAAGGGAAAATGTTATGAATGTGGATCTCCTGAGCATCTTAAGGCCAACTGTCCCGAGTTAGCTCCAGCCGGTACATATACTCCTCCTATCTAAGTTCAACCTGCGTTTATCCTATTAGATAGTTGATGCTTAGTCTTATTATCGTCGGATTGCACACTTCTCTTTTCGCATCCTTGTATGTCATTTCGTTTGTACGCCCCTACTGCGTTGGAACCGAAGGAAGCTCCTATCTGCAAAGAAGTCGACGAGACGAGGTTGTCCTACGGCTGCGATTCCGAGGAGTTCGACTTCAAGTTTTAATCCATCACCTTGCTTCGACTTGCTAATAATCGTTTCGTACACTTTTAAACTTTAGTGGATTAATTCCGCAATTGCATGGTTCATTACGAACTACGCGTAATTTGGCCAACTACGCCTAGTTTGGAATAAATTATGCAAGACCGGAACGTGATTCCTATTGTTAACAGTTTTCAAGTCAATATCTCTCAATTCTACTGATCTCCAATTTTATTCCATCTTTCGAAGAATTTCACATCGGATGCGTTTAATATTTTGATATTTGCACTGCTATATCCTTAGCGTCTTCTTTCGAATTAGAGTAAGCCGTTGTAGGAAATATTTCGAGGACGAAATTCTTTTAACTGAGGGAGGCTGTGACGTCCCGTCAATTTGAAGTACTTATGTTACCGTCATTATTTATATATTATTCGCAATTGATTTCGACCCTTGTATTTCGCTTTGTTTTGCTCACGTTTTGCCGTTATTGAGTATCGGGTTTTCTGTATTTGCCCATTCGTCCATCGAGACGTAATAATATTAACTTATCTAAGTGCCAATTAGTTAGTATCCTCATAAATATAAGTTAGAAGGTTTATGCCAAATTTGTCGGTTATCGGATCCTTTCTCCTCGAGATATCGTGCTTTTGCTCTTGTGTACTCTTTTACCGAAATCGTGCGAATCTCGAAATTGAAAGTGAAAATGAAATATTAAATGAACCTAATATAAAGTAAATCAAAGTATGAACAATTCTAAGTTCAACGCAAAAAGAATCGGGAGTTTTCGATGAACGAAACTCCCAAACGGTCAAAAACAAGTCTGCAGAGCCTGCCGACCAGCCAGCAGCTGGCAGGGATTCAGCCGGCGGCTGAATCCAGCCATCGGTCTGGACAGGTCTTGGTGACTCATTTTTGCATGTGAATTGAGTGGGGACACTTGGCAAAACCCGATTTGACCCCCATATTTCCAGAAATCTCAGTCCCAATGTGATATGGTCACTTTTCTTGTCATTTTCCTTCATTTCTCTCAATCAAGAAAACACACACATAGTGTTTTCTCTCAACATTTTCTTCTTTTTCTTCCATAGAAGTTGTGATTCCAGCCACTTTTCACCAATAAAACATTATAAACAACACAACAATCAAGTATGTTCATCAAGGGGAGCAAGAGGTGGTGATTTTCCGGGTTGTTCTTGAGGTTTTTCATCATTTTTGGGGTCTAATCTTCATCAAAATCATCATCTAACAAGCTAGATCATCTTGCTTTCGGTTTTCTTGGGGTATAATAACTTTCTTCCATTGTTTTTATTTACATTTTAACATTTTTATTACATGCATGTATCATCTAACATCAAAGAAAGGTTTTTATAAAAGTTTTATGGTGATTTATCTAAGAACATATTTTTATAAACTTTTTACTAAGATCTTGATATAAAAAGGTGTTATTTGAAGAAATAAATTGATATTATTAAAGGTTTTTATGTTGCATGTCGAAATCTACCGAAAATACTCTTGAAAACGCTTAAAATCGATAAAATAACAAAAATCTGGAGCTGTCTGTCAGCCTCCAGCCGACGGCTGGATTATCTCAGCCGGCGGCTGGATTTTCTCAGCCGGCGGCTGGATTATCTCAGCCGGCGGCTGAATCAATCTGTCCGTTCAAATCTTTCGTTTTGCTAATTTTCGGTGGTTGTCTTTTGTTTTGGAGGCGGGTATTCTCATCACTACACCACTGAAGTTGTTGATTCCAGATTCTTGTCAAATCAAGCGAGTGATATCTGTATAACTTGTTACTCTTGTGAATCTTGTGATTTCGTTATATTCGTTATTCGGTTTTAGCCTTGAAAACGGTTAGGATAATTATTAGACCAACACTCGTCGTATTTTATCGGATTGGACTGATTTTTGGACAAATATATTAAAGAGTAATATAATCAAAGTATCGTATTTAACTTATTATCGTATATTGTATTATGAGAATGGTTTTGTTGTTAAGCGGGGAAAGTGATTGAAATTTGGACGAATATTTTATGACGCGGAAGCGCTGCCGAAATTCCAACTCGCGACTTTTTACGACATTAAAACCTTTATATAAATATATTGTGTACAAAAGTAACATATTTTACAATAACATTGTCTTTGGACTCAAAGACACCAACGCAATCACAAATGTCATAATATTACTTAAAACGGACATTTTAAACATCTTTGCGATACTTTAAACTTCGTCTCAATTTAATCATCGTTTTAAGTCATCAAAATATGTCTTGCGGCAAATTTTATAAAATGGTTTTGAAAGACATTTTACTCAAAACATTTTGGTATGAAAACACTTCAAATTATTCAAAGTGTCAAAGTGGACCTTTAAATTGATTTTGACTTTAACAAGTCAACTTAATTGACATTTGACTTTCATAAGTCAACATAATTGACCTTTGACTTTTATAAGTCAACGTCTTTAATCTTGGTCAATATAATTAACATTGGTATTAATAATCCTTTCGACTCGGAGTTATCTTTTGCTTCCAACGGTCGCTGTTGACGTGAAAGTTCGATATCTTGCCGATCGGCCCTTTTCTGGCGCGGAACATCGTCTTCTTAATCCGTCATCCTTAATCGACTTATTAAATCTTTGGAATGTTATATTAAACTTAATCTTAACCGACAAGGCTAAACCGAACTATACTTGTAGAGATACTGAGACTATATTATTGCTGTTTAGGGCACTTAGACGGTGGAGTTGTAGCTCCGTGATTGTATTTACCCGAGATTTGCTGAAGTTGTTTTGTGAGTTATTCGTAGCCCTTGTCTAACTATTTTTGGGCTGTAAAGCGTGTTTTAAAACTGTCTGCGTATGCGGAATGTTATTAATCATCTTGTGGTTTATTTTAAAACTGTCTGCGTATGCGGAACGTTATTAATCATTTTGTAGTGTATTTTAAAACTGTCTGCGTATGCGGAATGTTATTGATTATCTTGTTTACCTAGTAGAATAGGTCTGCTTTAGATTGGGTGTCTTATACACTCGTTAAGCTTCGTAGCCCTTATCTTACTATTTTTGGGCTGTAAAGCGTATTTTAAAACTGTCTGCGTATGCGGAATCTTATTAATCATCTTGTAGTGTATTTTAAAACTGTCTGCGTATGCGGAATGTTATTGATCATCTTGTAGTGTATTTTAAAACTGTCTGCGTATGCGGAATGTTATTGATCATCTTGTAACGTATTTTAAAATTGTTTGCGTATGCGAAATGTTATGATTATCTTGTTTACCTAGTAGAATAGGTCTGCTTTAGATTGGGTGTCTTATACACTCGTTAAGCTTTATGCCCAACGGTTACATATATATAGCTATATGGGTTATATCGCCTGACCCTCATCCCTCAGTAGGTATCTATGTGTGGATGTTATGACCGTACTTGATTTATGGTTGCCTTTGGTTGACACTGCCTTAGGAATTGCGTCTTTAGGACTGGCAAGGTTCGATGTATAACTAATCTAAGCATGGTATCCTCACTAGGGTTGAAAACAAGATATGGTTTGAAATGAAAAACAAGATATGGTTTGAAATGAAAAGATTTGAGATATGGTATTTGAAAAGATGATGTTTATTGAAACTTGTCGATGGGTCACTGTTATTTTAAAATTGCGAATAATTCACCAACATGTTGTTGATGTCGTTTTAACGCTTTGCAGGAAATTGAGGATTTTCGTTGATCATGCCATAGTTTATTTTCGGATCGGTTGCTTTTGGGAAATTTGAATTTATATTGTTTATTGTAATTTCCATGACGATCCGTTTGTTTATCTCTTTTGGAGTTGTATTTGTACTTGGCGTCTCATCGCCTTTGACTTTATGATGTATTTTGAAACAATTGGCATGATCTATTTAATTTGATGTTTTGTTTATCGGTTATATTGTTGTAATCTTGACTCTTGATATTATAACTGGAACATCTCGCGTTTCCGCTCCAAGCGGGGTGTGACAGAAGGGCCGACCGAAAGGGTATCGACATTTCACGTCATAACGACAATTTGAAAAGAATAATTTTCCGAGTCGAAACGACTACTAGGAATATTGGTTGAAAGGAATATTGATTATAAGTTTATCGAAATCGACCAAGATCAATGGCAATGATGTTGACTTGGTCGAAGTCAAAGATGTTGACTTCATAAAGTCAAATGTTAAGGAAGTTGACTTACAAAAGTCAAATGTCAACAATGTTAACTTATAAAAGTCAAATGCCAAGGATGTTGACTTTGCAAAGGTCAAAGGTCGAAGATGTTGATTTTGTAAAAGTTAACATCAATAATTCGAGGTCGAATCATAGTATATTGGAAAGAAAGTCGGAATTGTCGTAAAAGTCTAAATTTGATGTTTTGAAGGTTTAAAACCTTTACTTTTCAAAAATATAATGTAAAATGTCTTTATAATGATTTTTTAACCAAAGTTTATCGCAAAAATAATATTTGACGGCTTTGGATTACGATCGTTATTTGAAGCAAATGTTTATTTATTGAAATGTAGGTAAAATGTCCGTTTTAAATAAGTGTTAAGACATTTTGTATTGCGTTGGCGTCTTTGAGTCCAAAGACGGTATTTTATCGTAATATGTTACTTTTGGTTTATAATACAAGTGTTTAAGGTTTGAAATAAGTTTAACATAAAAGCAGTGGCTTTGAAACAACGATTCACGGGACCAAAACGTCAAGACGACTAAACAACAACGCGGTGAATTTTGATGGAAAACAGCCCGGTGCGTCGCACTAGACATGGGGTGCGGTGCACTTGCTGCATTTCCAGAATTATGAATTTTAACGTTTTGTCGAAATCCGTTCGTTTAAAGAGTTTTCGGTTAAAACACAAACTGTAAATAACTTACATTTAGTTCCAAATGTATTTACCAATCTTCATATATATGTAAATATGTCGTTTTACATACTAATATACCTATTTATGTTCATTTCGGTAATAATCACGTTTTACGCATTTTTTTTTTTGTCCGAATTTAGTCCCGAATTCAACAATATCCAAGGTGTTGGTCTAATATATATTCCTAACCATTTTTCCAAGGCTAAAACCGAATCATACATGGAAATTAATAAGGACTTATAAGATCAAAATGAATCCAAAGAGAATAACGATTTTACCGTTACAACCGCAAGATCTACTAGCTTGGTAATGAACAAATCCGAAAGCAAGCTATTTGGTGGTGTGGTGATGAGTAAATAACAGCTCCATACACAAATACAACCACCATTTAGTTAGATTCTTACATGCATGGTGATAAAAACGGTATCGAAGAGAATTTCGGTAAACTTTACTTACCACAAAATCAAAAGGAAAGTTCCATGATAGATCTAACCAAAGCTTCCAAAATGAAATAGGAATATGGAACCAAGATCTTGAAATACAAATGAAATGGGTAGGTGTTAGATCTCTTCACCAAATAGATGAAAATGGAAGAGAAAAGTGAAATAAAACTTATAAGAAAACTTACCCAAGATTGGAGAAACCAAAAGGAAATTGTTGGAAGATAACTTTGACCTTGAAACTCTCTTCAAATTAGTGATTCTTCTTCTTTAAACTTCTGAAATTTGAGTTATATTTAGCGGGTTATGATGAACTTGAAAGAGTTTGAAGACTAAGAGAATGTGTGTGCGTGTTTTTTGGAAGAAAGAGTGATAGATGACCAAATGGAAGACTTGTTTGTTAATCTAAAACCCCACATGACTCATTTTTGGAGTTTCTAAGAGTGCTACACGTTTAGGACAGGTGTTGTATCCACAAGACATGCAAATATGACTCACACAACAAAACCAAAAAATCTGTCCAGCAGGTCAGTTTGCGCACTGGACCAAAATCCAGAATTTTATACTTTTTCGTTTACGCGATTGTTAAGTAGTTTCGTTCGCCGAAAGTTCCCGATTCTTTTTGCGATGAACTTAGGAAAGTTCATACTATGATTTTCTTTGAATTAGGTTCATTTAATGTTATATTTGCACTTTCGATTTCGAGGTACGCATGATTTCGGTAAAAGATAAACAAGAGCAAAAGTGCGATATCTCGAGTATAAAGAATGCGTTAACCGACAAATTTGGCATAAACCTTCTAACTTATAATTATGAGGATACTAACTAATTGGCACTTAGATAAAATAAAATTATTACGTCTCGGGGACGAATCATCAAATACCGAAAACCCGATACTCAATAACAGTAAATCATGAGCAAAACAAAGCGAAATACAAGGGTCGAAATCAATTGCGAATAAAATATAAATAATGACGGTAACTCAAGTACCTCAAATAGACGGGACGTCACAGCCTCCCCCGGTTAAAAGAATTTCGTCCTCGAAATTACTAATGAGCATCGCTAGAAGAAAATAGATGGGGAAATTTCCGCTGCATTTCATCCTCCCGTTCCCACGTAAACTCAGCTCCAAACTTAGAGTTCCATCGGACCTTAACTATAGGAATCCGACTCAACCGCAAATGCTTGACCTCACGGTCAACGATTTCTACCGGCTCCTTTATTACGTGAAGTGAATCATCCAAACTTAGCTTCTCCAAAGGGACAATTAACGACTCGTCAGCAAGACACTTCTTGATATGCGATACATGAAATACGTTGTGCACACCGCTCAACTCAGGTGGCAACTCAATACGGTAAGCTACTGGTCCAACACGAGCCAAAATCTTAAAAGGACCCGTAAAACGTGGACTTAGCTTGCTGCGCTTCTTAAAACGAAACACGCCCTTCCAGGGAGAAACCTTCAACAATACCATATCGCCGACCTTGAATTCCAAAGGCTTACGACGCAAATCTGCGTACTTCTTCTGGCGATCTCTCGCGGCTACCAGACGATCCTTGATCCTAAAGATCTTATCAGTCGTCTCTTGGATCAGCTCAGGACCCTTAATCTGACTATCACCAATCTCAGCCCAACAGAGTGGAGACCTACACTTACGACCGTAAAGAGCTTCAAAAGGCGCGCAATTAATATTGGAGCGGTAACTATTGTTGTACGAAAACTCGACCAACGGTAAATGTCTATCCCAACTCCCGCCAAAATCTAAAACACACGCGCGTAGCATATTCTCCAACGTCTGAATCGTGCGCTCACTCTGACCATCGGTCTGAGGGTGATAAGCCGTGATCATATCTAATCTCGTGCCTAAAGCTCGCTGTCGCGTCTGCCAGAACCTCGAAGTAAAACGCTCGTCGCGATCAGAAATAACAGATACAGGAATTCCATGCCTGGCCACGATCTCATCAATATATAATCTAGACAACTTCTCTATTCGGTAATCTTCTCGAATAGGCAGAAAATGCGCTGACTTAGTGAGCCGATCAAGTATGACCCAAATAGTATCATAACCTCCTGAAGACCTAGGAAGCTTCGTAACAAAATCCATTGTAATGTTTTCCCACTTCCACTGCGGGATTTCCGGCTGCTGAAGAAGGCCAGAAGGCCTCTGATTCTGAGCCTTAACTTTAGAACAGGTCAAACACTTGCCTACATACTCGGCAATCGCCCTCATCATGCCAGGCCACTAGTAAAAATCTTTCAAGTCATGATACATCTTATCCACTCCGGGATGAACAGAGTAGTTAGACTTGTGAGCTTCGTCCAAAATTAACTGCCTAAGACCGACGGGAACCCAAATATGATCCAAGAAATAAAACACCCCGTCGTCCTTCGGCTCCAATTGACGTGCCAAACTAAATAATCCCTCGTCCTTGAGGCGATATTCGGTGAGAGCCTCCTGCTGAGCCTGAATAATACGAGTCTTCAAACTCGACTGAATCGAAACCATCATAGCGCGAACTCTCACCGGTTTAACCGATTCCTTGCGACTTAACGCATCAGCTACTACATTAGCTTTTCCCGGATGATAACGAATTTCGCAATCATAGTCGTTAAGCAATTCCACCCATCGGCGTTGCCTCATATTCAACATCTTCTGGTCAAAGATGTGCTGTAACGACTTATGATCGGTGTACAGAGTACACTTAGTACCGTACAGATAATGGCGGCAAATCTTTAAAGCAAAAACCACCGCTTGGAAGCGGAAACGCGGAGCGTTCCAGTTATAATATCAAACTCAAGATTACAACAATATAACCGATAAACAAAACATCAAATTAAATAGATCATGCCAAATGTTAAAAATACATCATAAGTCAAGGGCGGTAAGACGCCAATTACAATACAACTTCAAAAGAAATCAATAAATGGATCGTCATGGAAATTACATAAACAAGATAAATTCAAATTCCACAAAAGCAAGCGATCCAAAACAACTATGGCATGATCCACGGAAATCCTTAATTTCCTGCAAAGCGTTAAAACGACATCAACAACATGTTGGTGAATTATTCGCAATTTTAAATAAAAAGTGACCCATCGACAAATTTCAGCAAACAAGTAAGTTTAAAAAATCATATATCTTGTATTCATCCAAAAGTGAAAGGTACTATGCCTAAGTAGTCATACATCTCGAACCTGAACCAATCAGTTTAATCCCCTAGCCTAAGGTACGTTAAACCGAAGGCAAACAGTTTAATCATACAGTTTAAAACAAGGTCATAACATCCGCTCGTAGTAACAGCCTACAGAGGAATGCGGGTTAGGTACATAACCCAATACAGATCTATACATATAAACCACGGGCAAAAGCTTAACGAGTGTATTAGAGGGGAGCCACCATGGCTTAAACGCTTAAAAACTAAGGCATACCAAATTCACTGGGTAAACAAGATAATCAGTAATATTTCCGCATTTATGCAGACAGTTTAAAGATACACAGACAGTTTAAAATACGCTTTACAGCCCAAAAGTATTTAAGACAAGGGCTACGAATAACTCACTGATATAGCTTCAGCAACAAATATCGGGTACACCAAACACAGAGCTAAAACTCCACCGCCTAAGTGCCTTAAACAATAAACAACATAGTCTCAGTATCTCTATAAGTCTAGGTCCGGTTTAGCCTTGTCGGTTAAGATTAAGTTAAATAAGATAATCCAAATATTAATAAGTTTAAATGAGGTGACGTATTTAGAAGGCGATGTTCTGCGTCAAACACGACCGCTCGGAGAGATATCGGCATTCCACGTCATAATCGTCAATTGGAAAAGAATGATAATCCGAATCGAAAATGATTACTAGGAGTATCGGTTAATAGGATATCGTCATCAAGTTTCAACAGATCGACCAAGGTCAACGGAAATAATGTTGACTTGGTCAAAGTCAAACGTAAGGAATGTTGACTTTATAAAAGTCAAAGTCACAGATGTTGACTTATGAAAGTCAAATGTCATTTATGTTGACTTATTAAAGTCAAAATCAATTTGAAAGTCCAATTTGACACTTTGGATAATTTGAAGTGTTACTTTTCAAAATATAAGAATAATATAATCTTCAAAACCATTTCACCAAGAGTTTGTCGTAAAAACGCATTTGATAATTATAGATTACGAACGTGTTATGAAACGAAGGTTTATTTGTTGAAAGAGGTTAAACATCCGTTTTAAGTAATATTATGGCTTTTATAATTATGTTAGCGTCTTTGAGTCCAAAGACGATGTTATAATGTAATATATTACTTTTATGCACAAGTTTACTCATATTAGTGTTTTATAGTCGTAAAAGACGTGAAATGAATTTCGGCAGCGCTTCCGCATCGTAGATTTTTAGTCCAAATTCCGTACACTTTCCCGCTTGTCAAAAATCGTATTTTCAAGTGCAATTAAATCTTTGTCATAACATATAATATGATATAAATTAAATACGTTACTTATGGTTAAATTCACATTTTAACGTATTTTAGTCCAAAGTTGTCCAAATCCGATAATACCAAGCGTTGGTCTAATAATTATTCCTAACCATTTTTCAAGGCTAAAACCGAACGTATGAAAAATGAGAAATTTGGAAGAAAGTCAATTCTTACCGATAACAACCGCAATTTAGCAAGGTAAGAACCCGGGACAAAATCCTTTGATGGTTTTCTAACTCCAAAACACAATACACCATTTGTTAATATAGGTTCTTAAGATAACGAGCTTACGGTTACGAAAAACAGCGAAACAAAACGAAAAA